>CAUJNA010001335.1:1669498-1909498 GCA_963377175.1 Effrenium voratum | reverse complement strand
CAACAAACAACAAACAACAAACAACAAACAACAAACAACAAACAAGAAACAAGAAACAAGAAACAAGAAACAACAAACAACAAACAACAAACAACAAACAACAAACAACAAACAACAAACAACAAAACAAAACAAAACAAACACAAACACAAACACAAACAACAAACAACAAACAACAAACAACAAACAACAAACAACAAACAACAAACAACAAACAACAAACAACAAACAACAAACAACAAACAACAAACACCAGCAGCAGCAGCAGCAGCAACAACAACAACAACAACAACACCAACAGCAGCAGCAGCAGCAGCAGCAGCCCATAATAATGCTGGGGGTCAACATGATGCTTAGGGGTTGCAGAATTAGCATGTCCCATATTTTCATGTACAACCCAAAAGTGATTTCAGTGGACCTCTCCTTTGCGGTCACATGTTGACTTCCGCGGGCCTTCACCCAATGGCCTCTGCCAGCCGCAGACCGCATGCCGGCACAATGAGAAACGGCCAGAACGGAGCGCGATGGAGCGCGATGGATCCGCATTTGAGCTGCGCGGCTTCCTGGGCTCGGGTCCAAATTGGGAGAGACCCAAAAACTGTTTTGGTTTCCTTCGCAGGTTGTGGTTGAAGCAACCTTAAGAAAAACCCTCAGACACAAACGACACAAAGCCGTATTTGTTTGAAGTAAATCCCAGTGCTTCCAGTGAATTACCACTGTAGTAGGGGAACCAGGGATTCTTACCTCTAGGTTTCACATGATGATTTCAATCTTGCTGACAAGAAGGATCCCGGCAAAGACTGGGCGGGCTTACGTGCGCCATTTGGGCGATGAATCCGAGGGGTTTCAAGTCAAAGATGCATTTTTGGGCTCAGGGTTGGGTCTGTCTCAAAACTCCACCCTTGAAACATGGGGCCTACCGCTTTCCGACCCCTTGGCTTGGCTTTTTCCTGCGCTGTTCCCTTAGCGCTTTTAGTTGGTTTTCGTCGGTTTCGTGCTTGGGATGGACAATTTTTACGCACGAAAAGTTACGCGTTTAGCAGGGGATCTGGGGACCTCGCAGATTAAAGGTCAGAGGGAGACCAGGTGTCACAAAATGTCTGGTTTGTTCCTGTATCATGTCAAAAAGGCACCCTCAAAGAACACGGGTTCCGCTTGGGTGTTTTCCAAATATGAGAACCCCACAAATAGAAGGGCAATCGCTTTCAAGGGCATGCCAAACTGAATTCTGCCCGATTGTTCATGTACCTTGGTGTCTTTTTGAACAATTCGGATAGTCTGTGTGCAACTTGCCAAGGTGTGTTCGGTATGTTCGATTCGATTCTATTCCCTGGGGTAGACTTAGGATACATTTCACTTTTTACCAGTGACTCAAAGTGAAGCAAACAACAAAATATACATTCTATAACTGGGCCGAACTCTAATCATGTTCCCTCCAACCAGATTTGGGGCTGGGGCTCCAAGATGGATTGCACCGACTTTTCCGCAAGAGCCGCTCCATCCCTCCAGCTGCCGATGCACGAAGGCCCTTTGAATACCCAGCCCGCCGCGCGGTCTTTTGGAGCCGCGCGCGGTTTGAGGGTCTTTGCCACAAGGTAGGGGGGCGCTCTCAGAGCATCTGGGTGAATTATAACGACCTCACACAACCTCACCCCAAATGGTGGTTTATGTGTGGAATAGCCCCAACCCCCTTATTTCAGGCTGGTGAAATATTACAGTTCACCCAGGAGCATTGCTGCAACTCCAGATGCTGTGGGCGTTGTTTTTTGCTGGGAAACATGGGCTTTCGTCCTGGAGGACGAGCTTGGCTTGTACTTGGATGTTCGGCCAAGTCAGTAAGTAATGTTTAAAAAAACATGAATGGACAATTCAGTGGACCTACTTTTAACAACAAGGTGCTATACCTCAAATCTTGCCCATCTGTCGCAACATAATTCAACAAAACACATAGTCCCCCCTATGCCAGCAGAATGCTCTGAGAGCTGCTGCCACGGAGTGCGAAATCTGCGACTCGCCGCGTAACGCGACTTGGCCTGTTCAAAGAGAACAGGCATCCGCGACTCGCGGGCAACCAGCGCAAAAAGGGGAGAGCCGACCCAGACCGGGCAGACCTGTCGGGTGGCCTGTGGGGTCTTGGGCCTGGGAGGGGGCTGAGAGCACTGAACACAGAGATGTTCCCGGGTTGCAAAGGGGTGTGTGTTTTTGTTTTTTTTGGGGACTGGGCTTAACATGGTGGTATTCCTTTCATGGTTTCTTGTGCCAAAGGGGGGGTGCCCCAAAGAGAAACACACGAAGCTACTTTCGGCTTTGGCAGGATGGATCTAACTGAGGGCTGGATGTCTAGGTCTCTTTTTGCTGGAAACTGGAGCCAGATGGGTAAATCTCAAAATCGACCCAAACATGTGTTCTCTTGGTTGGTTTTTCAAAACCATAGACCCTCCGCCAAAAAAAAAAACACACACACAAAAAAAAAGAGCTCAGTTTACGATGTTATTGACACCAACGACTCAGCTTCAAACTCACTTCCTAGCCAGTCTGGCACGACACACTGCAGGCTTTCAGAGATGGGTCTTGCCAAGCAATAGCGATCCGCCAGGGATTTCTGTGTGTGTGTCAAATGCGGGGACCCTCAAACATGTGGTTGTCGCGTTGTTTTCCCTTTGAGGCTGCCCAAATGTCGAGCCTCAAAGCAAGCTCATTTGCGCTTTTCCCCATGGCATCCCTATCATCCCTCCGCAAGCTTTCCTTGGCTATGACCACCTACTGGACCCCGGGAAGTGTGTGTGTGTGTGTGAGTGCTTGTGAGTCGGCGCCCTTTTTGGGGTGCATTGTTTTGAGGAGACACCACAGGGAACAGTCCAAAATGTTGTGTCCAAAAATGCCCCCCCCGAACACCCATTCCTCCGAAATGATTTCAACGGTCACATGCCGTAGCCATCGGCTTTGTCATCCCTGGACAGTGGAGTGCCTTGGGTCTTAACCCAAAAAGGGCACTGTCAAACCAACACCCACGAACCGCCACCAAAAAATGGGGGTTGTCAATTTTTGGAGTTGGTAATTACCCACTTTGGTATCAAATTCCATGAAAAGAGCCGAAGAAAACACGAAACCGTTGTTGGGGTCCCCCTGCTGACGGACGAAATTCACTTCGCACCTTTTGATAGGTGGCTTGTCTCAGCATTCACAGGGTTTCGTCCAACTCAACTGGTGCAGTATCATTGTTTTCTCTGCGATCTTTAAGTATCAAGGACCTTGACCCTTCATTTGTTGTCCATGAAAAAAGGGACATCAATGTTTGGTTTTTATGGGTAGTTTGAGACAAATCACGCCAGTTTTGGGCAGCAACCCATTTTCAGTCAGGTAGTTTGAGGTTCCAGGCTATCTACAAAATAGGGCAGCCGCTGGAGAAAAAAAAATAAAAATAAAAAGCCAGGGGGTTTGAATCTCTCGCCGGATCTCGCTCCCTGGACTTGACACCTTGGGGGGTCCATGGGTCCATCTTGGATCCTGAAAAACGACACCCAAATTGTCCACCTGGACCCTCAAACTACCCTCAAAAAAGGGGCAACAGCCCATGAATTTGTGGCAATACCCCATTTTTAGTCGGGTTTGAGAATCGGTTCAGGTACTCAGCCCACCCCCCACCGCTCCCCCCCCACCCCCCCCCACTCGACGAAAACGTCGGCAGGTCCAGGACTTCGCACTGGGCGAGGGCGCGGATCGCCTGCGCGGGCCGCGGCTCAGCTTGCTGCCGGGGACCTGTCCGTTGCCGCGTGCGGTGGACTCCAAAGAACTCGACGAAAAATTGGTGGCCCGAGAAACATGGGGCGACGTCCCTTTTTATTGGGTAACATGGAAGTGGGTTATGGCCCGAAAAACATTCGGCGACGTCCAATTCTGTTTTGGGTAACATGGAGGGTTAAGGGGTATTGTTTTAGGATTTGGAGCCCCCAAATAAGAGGGGCAGTCTTTTGACTGGGGGGTTATCAAAGTGTTTTGGTACCAACTCAACGGAACACATTTGGGGTATGGCCGACCTACAGTTATAAGCCAAGTGGGTTAGAACCAAGGTTACTATCCATTTGCCTGACGTACCCGATCGCCCCTTACAGTATCCATCCACCCCCGCGGGGGGGAGGGGGCTGAAAGAGGGAAGGGTGGGAAAGGAATACGGTGTCTCTTTTTTCGAGTTATGGGTTTGTCTTGTTTGAGGGGTGTGGCTTTTTGGGAGCTGTTTTTGTTTGGCAAGCCACCAATCTATTGGGGTCTGTCTTGTTTGGAGTTGGTGCCCCTTGTTTGGTGGATTCAACGGGCACCCCAATAGAAGACCACCATTTTGGGGGGTCCCCGTATAAAAGACACACCCACAATCATATGCTGGAGACTTCTGATCCGCGCACTGCGTTTCCATGGGGAAATCAAGCCAATGAGTTTCAGCAAATCTTGCGGATCGGGACGTGAAGAACTGGGGCTGCTTAGAATGCGCTGGGAAACCCCATGTGTTCCTTTGAACCAACCAAAAGGGATCTGCTATTTCACACGTACACACGTGTGAATGAATGTAATTATACACAGGCTGCACATTTTATATAATATATATATATATATACACATCTATATTTGTGTAGACACGGATATTATGTGCAACATGAAAGAGAGAGAGAGAGATAGAGCAAATACACAACAAACCTGACAAGGGCGGAGGGCGAGACAGGCAGGCAGGCAGGCAGGCAGACAGAGACAGACAGACAGAGATGATTGATTGCCCTCAAGGACTGTAAAAAATGGCTTGACTGACAAAAGCATGGGTGGACATTTGAGCTTCAACTTGTTACGAACATGTGGGTTTCTCCACTAACCAACACACGATCACACTTTTTGCGCACGGGGCAATAGCCACCACTCTGGCATGCCCGGACGCATCAGCCCGACAATTCCGACCCCTGGAGATCTCCATTTATGGCAACCCATTTTTCCGATGGGGACTAGATCAATGGAATGGGACCTGAAGCCCCACCCCCTTAAGCACCCCTCTCCCCCAGAAGGGGGGGGTCTTCACAGAGGTTGGCACTGCCAGCGCCGCAAGCAGACCCCGAAGTGTGGGCCTTGCAAGGCCAGAGCTGGAGACCAGGCATTGCCACCTGGGGAGAAACAAGAGGGAATCCAGGCATTGAGCTGTGAGCTTCCCCCGAGGCTTTGATTGGTGGAAACTACATTTACCCTCTACATTCGAAGGGGCCCGTTGAAATCCAATTCTCACCAATCCAAACCAAATGCCAGCACACCCCCAATCTCCAAACATTCAACTGTTAGTTGGGATTTTGGTTGCATGGCAAAAGGCAGAAAGGTTTTCGGGGTGTTGGTGTTCTTACATCTTCCACAAAAAGGCCTTCTTCTTTTTTTGCTGACACCCAAAATGGCGGTGTTTGGTTTTCCTTGTGGTTTCCCTTTAAAACCACCCAAAAAGGGCACCCTCGGAAAAGACACGTCCGAATGGACTAATGGCTTTAAAATTGGAATTGCAAGCACCCGAACCAACCCCACCCCTCCACCCTCGCGCATCTGGGTCTAAATTCAGAGGAACCGAAAATGGTGGACATTCAGGAGGTTCATGTCCGACCACTTTCGAGATGGGTCTCCTAACTTGATGGCCGAAGCAGAAAAGTCCTTGGCTTTCCCAGCCGTCCGGTCCTCTTTTTTTGAGTTTCGTTGGTGTTTCTATTTTCCACTAAAGGTAAGTTTGCAGCAGGGGGTCTGAGGACAACCCAGTTTGTTCACCCTCCTTTCGTTTTGTCCCACCCCCCTTCTCTCTGTCCAGCGTGCAGACGACACCTTCCAGCGTCAGCGCCCACTCTGGAACTGCGGCGCGAGAAGCTCACAGGCCGGGCAACAAGTGGGGTTCGCTCTTTTCTTTGGAAGCTTCCGTAGTTTTTCGTGTTTTTTTTGAGGGAACTCTTTTTTGGGTTTTTGAGGGAGCCCTTTTTGGTGGTCTTAAAGGGAAATTAAAAGGACCAACCGGACCCAGTTGGGCGGGGTTCCTACTTTATTACACACTCGTTCGCTTCAGATGTGTTGTTTTTCCCCCTGTTGGTTTTGAAGGTAATCTATCGTTACTGGAAGTTGGGTTTGCCAGGGGACGAAGAAGCAACTGGAGGACAACTCACTTCAAAGCGAATTGACCTTTTGACTTTTGGGTTTTTGGTTCATATTTGGTCAAGAATCCTTCCAGGGTAACTGCTTTGGCTCCGTTGGAAGTGAGACAAGGGCTGAGCAAATCTGCGAGCTTGAGGGTACCTTACTTGGAGACGCTGAGTGCAGGCTTTGAACTTGTTGACGAAAACAGAGCAAAACACACCACCACCACCCAACCACTGGACAGTCGGGATTTGGCACATGGGAAACAGCCACTTGTTGGGGGGTGTTGAGCAGGTTTGTTCAAAGGACACCACAGGATGAATATGTCACACAATTTCCTTCCAGCACCCCCGGAGTCGGTCAATCCGTTCCGCCTAAAAAAAGAGTAAACACTCCCCCACAAACAAATATTTTAAGAAAAGGCTCAATAGCATACATGTCTGCGTCGGCTGCGGTCCTCGTCCAAATGACCGAAAATTGGTTCAAAATCGCAGTTTCCGAGTAAGGAATTCAAGCGGCATACAGTTGAGTCAGGTTTAGATTTGCGATGGTTTCGACTTGGTCAAAAATTAAATCGGCTAAGTATTTGATTTAACATTTATAGTAGTGGTTCTCAAATGAGCAGCGCCAAAAACCCTTATGAAAGGAGTTAATTGAGGGCCTCTCCTAACGAAGCCTCGCAAAAGCTAAAACGCAGGGCGCCAAAGCCCGCGAAAGCTTGCGGCGAAAGTGGTTGAAGAAGAGCCCGCCGCGAAAGCGTCGCGAAAGTTCATATTCGCAGTTTCTGTGTTGCCCGCGAAAGCTCCGCGAAAGTGATCATGACAAAACGCATGCCCGCGAAAGTGAAACGTGTGGCCGCGAAAGGTTCCGCGAAAGTGGTTTGTTAGTGGAGGGTTTTGTGTACCCTATTTTCGGCACTGCTCAAATGTCTCCAGACAAAGTTGGGTTCGGCGTGCCATTTGCAAGTTTTGAACTGGTCTGGGACTTATTGGCTAGTTCCAATGGGAGATTTGGGGGTCTGGGAAAAACAACACTGTTTCTTCATAGGGTGCACTAATACGGGGAAGGGGTTAGTCGCGCCGAGAGAGTGAGCGACAGGTGGTGAAACATTGTATTGAATTTAGGTGAAGCAAGTCTTGCGGGAAACTCGTGGGTCAGCGGAGACTTAACAGGACCCAGTTGCCACGTGTTGCCCCTACCAAAATAGACTACAGAAGAAAAAAAAATCGGGTACCAACTTCTTCTAGCCTCTCTACTGGAGGACCTAGCTGATGTCCTTGTTAGTTTTGCCTGTTTCTTTTGTTAGTTTTGCCTCAGGTTGGCATTCCCTTGCAAGCACGAAACCGGGTTGTGTCTCATGGCCGTTGGGCGAGGAATCGCGGTAGACTCAAGCCCGGGTCTTGGAAACAGCCCCCTAGGTCCAAACTAACCAGACTTATCTTGAAATACCACCTGACATGGTAAGAGGCAAGTGTGTGTTACAAAGTCCTTGCACGTTTGTTTTGGATAGGCCCCCCTAGAAACTGCGAGCTCCTGATGTTGAGGCATCATCATACTTGCCCACAACCAAGCTGCTGACCTTTTGTTGTTCCTGGACCCTCAAACTACGCTCAAACAAGGCAAATGGCAAACCATGTGTGGCGGGCAAGAACAATTTTCAGTGTTTAGGTTCTCATTCTGGCAAAACAAATGGATCTGTTTCTGCAGGTCCGTAAGGGACCAGTGAGAAGACCTGCAGCCGCCTAGGTCCCCCAGCTGCCCTTCTCTCCCCTTTGGGAGGGTTCCCCTACTAAAATAGACTCACTCACACAAGTTCGCACGGGGCCTCTGTGGGCGCAGCTCTAAAATAGACTGCAGAAAAACAAATCGGGCAGCCTTATTCTAACCTCTCAAATCTGGAGGACCGAGCTCGACGTTTTGGGCTGAGGGCCATTCCTTCAGGTGCCCAGGTATCACCAGGCCTTGTGTCGCAGAGAAGGCACCCTTAAAACATGGGGTCATTCTCCCAAATTGAGGGGTCAATGACCCATTTTTTCAGGGTGGAGACTCGAGGTAGGTTGAGGGTCCAGGTTTTAATTTTCCCAGATCAGTTGATACTTTGCAGAGCCAGATCAAAAGCATCCACTATCGACGACAGAAACAAAATTGGGCACCAACTTATTCCAACCGCTCTACTCAAGACGACCGGTATATACCCTTATTTTAACCTCTCTGGAGGACCTGGATGTTCCGGCCCGCAAAACCGATGTTATAGTGGGGTCTACTCAACCGCTCTCCTCAAAGACCTACACTCCGTCAGGTTCTCGCCGTGGGCTTCGGCCCGGACTGCCTCTACTGCAGCCTGGGCTACCCAGAAACATGGGCGGGTCAACCGGTCAACCGGTGGGTTCCATAGGCTTTTAGCTGTTTATGGTTAGTTTGGTTGGGATTGAATTTCACCCACAAGTTAAACTATGAGGGCATTGATAAGATTACCATGAAACTATTAGCATGCGACAGCCCAGCTTTAGAAGGGTCATGGAGACTTCGGGTCGCTTCGTTTGATCGGACGCTTGCTCAACTTCTCGTGCCCATTCGGCGCAGAGCTAGCCACACCGCTCGGATTCCAACATGGTCTTGGAGCTGACGCCAGTCGATTCGTTTTCCGGGCCTGAGAAGGACTCAGATGCGAGACGAGAATGAGGGCTGTTGGTTCTTGGGTCAGAAGTAAAATGGCGCAACAACTAAGCAAAACATCCAGAACCCCCCCCCCCAAGCAAAAAAACACAACAAGTAACAACCCCGCCCTATCCCACCCCATCGCAAACCCAAAAACGTTTATCAAGTTCCGTTTCAGTTTCTTTGGCGCAGAGGGGCATTGCGAAACTTCCTTCTGAAGGCCAGCGGCGCTGAACGGCTGAGGCTATGTCCCAGAATCTCTATCGAGTTGATTTCTGCTGAAAGTGAGGCTACAAGGAAAGCCAATTGGTGTTTTTTGTGAAACATAGAGGCAGCAAGGCGGGAAGCAGTCTTGTGTGCTATTTCCTGGACCCCATATTTTTTTCTAGAAACGCACCCAGCACATGGTTGTTGTGTAAGGACAAGCGGAGTGAACACATGCTAACCATGCTATTTGGGCAAACTGTACCAACCTCACTCACAGCAACGGATCTTCGTTTTTGACTAGTCCATTCCTTAATTTGATGCTTTGTGTGGTCCCCCATCTCCCGGGCAAATTCCACAACGGGGATTGACAAGATGCAAAAGACATGCGATTGTAGCTTCTTGTTTGCACCGAGGTGAAAGTAGATCGCACACTTCCGTCTCTGTGGGAAAGTAAGGGGTGACTAAGCCAACATATTTGGAATGTTGCCATCTACTTTCACACAAGTGCATCCTTTCGGTTGGAAGATGTTCCAAGAGCCACATTCCTGGCGTCAAGCTGCGATTCACCACCACCTAGAGTCTCCTTCTGACCCATGAAACATGGGGCCATGACCCCTTTCCTTTGCGTGACTATCTGGGTGTGCCTTGTTTTTTAGGGTACTCGTTTTGGGCTGGTTGCAAAGAGAAGCCAAAAGCGGACACCCAAGCCGTTTCGGGCGGTCCAAATCCAAAAAAACAAAAGAAGCAGGACGAGCCGCCCATTTGGGTGTACTTGTGGCACCCCCCCCTTAAAATCTGGAATTCCGGGGGTGACCCCTGGAGATCTCTGTTTTAGGCTTCTCTTTTAGGCTTCCATTGCCCTATGGAAAAAGCAAGAACTAGATCACTGAAATCTCTTTTTATTTGGTTCCATTTCCTTGGGAAGGCGAGATCAATGGATGAGCCATTTCTTGGTGGCGAAGCCAGCCATCGGATTCCTTAGCTCTTAGCTTTTTGGATCCTTTTAGTGTTTAGTCCGGTAGTTTCCCCATTTCACCCCTAAAAGTCACAGGGCTCCTGAAAAGATCTCCATTTTGCAACCATTTGAAACATGTTGCTTTTTCAACACCACAATAAAGGGAAACCACCATGTACAAGTTGCAATGTTTCGGGTGCTTTTCATGTAAGGATCCCTGTGGAAGTGAGCAGCATGGAGCATTCATAGCCACCGCGCGAATGGAACGGCCATCGACCAGGGCCCCCACAGCCCCCCCCCCCCCCGCCCCCAGACCCCATTTTTTCCCAAAGCAAAGCCTAAACTTTTGGCGGATCCGAAAACGGGCAGCGTGGCATGGGCTCCCAGGCGGAGCCGATGGCACCCTCCGCATCCTCGAGGAAAGCACCGGGCGCCTCGTCTTCGCCGCCGGGGCCTCAAGTCAAGAAATGTTGGGCCCGGACGGTCCACGCGGCTCCCGAAGAAAAACAAAGAACAGCTGTTTGGGCCCTATTTTTTTTTTTTTTTTTCAGGGTGGGTGGCTTTTCGGCTTTTTGGCTTTTGTGGCTTTTAATTACGTGGGTTTTTGTAGCTTTTGTGGCTTTTCATTTCGCATCCTCTGCATTCACAGTTCCTCTCTTTCGCATCCTCTGCATTGCCATTTTTTGGCTTTGTGGCTTTTGGCGGCTTTCTGGCTTTGGCTTTTCGCATCCTCTGCTTTCCCAGTTTGTTTTTGGCCTTGGCTTCCTGCATCCTCAGCATCGCAAGTTCCTCTCTGGTGCCCCGCCACCCCCCTTTCGATTTCTATACACGCCTAATTGAATCATCACTTTTTCGATCATCATGCAACAGCTGCTTTTTAGATTCTTTGGCTGCCCTTTTACAGGGATTAGTTTGCCCGTGATTGAATCCTCACTTGTACCATGAGGCCTTGCCGCAGAGGAACTGATGACCCCCCCGCTGCTTTTTTATTTTATTTTTTTTATTTTTTGGCCCTAATTGAATCATCACTTTTTCAATCATCGTGGGGGGGGCTGCCGCCCCCCAACCCCCCCGCTATTTTTGGGACTTTTTGCCCCTATTTGAATCATCCCTTTTTCGATCATCATGCGACCGCTACTTTTTAGATTCTTTGCCCCTAATTGTTCGATCATCATGGGGGGGGGGCTGCCGCCCCCCCCAACGCCCCCGCTATTTTTAGACTTTTTGCCCCTGGTTGAATCATCACTTTTTCGATCTTAGTTTGCCCGTATTTGAACCCTCACTTGTACCATGAGGCCTTGGCGCAGAGGCACTGATGCCCCCCCCGCTGTTTTTTTTTTTTTTTTTTAAAATATTTTTTTGGCCCATTGAATCATCACTTTTTTCAATCATCATCTCATCACTTTTTTCAATCATCAACTTTTTGCCCCTGATTGAATCACTTTTTCGATCATCATGGGGGGGCTGCCGCCCCCAACCCCCCCGCGCCTTTAATTGAATCATCACTTTTTCAATCATCATGGGGGGAATTGCCGGCCCCCAACGTGCTTTAGGTGTTTTACAGGGATTAGTGCCCGGATTACAGGGATTAGTTTGCCCGTGATTGAATCCTCACTTGTACCATGAGGCCTTGCCGCAGAGGAACTGATGACCCCCCCGCTGCTTTTTTATATTTTTTTGGCCCTAATTGAATCATCACTTTTTCAATCATCGTGGGGGGGGCTGCCGCCCCCCAACCCCCCCGCTATTTTTGGACTTTTTGCCCCTATTTGAATCATCATTTTTCGATCATCATGCGACCGCTACTTTTTAGATTCTTTGCCCCTAATTGTTCGATCATCATGGGGGGGGCTGCCGCCCCCCCCAACCCCCCGCTATTTTTAGACTTTTTGCCCCTGGTTGAATCATCACTTTTTCGATCTTAGTTTGCCCGTATTTGAACCCTCACTTGTACCATGAGGCCTTGGCGCAGAGGCACTGATGCCCCCCCCGCTGATTTTTTTGGCCCATTGCGACCCCCTTTGCCCAAATTGATTTTTTGGGCCCTAATTGAATCATCACTTTTTCGCGTCTTTTTAGATTCTTTGCCCCATTTGTTCGATCATCATGGGGGGGGCTGCCGCCCCCCCCAACCCCCCCCCTATTTTTTAGACTTTTTGCCCCCATCACTTTTCGATCATCATGGGGGGCGCTTCGCCTCTTCTTGGGGGGGGGCTGCCGCCCCCCCCAACCCCCCCGCTATTTTTGGACTTTTTGCCCCTAATTGAATCATCACTTTTTCGATCATCATGCGACCGTTACTTTTTAGATAATTGTTCGATCATCATGGGGGGGCTGCAGCCCCCCCAAGGGAGGGCTGCCGCCCCCCCCAACCCCCACGCTCCTTTAATTGAATCCTCACTTTTGCCATGAGATGCGGGAAGCCAAGTTGCTGGTGATGCTGGCGATGTTGGCTGGCAATGCGGGGGATGTTGAAAACGATGCTGATGATGTTGACGGACGCGTAAAATACGTACATTTCGCGAGAACATGCTGTAAATTACAGCATTTTAGTCGCCAGGACGGAAACAAATAAAAATCCAACAAAAAAAACAAAAACAATTCCCAAATTAAATCTCGACCCATTTGGGAATGACCCATCTTTTAATGGGTAGTTTGATCCAAGTTAGCTTAACTTTGCTCAAGAATAGATTTGTTTTATTAAAAAAAGAAAGACAAAATGTTTTGCCCTGTTGGTTTGAAGGGAATCTATCACCACAGGGCACATGTTGCTTTTCCGGGGACTTGAGCAGAATGGAGGTTGGTAAGTTGTTGGTAGCCCAGGTTATAACCCACTCATCGGTCCCCCGTTCAGTGGGATCGAGCTCGTTAGGTGCGAACCGCAATTGGCGAAGCACAGACAAGAGCTTGGCAACAAAGATCCAAACTAATTGCTGGAATTGCGACTGTGGAATATGGGGAACTGTTTACTAAAACTGTTTTTGGAATATGGGGAACTGTCTACTAAAACTGTTTTTGGAATATGGGGAGCTGTTTACTAGAACTTTTTTTGTTTTTGTTGCTGGGTCTCGCTTGAAAGCATCACTAACATGGCACCTAGGTCCTGACATGAATCTCATCTTCCTACCATGGCAGCTGGCAAGAGCCTGCGAGTTTGACACGGGCCTTGATGATACTTGATACGGGCGTGTCGTTCTTTAGGGGACCCCAAAAACGGTGGCTTCCTGATGGTGGCCCTTTAAAACAACAAAACAAAGGTAACACTCATACATCCTCTTCCTGACTTGTAACGTGCAGGGCATGAAGCGCAAAGCCCATGTTGTGCGAGATCCCCAGCTCCTTTCTATTGAGATGCACATAGGTACAAATACATATGCACATGTATACACAAAGAATATGCGTGTTTGTTTATATACATGTGTGCTAATATTGGGGGGGGGTTCTCCACATGGTGTACCCGCTTTGGTGAAAGAGAAGGGACACCAAAGGAAACTTGCCATTTTAGGGGTTCTCACTATTTTGAGAACCCTTTTGGGGGTTCTCGCTATTTTGGGAACCCCCCATAGGTGTGTATTTTATATGTGTACATGTTATACTTCCATTTGCTTAAGAATATTTTTCAATTTTCCCTGTTGGTTTTAAAGGGAATCTATGACTACTGGACACATTTTCATTTTTTTTCAGGGACTTAAGCAAATGGAGGTATACGACTCAGGGGCACCTGGGCGGAGTCTCAAGTCTCGCCTGCCTGAGGTGGCCTCCTCATCCGGCAAATGGCCTCAGAGCGCCGGGGGCGGGTCTTCTGGTGGCTGGGCTAGGTCCTCCAGTAGTGCCCTTTTACCCTTTCTTGGTTGGGAGGGTTCCTCTACTAAAATAGACTACAGAGAAAAAGGTACCCTTATTCAAACCTCTCCTTCTGACCCTTACAAAATGGGTCCATGACCCCTGAATTTGGTAATGACCCCATTTTTTAAGGGTCATGGAGACTCCAGGTACACATAAATCAAAGGCTAGGGCAAATCATTTGGGACCCTTTGGGCTGATTTCCATGATTAGGCCATGGCCTTAAATCCATCATAGAGGTTGATAAAGAGGTCCATGATACCCCCGTTTTGTCAACTTGCCTCCGTCCGAAGGCAAAAAGGTTCTGTGTTTGGGGTGGATGTTCCTGGACCCTCAAACTGCCCATAAACAGTCAATTATCACGATGACATTTATGGCCCAGAGGTACATGAGGTAGGTTCTCATGTAGTCAGTTGCATGTTGTACATTCAAGTCAATGCCAGAGCATGATCCAATCACTGCTTTGGCTCAAGTGCTGAAAACAGCGCGTTGCTCGCGCTAACCCCAAGGTTAAGAGAGAGGTCGCAGTCACGGAGGGGTTCGTTCCTTTTAAGGTCCCGGGTTCCCCCGTTGTTGACAAAACTGTGTTTCCCTCTCCTTTGAGTGGTTATCAGCCGTAACGCTTTTCGGGTAAACAAACCCTTCCGTGACTGCGACCTGTTGGTCGCACATGGAAGCCGGCCCTCACCGCGGCACTCGCGGTGGGAAAGGGCCGCGTGCCCGCTTATTCAATACTCTGCAACAGATCGTCGTCGACGAGTACAAGCGGCAGAACAGACGATTCCGGTGGATCAGGTTTGCGGACGCCTCGAAGCAACAGGTCGAGGCGCTCTTTTCCTGGCGTGAGTCATTGGATAGTTGGCACCTGTGGAATTTTGACCAAGAGGCCTTCGACGTGATCCAGGCCGCGGACAACGCTTATCAGCAGCGTCTCGCATCGGTTGAAACCACAGGTGTGGTCTTGCCGCAAGGTGTGCCATCTCAGGATCAAGCCGCAGCCTCAGGCGCGGCGGAAGCAACGAGCAGTGCAGCGGACTGGCTACGCCCTCCGACGCCTCCCTCGGCTTCCTCCTGGCTGCAAGATTCGCGCACTCCTTTGCCTCGCATCCGGCCATCTGCAGAGGAAAGACAAGCCGCCAAGTCAACACTTCGCGGGGTGTACGCTAAAGCTGCGGAAACGCGGCGGGAGAGCAGCAGGGAACGGTCAACACAAAGATCGAGGTCCCCATCGCCCCGAAGGTCGAGGTCTCCATCATCAACTCCGAGACGAGGACCAACTGCTGCTACCCCTGTGGAACAACGGGCTCACAGTGTTGAACCCGCGCTTGCGCGGGAGAGCAGGCCATCCAGGACTTCCCTTGCCACACGGCCCATCGTTTTGGCTCCACAGAATAGCATATACCCTGTGACTCGATTTGACGAGCACGGCACCTGGGTACTTGTTCGGGAGGCTTCACAGCCACGTGAGGCGGCATCTCATCGGCGAGCACAACGGACGTCTGGACAACTCCGTCAGGCTGACCCGTATTTGCTCGCGGACGAGACGTGGAGAGATCCCCCAAGAAGATCATCCACGAGCTCGCGATCACGATCTCCTGATCGACGCCTACAGCTCGGAAGAGGAACCTCCGCAAGACGCGGAATCCATCAGAACGGGCAGGGCAGCCTACGTGCCTCGGCGCGTATACGAGGCGCCGACTCACACTGAGCCCATCGCGTTGCACAGCCGGAGAATTGGAGCAGCTCAACCGCCGCCACCAAAGGCCGCACCAAAGGTCATTTTTGGCAGCAAGCCTCCATTGCCCAAGGAAATCCCCAGGGCAGCTTCTTCGGTACCGGCAAAAGCAGATATTCCGAGGAAATCACCGCCACGAGCAAGATCTCCTATTCGGACTCAGAGTGCATTCGGGTACAAGGCGCCTCCGCGAGGTTTGAACAAGGCCGAACCCAGAAGCAAGTCGAGCTCAAACCCGCCACAATTCGGGTACATCGTCAAGCCGCCACCTCCGCAGGTCGTTCAAGCAGCTGCTGCTAGCGCTGCAACTTCCGGGGCTGGCTCACGCTTTCGATCGCCACCAAGAAGGGCACCGCCTGCGCCACCGCCGCCACCACCTCCGCCTGGAAGGCCTGTGCCGCCCAAGGAGCTTGTTGTTGCTCTTGACTGGCACGGAGTTCTTGACGTTGGGCAGCAGGGACCCCACCTCAACCCGGAAGTGATCCGACATCTCGTTCAGTTTGCAGCGGACTACGCACCTATAAATTTTATAGTGCTATCCTTCGTGGGCAGGGCTGCAAGCGAGTATCGCCGCCGCGAGTTCCAGGTCGCCCTGGAGCACGCGCGGGCGACATCTGGACTCACTTTTTCTGCGATAAAAATCGTACACGAACGGTTGGGTAGGGGAGGCAAAGCAGACGCCCTTCAAGGGCTGGGCGTTCACGCCCTTATTGACGATACAGCATCGATTGTCCGTGAAGCTCAAAAGACAGGCATCGCGGCGTTCCGCAACTTCCCGCACTTCGGGCCGGGCGGATTTGCCAACGCACTTGAGAACCTTGGTGAGTTTATCGAGTCCCGGAACAGACAATTCATTCCGGCGGCAAGGGGCCTGCATCCATCGCAGTACCTCGAGGAGCTCCACCGATCTGCATCCCAGTTGCCCGCCAGCCGGGTACTTCGATAGCCTTTGTTGCAAGCTGTTAAAACCGTCGCTTTGCGCGGTACAGCATTTTGCAGTTATAGGCATTCGATTTGCAGACAAATTCTCAATACAGCTTGGCAACATCCCTCGATAAAGCACCATAGTGCGGCAGTGCGGATCAATCAATCTACAAGTACAATTACAAATACAGAATTCATCAGGTGCAAAGCAGCAGGGCGTATTTTCTTGAGTGGCTCACTTGAGCGTTTCGCAACCAGCTGCCAATCCAGGGATATCTCCTCGTAGCACCTTTTGACACGCTGCTCAAAGCGCGTGGAGCTAGCTTCGTGTGAGTGCAAAAGTTGCATTGCTGTGTCATGGCTTCAACGGGCTTATCACCGCCATCAGAACCCCGTTCAAGGTCAACCCCAAATAGGGATTCTGAACCGGATGACCCTGACCTAGCCATGGTTCCTGCAGTTATGTCCACAGTTCGCACATCCACACCTCAACGAGCAGCCCAAACACGACCATCATCACCCCCGAGTGGTCCGATCGTGTCAGAACCGACATCATCCGAAGCTTCCCCAGCCATTCAGTTTCCTTCACAGGGATCGCAATTACCTGACCCGATGACTAACGTACCCGCTGCGGCATTTATAGCTGGAGCTGCGGTGCAGCAAGCTCATCGAGCATCCGACCTCGCTGCTCAGGCAGCCAATCACGCCTTGCACCAACAGCAGGCCGCCGATCAGGCGAGACAAGAGGCCGGATGGATCAGGGAAAGGGCTGTAAGAGAAGTTTCAGACGTTAGGGTTCAGGCCGCTCAGCTAGCTTCGCAAGCACAGCAGGCTGTACAAACAGCACAACAAAGTGAGGCTCAGGCTAGGCAACTCATCGAGCAGACACGACAGGAAGCCCTTGGCCATGTCGAGAACGCACGACAGGTTGTTAATGCCACTCAACAGGACGCTCAGCAAGAGGTTCAACGCATTGTTCAAGAGGCTCAACAGGCAATCCTACAAAGGGAGCAAACCATTGCCAGTCAAGAGCATACCATTCGTGGATTGTCCCAGGAAAATTCTGTGATGCATCAACGACTTGGTGATCTCGAACGTGTTGTTGCGCAGCTCACCCAACAAGCTCGTGCGACCCCTGTTCCGATGCAAGAGTCCCCGCCGAAAGCCGCATCAATAGCCGAAACAGCTACGGAATCAAGCGCGGCTAAAGCCTCAAGTCAAGGCACAGTTCCCCCAGGAACCCATCAGCCGGTTGGAGCACCTCAGGTTTCAGGTTCACAAGATGCCTCCGGTGTTGCCGCATCGTCGCAAGGGAATGCTTTTACAAGTACTATCCCCGACCCTCCGTGTGGTTCTGTTCAAAGTACAGGACTTGGTCACGATGCCCCAGCTGATTCAAGGGACCCTGGTGGGGGTGCAACAAGTCAACATCTCGTAGGCCATTCGGCAGTGCTAGGAGCAGCGTCCTCTGTTGGAGACGCAGCCCCCGGCGCGTCGAGGACTAGCGGGTTGGGTAGAGACGGTCCAAGGGATCAAGCCGATGTGAGAGTGCAAGTGACAGCTTTAGCGGAAATGGTTCAGCAGCTTTCCCAATTGGTTGCTAATCAAGTGGCTCCCCGCCTCCGGCCGCACCACCTCCAGCGCCTCCCATGCCCCTTGCAGGGGCGCCGCCTCCGCCAAAACGGCACTCATGTTCCGCCAGTACCAATCACAATGTTGGGAGGGTTGTACTCGTCATCCCCACAAGCGCCATCGGCAGCAAGCTCCGACACATCATCAGACTCTGATGGAGATGATGATACCCCACAATGTCGAGTTTGCGGCGGCAGCCATGAAGACACGGATTGCCCATACCTCACCATGAATGGTGGTGGGGGAGGTGGGGGAGGCCCTGGCCAGTTCCCCAATGCAGACCCGTCTCAAGCTGCCGATCCCAGTGTAGGCATGACCGCCGTAGATCACGCCGCACATGAGGAGTCCGTTGTTCGCGTCAAGGACCTCAAGGATCTCGTGTTACCATCCCCTCCGGAGAACGCTGGACAGGCTAGAGGTTTCGTCAACCAAGTTTTGATGGCCATCGGTCGACTCCAGAAGACCCCCGGAGATGAAGTTTACCAGTGGGCCCAAGCATGCATGTCCTCCACCGAGCAAGAACTCATCGCGGACAAGCGTTTCCCACGGTTAGATCGTGAAGTAGCCGCAAAGCTCCTTAAAACCTGCCGTAAAGGTAAGTTCGGGCTCTTGTTTCAGAATATGGTTGAACAAGAGAGAATCTCGTCAGGTGGGATGCCCGTAGGGAGAATCATGTTGCGTGCCATCTTCAAGCACTTTCAGTTGGAACGAGGTAGGCTCGGAACCTTAGGAGGTCGCAACTTGTTAAAGTTGTCTCTTGCAGGCCCGTCCCTTGCTGACCTGGATGCCTTTCGGGAAAAGTACGTTTACGTGCTGACCGCAATCCCCGTGGCAGAACAACCCAGGGAAACAACCTTGTTTGATCACCTGTTGGATGAGCTGGAAAAGTGCACCTCGCTGAAGCCTAAGGTAGAAAAGGCACGGGAAGCCCCTTTCGGCAGCCACCGTAGGAAGCCGGAATGGTTGTGGTCCAAGGTTGATCTAGCCTTGGAGCTCCATCAGGACAAGCGGAACAGGGATGAGTTTGACAAAAGTCTTCAAATCAAGCCAGCCGTCATGTCCCAGGGGAATAATTCTAATGCCATGCCTGCAGCAAGCAGCGAAGACAAGCCCAAGAAGAGTAAGAAGAGTAAAAAGGATAAATCTGCTGACCAGCAGACTCCGGCAGCCCCTGCGCCGAAGGTTAAAGCTCCAAAGCCGCCTCCTCCTAAAGCTAATGCAGCACCAGCCCCCAAGGGCAAAGGTAAGGGCGGTTCGAACGATAACCTTACTCCTAGGTCTAAGGCCATCAGTAAGACAGCCACTATGACCGCGGCGGAGAAAGCCAAGATGCCATGCATGTTTTATGCCTATAATTCGTGCAAGGCCAAGCAGTGTGCATTTCTCCACAGTGATACCAACAAGTACACTGGTCCCAAGCCCAAAAGTTTGTTGTCCCCGCCGCCGCCAAAGGCGAGTGCAGCTGTTGCACAGCTCATTCCGGCAATGGCAAGCGTCGCTTCCGATGACAATCGCATTAGTTGGCTTTGGGATACTGCCGCAGGGAGACACTTGATCGGACGTCAAGCTTTGAATAGCAACATGATCAAGTGCGTGCGCGAGAGCAGCACACCCGTAGGTTTTGCGACTGGGGGTGGTGCCCAACAAGGCACTACTTCATTAGGGTTCGAGGACAGCCGAGTGATACCTGCTGAAGAGCAGGTGTACGTCCTCCGTGATTGCCCACCAGCGCAATCCATCGGGAAGACCGTAATGGATCAAGGACACCTATTCATTTGGGATCCACGTGAAAACGTTCCATACCTTGTTCCCCCAAAGGACATCAGTAGATGTAAGATTAACGTGCCCCGCAATGCGCGCATTAATGCATCTAGGGTAGTGGAATACGTTCCCCAGTATGATGAGGTGGTAAAACCCAAGTTGGCAGAGTCGTCAACTCACCTCTGGCCGATTGAAGCCGCTGCTATGAGCGCGGCCGAAGACGATGTTGTTTCTCTGTGCGATGACTCGTGCCAAGCGTCAGATGAAGGTGAGGCAGATCAGGTTCCTGTCAATATGCTAGCGGCCGAGGAAGCCCCTCCTCCCGAGGACGAACTTCCGTTGATCGCCTTCGGGGATGGTGACCCGACACATGAGACTGCGTTGAAGGAGCAAGCAAAATCTCCTGAGCACATGAGGTCCCATTTCCCAAAGAACCCGTTTTGCAAGGTGTGTTCAATCTCAAAGACCACCTCTGCAAGGGTAGCGCACAAAAAGGATGCTAGATCAGACGACAAAGTCGATGTCCCAACCGCACCATTTCAGCAGTTGGCTACCGATTCCGTGATTCTCGCCATGGGCGATGAACATCTCGGAGTAGGTTTCGGAGGAATCAAATCTCACCATGTAGTACGTGATGTTTTCCCAGGCGTTCGCCTTGCCTTCCCTGTGAGTAGGCGGGACACGCAAGCGCATGTCAAAAACTTCCGTCAGTTCATGGGCCTTCGGGCCACTGATTCGCCGCCAACATGTCTAGTAAAAATGGATGCAGCAGGAGAGCTTGAAGGAGCGGCCCACGAAGTCGGTCTCGTCCCCGAGACAAGCTTACCGAACAGGTGGCCACACAACACCGTTCTGGAGCGCGACATTCGTGAAGAGAAGGAATGCTGCCGCAGCATCCACTTGCAATCAGGGTTGCCCTATTCGTTGCATACGTTTAGTTACCCATTTGCATGTCTCTCCATGTCGTTCGACAGGCCTGCTCCATTCAGCCCAGGGAAAACCCAATGGGAAGCCCTCACCAAGGAAAAGTTCCAAGGTAAGAGATGCTGTTTTGGGCAACTGGTTTGGTACAGAACCAAGACTCCTGGCAAGCGCACTCTCGATCCGAACATGGCGCCATGGCTCTTTTTGGGTTGGAGGATCGATCCGGGGTTGCGGTACCGTAACGTGGTCAAAGTCATGGACTATGAAGCCTTCCGCAAAGATGGTTCCATTTCCGTTCACGATGTCCCTGAACCGGAATTGTTCGTTGAAGACGGACCCCCAAGCTTTCCGATTGCAGCAGCAGCAGATAGAGCATTGCATGGTGGCAAGACAGAAGGGTCTGACCCCCCACCTTTGCCCCTGCGAGAGGCGCCCTTTGGTGCCCCACCGACTCCATCCGCTGTCAAGTCAAAATCCGTGTACATAACTGTTGAGAGGATCATCAAGTTCAAGGAAACACCAGGTTGCCGTGCATGCACCGGTCATTCCAAGATTCACAGTGCCGAATGCAAGAAGAGGTTCTCCGAACTTGTTTCTGCAGATCGAGCTGAAGCAGCTGCAAAAAGCGCTGCCAAAACTGAATCTAAGGAACTCCCATTGTTCACACTGAAGGGGATGAGGAGCTAGCCAGAGCAATCCACGCATCCGAGCATGAAGAAGATCCTAAGACCGCAGTTAGTGCAGAAGATGTTGCGCATGAATTTGATGCAGCCGAAGCTGGGGAGCCCGCTCCCTCAAGACCCGGTGGCTCATTTTTCGATACCGCGCCAGCGACAGCCGCAACATCGCAAGGTGAAGATTTTTGGGTGTTCAAAGGAAATGCCAACTGTTTGGTCCGGTACCATATCATGCCAAGGCAGAATCTTTTTACCCCAAAAGAGGTCGAGGATTGCCCCGTTTCCCCAGAAAGATTTACTGCAGCTCGCACCACTCGTGCCGTGTTTCAGGGGGGCAAAGCAGACAACATCCACGATGGTTGGTTTGGTAGCCGACCTAATCGCTCACTTGGAGATGCATGGACCGGGCTCACAGTGTTTAAGTTAAAGCCCATTCAGTCCGATTGTGTTATCACCACAGGTGCAGCCGTGATGTTAGACTCCGTACCGCCGACACCTCTCACCGATGCATCAAAGAACGGTCGTCCGAACACATTGCCAATTTTTGGCATGCCGTGCAGCGCAGAGGTTGAAGCTCCACAGCGCAAGCAGTTTGAGGTAGGAAATCATCGTGCCCGCAAGAGACAGGCACGTCTTGACAAGTTGCCTGTGATGTTCGAATACGCATGTTCACCAGAGTCCAATATGGGTCGCGTGTTTGAAGGTCTTGGTATACCTCACGTTAGGCTGGCTAAAGAGTTTATCGACCTCAGCACAGATGAAGGAGAAATCCAGTTGCAGTCGCAGATTGAAGGTTGTGATAAACCCAATCTCTGGGCCGCAATTCCCTGTACATCAGGTTCAGCATGGCAACGCCTTAATAAGGCCAAGTTAGGAAGCCAGTTCAAAAAGAAACTGAAGCAAAAGGTTAAAGAGTCGAGAGAGTTGTTCTCCAGATTCAGACGTCACGCTGAGACTGTCCTCCATCAGGGGGGTAGTGTTTCGTTTGACTGGCCAAGGGATTGCGACAGCTGGGCTAGGGATGATGTTTCTGCATTCTTTAGGGAATACGCACACGTCTTCACCCCAGCGACCTTCCATGGTTGCGCCCTAGGTCTGAAGGACAGCAATGGCTATCCCATCAAGAAGCCATGGAACGTCATGACCAGCAATAGCACACTCGCATCCGCACTAAGTGCATTCAAGTGTCCGCACGAAAAAGGGTATAAACATTCGCTTGCAGCAGGTAACAAGACCGCAAAGACCGCTTTCTACCCCGAAGGCATGTGTCTCACAGTTGCCCGTGCGCTGTATCCGACAGTTCAACCCGTTGTGCCTGCAATGCCTGTCCAAGTGCCATTGCCTCTCGATCACCGGGAACGTGAGCAACAGTTGAAACACATATCCCCTCTCTCTGGTTTGGAAGATATAGGTCTCGCTGTTGAGTCCGATGAAAAGTGTCACGACATCCTTGAACAAGTTCTTGATGTTGAAAATCTCATCGCACATTCCCTAGGACAAGTCAAGGAAGAGAAGGATCCTGAAATCACCGCAATGGTGACCAGACTCTTGTCACGTGCCGAAATGTTGGCTTCCCCGGAAGCCCTTGAAGCCGTTCGACTTGAAGCCACAGGCCTGGAGAAAGCCGGTGCTTGGGATCTAAATTCAGTCCGAGAGTATGATCAAGTCGCTGCTGAGGCGCGACGATCCAGTATAAAAGTTCATTTCGGGCAGTTGATGTCGCTAGCATCCGTCAAGTTCGCCGAACTCGCGAAACACCTTCAGAAGATGAAAGGTAGGATTGTGTATCGCGGAGACTGTGCGAAAGATGAACACGGCGCAGCAGCTGTCTACCAAGAGTTGGGAGCAAATCCCACGAGCGTACAAGGTCTTAATAACTGTCTCGCTTATGGATCCCTGCCAGGGAATTCCACCACAACAGCGGACGCTATAAAGGCTTATGTGCAAGCCCTGCTGAAGTCCAAGTACCAAACTTGGATCACACTCCCGCCTGAGCTCCGGCCAAGGTGGTGGCGCGAGCGTTTCGTGAAACCTGTGGTTTTGCTCGTTAAAGCTCTTTATGGGCATCCTGACGCTGGCGGACTCTGGGAGGCGCACCTCAAAGGGTTCATTAGTGAACTTGGAGGGCGTGAGGTCGCAGAGTTTCCTGGAAACTTCTGGTTCAAGGAGTCCGGGTTACTTCTCTCGACATACGTCGACGACTTGACGTTGGCCGGCCCCAGCCACCTTCATAAAGACTTCTGGGAAAAATTAACAAGACTGGTTGATATAGAACCCCCAGAAGACATATATCGGGTGCTAGGCAGGAATCACCTTTTGATAGATGCTCCTAAGGACCCAACTGAACCCGATCTTAATGCCGCAATGGGCAGATTGAAAGGGGGCATGGCGTTCGACATGCGGGATTATGCCCGTCAAACGGTTGCATTATATCTTGAGGTTGCACAGCTAAAAACTGAAAAGTTGCGTGATGCCACCACTCCATTCTGTCCCGCGGGATCCCTTGATCCTGCAGATGACGCCTTGGAGGGTGAGCTCGGCTTCGCCGCTTGCCGCGTGTTAATGAAATGGCTCGGCCGTTTGGCACGCCCAGACCTGGTCAAGCCCATTGGCGACCTTGCCTCATTTGTTCAGAAATGGTCTAGGAACTGCGATAAGCAGCTACATAGGCTTGTCTGCTACATAAACAGCACGGTCAACAGCACGCTAGTTGGCACAGTTCAGGATTCGACTGATGAGTTGCATCTGGCTCTCTATGTGGACGCCGATTTCGCTGGAGAACGAGACGCAAAATCAACGTCCGGAGGATTCTTGACTTTGAGTGGTCCGCATACGCATTTCCCCCTTGCGTGGGTGTCTAAAAGGCAGACCTCGGTCTCCCGATCGACAACCGAGGCGGAGATCGTATCCCTCGCGTACTCCCTTTATCAGGAGGCGCTCCCTGCGCTCAGCTTATGGGAGCTGATCTTGGACAGACCATTCCATCTCAAGATCCACGAGGACAACCAGGCGACTATCCTCGTAGCAAAGAAAGGATTCTCATCCAAGCTACGCTGTGTCCAGCGCACCCACAAGGTGAACCTCGCGTGCATCGCTGAACAGCTGGAAAGCGAACACATCTCGATAGAATACGTCCAAACCGACATGCAGTCAGCAGACATCTTCACGAAAGCACTTCCACCCAACAAGTGGGACCATGCCATCCGGTTGCTCGGCATTCGTGTTGACCTTCCAGAGAAGCTTGAAGACGTTCGTGAAAGTAGATCCGCTAAAGCAGCTGCCTAGTGCGCTGCAGCATGTCCGCAAAATTTCCAAAAGTGTGCAAAGTGCCTGGGCGATGCTTGAATAACTTGCGTCAGTCGTTGTGATGTAAACTTGACTTCAAGTTGGCGTGGTAATGCGCCCAAGACACTCCCTCAGTGCCGTCAATGAGGGGGGAGTCAATTATCACGATGACATTTATGGCCCAGAGGTACATGAGGTAGGTTCTCATGTAGTCAGTTGCATGTTGTACATTCAAGTCAATGCCAGAGCATGATCCAATCACTGCTTTGGCTCAAGTGCTGAAAACAGCGCGTTGCTCGCGCTAACCCCAAGGTTAAGGGAGAGGTCGCAGTCACGGAGGGGTTCGTTCCTTTTAAGGTCCCGGGTTCCCCCGTTGTTGACAAAACTGTGTTTCCCTCTCCTTTGAGTTAAACAAAGGGAAATCACCAACCATCATTCTGGGTTGCAACATGCAAGTCTTATGGATAGTTTCAGGGTCCAGGTAGACTCACTGGCCCAAAGCCAACCTTTGACCTTTTGGCTTCCCCTGGTTGGTCCATTTTTTGGTTCCAAGTTAATTTGTAGGAGAGTACCATTGAACAAGGGCTTATGGCTAACTTCCGACACCTTTGCTTCGTGAAGAATGTGCTCGTTGTCATTCTCACGGGATCACCCGCATTTTTATAGCAGGGCGGATGACAATTGCAAAAAACAAACGGCACGTCCAAAGAGATTGGCGGTTTATCTTGGCCTCTTAAATTGTTGTGCCTTTTTGAGGGGACAAACTTCAAGGCTGGATTTTACTAGACGCCATGTGCTGGATTTTGCCAAGGATGCTTGCATGCCGGGTAGCTGTTGACAACTTGAATACGGCGCCAGCGAAGAGTAATTTAATCACTTTAGCTGTGAGAGGTTAGTTGTTTCTGCACTCATGTGCTGGTTGCTGCCTCTGCCTAGTTTGGATTGACACGTGGTTGCCCATTCAACATCTGCTGCGATGACATGCAGCCGGGGTCGCGGCAAACTGAGCCCAATCCAGTGCAAGGCTCCAGAAAGTCTCCAGGGAAAGGCGCAAAGTGCCTTGAGCGTGGCAGAGGTGAAGCGACCCCAACTGTTTTTGTTCCATGAACTTTGCATCGGTGTCGCGCATCAGCCTTACTCAGCCTCAGCTTTTGGTGTAATGTTGACCCCAGATGAATAACCCCTGGTTGATGAATAGGGGGGTGTCCCATTTTGTTGGGGGGTTCATCACTTTTGGTCGGATACCCCCGAAGAAAAGGACAGGTTTATTAATCCGGGTCAACATCAACCCCTTGGCGCACCCCCGTCGGCCAACAATTGACTGAGGTAACACCACCAGGGTGGTGGGGATGCGGGGAACCCAGCTTGAGATAGGCGATAGGCAGCCTGGGAGACCGAGTTCATGGGGGAAGGGGGAACCCGCAAAAGGGACTTGCCTTGGGTGCTCTGTAAGTTACTCGCAATAACTGGCAATGCCCTCAAAAAAAGAGTTGTTTACTACCATACCAAGGTTTTGAAAGAGTATGCAGTATTGAAGCGTCTTCTGCCCATATGCTCGGCCGCTGGCTTGCAAACAGCAGGGAGCCCCAAATTTAATCGACAAAACCAAACAAAGCGAACTCACATAAATGACCACAACAACGGGATGTTTATCAAAGTGGATTTTAGGGACCCCTGAATTCATAAGTGAAGGATGTGGCATGCTGCGATTGGAACAGGCCTACGTGCGGCGGACGACCCTCTTTCCATTTTGGTTTTGATTCGAAAGTTCGCAGAGGAGGCGGCGGGGGGCACAAGCCTTGTAGTCTGGTGTGTGTGTGTGTGGAGGATCATGTTCACTGCTGTTGGCATGTTTGCAGGCTTTCGGGTTTTGGTTTTGTTCATCTTAGTATGGGCTGCCAGGACTGCAAAACACAAAGTTGGTTTTAACAGGAAGCCAAAATAATGCCCCCCTATTTTGAGTTAATACCTGTTGACCCCTCTTTAGGTCACCGCATGTTGTGCCAATGATTCCATTGATTCCAATGATTCCCCTTGTTGTGAGGGGACAAGAATCTTTTGAATTCCCCAAAATGGGTCCAAACCAGAGAGCCCACCAAACGAAGCGGGGCTGCTTCGCCCTGAAGTGGATTTTGGTGTGCCATGTTTGCCCCTTTTGTGTAAACCAACCAGTCCCAAGAAGGGTGGGGCCCTTAAAAAAAGGGCAGCCTTGCTATTTGGCTATGGGTCAAAACAAAACCCCGTACCCCCAGTGAACATCCCAATCCCCACTAAAATAGGTTCTAAAATGGGTGGTGCACGGAAAACCCCCAAAATGGGATCCCATTGGTGTTGACCACGGCCATTCAAGGCAAAAAAAAGGAGAAAAGAACAAACGCAACCCTGGTCACTTCCAACATTTAACTAAGTGGCTGAGTGTTTGACCCGGGCACTCGTGTGGGACCGTTCGTTTCCCACCGCCGCGAGAGCCTTCGGGGATCCCTCATGGTGGAGGTGACAAACTCGAGAGGTGTGAACACATCAGTGGACTTAGCTGACTTAGGTCGCCTTTTGGCCCTTAAAGACCCGTTTGGGCTTCCTTCTTTTGGCCAAGTCACAATCAACATGGTAAACTTGTTTGGCAGGCAGTCCAGTGCTTCCAGTCTCTATAGGTAACCAGGGGTCCTTACCTCTGGGTTTCACCATGCATGGATGGTATTTTCTGGTTACCTATAGTGGCAAGACGGGGGCAAGTCTGGCCTATGACACGAACACAGCCTCAGCTTCGGCTGTCGGTGGCTGAGGCCAAAGCCGGATCTGAGCCGTTTCAACGACCTGGAGCTGTTGGTCTTGGAGAATGGCGTGGCCCGGGAGACTCAGCGAGAGCCGCTAGAAGCGGTTTCTTGGATCTTCGTTGCCAGCCAACATGGCGTGTCTGTGGAGACGCCACTTGGGGCTTTTCACCCCCCATTGAACCGGGGGACAGCGAAAGTGGGTTCTAACCCAAAAGGTGACCAACAACTTACGACCTTGGCCGAGCACACAAGCACATCTGGAGTATCCCCAGAGCTGCAGTGGGTTGCATTCTTGTTGTTCATTCTTTGGAGAGCTGGGCCCCTGTCAATCCAAGTGCCAAAAAAGAAAGTGCCTTCTTTTCCCCATGGTCCTTGGGGGTCTGTCTGGATACCCTTTTCGGATGATGGGAAGCCAAAGCAACCTTAAAATAGCTGTTGGTCTGGTTAATTCATACTTTCCTCGTGAACAGGGGCGGTGTTTTTCGGGTTCAGGCTGGCAGTTCAGGCGGTCGCAACTTGGGAGATATTGCTGTACTTTATTCTGGATCATCCATCACCCCTTGCTCAAGGGACTGGTGCCCCCAACACATATTGCTGGTAGAGGGATTTATGGCATACCCCATAGATAACCTCTTACGCATCAGCGAAGCACGAAGTTTTTTCCCGTTTTATTCGGCGGCATATGGCTCCCCTTTCTGAATCAGATCAAGGAATGGTGCCTTCCCGCGTCTGGCCAAGTGCTGGCGGTTGCCTGACGTCCCACCTAAATCAATGTCCGGCCAAGGGTCCGGGACTCCGTGACCCCAGGACCCATTCTGGGCTCGTCATTTGTTGAGGCTACCCTTGGGGTTTTAAAGGGAAACCCACATTCAGCCTGAATCGGTGGTTTGGATAAGTGATTTGGATTTGGATTTGAACCCCCTGGTTCTTGTAGAGGGTACATGAAAAGGCCCTCCTTAACCACCAAACCACCAATCCAAATCGCCCATAGGTAAGCTGAAACATGGGTTCTGCAATTTCTCACCCACCTCCCCCCCCCCACCAAAAAAACAAAACAAGGACCAACATCGGAAGCTCGAGGCTCAGCTCTGGGAGCTTGGGGAGAAAGCTTCCCAGGCGCTTGCTCAGCTCTGGGAGCTTGGGAGTTGGACACCAGGTGTCGGGCTCTCCGTGCTTGTTTGAACTTTGTGGGGAACTCGGTTTCCCAGGATCGTGCCCTTTTCCCCTTGTTTGGTTGGGAGGGTTCCCCTAGTAAAATAGACTACAGAAAAAACAAGTTGGCACCCTTGTTCTAACCTCTCGAATCTGGAGGACCTGGAGGACTAGGGCCGGCCCCTGGGTCAAGTGAGCAGAACTCCCAAGTTCAGTGCCGCAACACGTGTCTACTGGTCCTTGGCCATGTCCTGGTCCAGTGGTAGTTTCCTCACACGCACACACACACACACACACACACCCAGAACGAGTATAATATGTACATATATAAATATATACATGTATGCATCTTGTTGGTACCAGCATGATCTAGATACATTTTTTCCAAAATGGTGGCCCCCCCCTTTGGGTTGGCTTGTGAAGGGAAACAGAAAGAAACCACCATGTTCGGGCACATAGCCCTATTTTGAGAAGCTCCTACATGCGCATATATATATATATATATATGTTTATGTGTGTATATATATATATATATATATACATACACCATGTATATACATGTGTGTGTGTGTGTGTATGTATGTAATGTTCATAGTTGTTCAATCACTCATTTTATCGTGTACTGGTCCGCTTGCAGAAGCAAGCAACTTGGTGATCCGTTTGTTTTGAGGACAGTTCATCAGGTTTGGTTGCATTACTTGGTGTTCCCAGCTATCCCCAAGCTACCCAAGGCGAATATAGGGTAACAGCAACCTTGATACAAGGGCAGGGCTCCTTAAAAGATACATTTTGCCCATTTGAAACATGGCTTTTCCCACCAAAATAAAAGGACACCACCATTTACAAGGCAATGTTCAGGTGTATGATGTAAGGATCCCTGAAGGGGGAAATACTCTATAATATTTCCCTCTTGGAGTAGTGTTTTGTGGGTACTGGGAAAGCCTCTTGGACGACTTGTGTGTGAAAATCGGGGCCTCTGTCACTCGGGGGTTGGACCATTTTCCGGCCTTCAGGTGGGTGAAAATTTTGTCTGGGCAAATTATAGCGGCGTCACTGGGGAGAAGGGTTGTGACCCATGAAGTTTTCCTTTCAGAATCCCACTCTTATTTCCAGTATTGTCAAGAATTGCCCAGAGGAGTGGGTCGGGGTACCTGGAGTCTCCTTCTGACAAAGGGGTCATAGTTCTTTTTTGGGGGGGTCGTGCAGACTCCAGGTAGGCTACGGTTATTGGAACGTAGACCACTTCTGGCACCGCGAGGAAAACCCCCCTCCGCTGCCACAGCTGGAGTGCCGATTGTTGGGCGACCCAAGCAAAAAGTGCCGGGTGTCTTGTGCTTCTTCTATGTTGTTTTCTGTGATCAAACTGGTGGCTTGCGGATTTGAATCCCTGTTTTTTGCAGAGGGCAAAGGGGAAGCCACCTAGACTCCAAACCAAACCACGGTTCTCCCCTCTCCCCCACCCCTTGCCTCCCCCTATCCCCCTCCCCTTGCCTCCCCCTCTCCCCCTCCCCTTGCTTCCCCCTCCCCCCGCCCCCCCTCCCTTCCCTTCTTTTCCCTTCCTTTCTCTTCCCTGTATCTTTGGCCATGGATTTGCAGTGCAGCCCAGACGTGCCTTTCTACAGTTTTGGGGGAAAATCTTGTGGAACGACCCAATTCCAACCCCTGGTTTCTGATTTGGTTCCTCAACGCAGATGCCAACTCGAGCTTTGGTTTCAATCATTTTTGTTCATTTCAGTGGTGCGTTGCATGGAATTTGCAACCATCCACAATCGGATGGACTCACTCCCTGAGCTCATGCACTTCAAACTTTTTTGAAAGGCCCCTCGGTCGACACGAGCCGAAGTGCCGAAGTACGGGAGTCGTTGCCTTTGGGGAACCAAGAGGAGTCACTGAACCTCAGCCAGCTTTCTTCCCGCGCCCGACTTTCAATGGCTGAAATGAAGATGTTTTATTTGCCCCCTGTCGCCCGTTGGTTTTGGAGGGGAATCTAACCAATTGAAACATGTGTGTAGTTGTTCAGGGACTTAAGCAAATGAATGTAGACAATCCCAGGCAGTTCATTAGGTTTCAACCATGCTTGGAGAATCCAAGTTTGTTGTATGCTGGATAGCATCAATGCACGATGGGATCATCAAGCCATTCGCAGCTTCTCACATCTTTTGCTTGTAGTACTTTGACCATCCGACTTGCACGATGGTGTGGGGTCGCTCATCAAACTTCAGTGTTGTTTATTGTCCACCAATAATTAAGGCGAGTTGAACCAGAAGTTGTCTAGCAAGTCCGCGTCTTGCAATCGAACTTACTTCTTGTTGTGCGTGCCCATTGTTTTTGCCCATTGTTTTTGGGAGACGAGATATTTGATGCGGAACCACAGCTTTTTGGAGCTATACACGACCCTCATTGACCACAATTCCCAATCTCCCTTTTGAGAAACTTGCATCTGGGTGTCTGCTGTTTATTTGCTGGTACCAATTTGGAATGCTTGGTTCAAAGCGACTCTGGGGGTCCCCTATTTTGACACGCACACACGAGCTACTAAATCGGGTTTCTCACGACCACATTCATCCCAGAAGAGGCTAGGCTTAGATGCTGCCTTTCCACATTGCCACCGTAGGGTGTGAAAGGAGTACAACAAGAGTGCTGACATTCGACACACACACACACACACACCACTCACACCTGCATCGCAGGAAACGTGAATTGGGTTCTAGCATACTCCAACGTCCAACAGTCATAAGAATGCGAGATGCCATCTCAACAATGAAATCGTTTGCCTCTGGCGCCTTTCTCGACCATTTCAATAGGGTATGTAGGCTAGTAGGTATGTCATAAACACAGCCTATCTCTGGAATCTGAATCGTAGGTGCGAGGTTGAGCCATGACTTGCTGGTTCCCAGGAAAGGGCAACCATCCAACTGGTTTCCCGTAAGAGGATCCTAGTGTTAAAGATCCCAAGAGATTCACCTTGTATGTCTGGGTCACTGGGCAAGTGACTGAGTCCGGGACAAGTTGTTGGGCGATCAGATTGATCATGATTGATCCATGTGCGAAGCTCGGGCACCACGTCTTTGGGGTTGACATCCATCCACGTTGTGGTGATAGGTGTCCTTTTTGGTTGTTTTAGTAGAAACATAGATGGGTTTCCCTGGTTTGCCTGGTGGTTTTTTCTCATCTACCAGGGACACCCATCTATTTCCCCTAAAAGGACACCCTGTGGGTTGTGGTTGGCCTTTTTCGAGTACATAAATCCGCAGCCTTGGGTGGAAACTCACCCCACTGAGCCGGTGGATCCCAGGCAAACAAGTAGCTAAGCCAGTGGATCCCAGGCTTCTGTTTCTAGGTCCCCCAGCAATTGGCGCCCGACCTCTCACCCCTTTGGTTGGGAGATTCGGTTCCCCCACTAAGATAGACCACAGAAAAAGACAAAAATCGTTGGCCCCCTGATTCTAAGCTCTCGAATCTGGAGGACCCAGCTTCTGTTTCTTTTTCTTGAATGGGTGGCAATATGTCTTGGTTAGCCACTCGAACCACCAACAACCCGCGCGGGACACGAGAGACCAGGCTACTGTAATCACTATAACTCCACCGTTTCTGACCTATGCCGGTAAATGGATCCACTGAAGGCAAGGAAAACCCGAGCATTGCTTGCAGGGCGTTTGGAGCACTTGATTCGCTTGAGGCTGGGCCCAGACGTGGTTTCAGCCACCATGACTGGCAGGAGGGGACGAGCGGCGGTAGGATGGGGGGTCTGAGGTGTTCGATTCGCCGAATTAGTAAGGCGTGGGTGACCTGGCTTTTATCACCCACTTGTAAGTATTGTTACTAGAATTGGCAAACCACTTACTAACTTGGCCGAGCATCCAAGTGGGGAGCCTTATGGAGTGTGGGATTGCTTGGACTACTGTACCTCTTGGCAACTGAATTATTATGTGCCAGGACAAGCAATGTTCTGTTTGTTGCCCCTGTACCTAGAAGAGTGTGTGTTTCCCAAAACGAAAGTATCTCATTTTGAGTGGAACACCCTATCAACTCACCAGGGGGTTGATTCGGCAGTCTTGAGGAGAGAGAGGACGCCCGGGTTAGTCACCGTTGGTGTTTGTTGCATTGGACATGTAAGCAAAGATGAAGGAGCTGGTCACTGCCACTTGCTAAAAAACCGATTCGCGTAAGGAATAGTCCCAGCCAGGAAAAAGGATGCTGCGGAGTTCGGCCTTTCAAATTCCAGAAACATGGCTTTTTGCAGGCCATTTTCAGAGAGTACCAATCGGTTTTGATTTTGGCTTGCCTTGGATTAGTGCCCTGTTCACTTGGTGGCTCCCGAAGGCCATCCGGTCCCTTAGCCTTTTAGCCTTCTAGTGCTTAGTGGCAGTTTCCGAATTTAACCCACAAAAAGTGAGTCACTTGGCGGGTGATCTCTCCGGGCAGCCCGGTTCAGTCAGGTTAAGAACTTCTGGCATGAACGTGGCTGACAGACACGCACCTGGCCAAACAAATTATCCAAGTGGAGCTTCCGCAGCTCTGCTTTCTGCATAGGGCCCCCGGGCAGGTGCCAACTTTCTCTCCGTTCTTTTTTGGTTGGGAGATTCGGTTCCCCTAAAATAGGCAAAAGAGAGAAAAGTTGGTACCCTTGTTCCAACCTCTCTGGAGGACCTAGCTGCATTTACCCTCTCGACTTCTGTTCCGATCGGTTTCGGACCAGGGACTCACTTGGAACAGTCCGACCCCCGAAAAATAAATCGAATGGCACTCCTTTGGGCGGCCGACAAGCTGGTGGCAGCTTAAAGCCGTATGAACAGATATTTTGATATGTGTATATATATATATATGTAGACACGAATACATATATATATATATATGTATATATATATATATGTATGTACAAATATGTATACATATACACACATGTACATATGAACATGTATATGCATACATATGAAAATATATCCGTACCACCCTGAACCAACGGTCTGAGCGACTACGGTACCAAGCGGCGAACTTTGTTGGGCCCCGCTCGAAGCGGCGCGCCGGTCCCGGGGCTCGAGGATCCTTTCCACGGAGTCCGCCGTCTGCGACCTCGCGGCGGATTTGGTCTTCGAGCCGCCCGGGGCCGAGGCGTTGCTACTCCACTGAAGTGAGGGCAGAGCCATTCGAAGTGTTGCGAGAAATGGCGGACGGAGCTTGTCTTGCGGCGGTTCAGCGAATCGTCCGAACCAGCCAATAGGTTTTTTTGTGGGGTGTTCGGCGGTTTTAGCTGTTGGCTTTCCATTTAAGCCAGAAGTTAAGCTTTTAGCAGGGGATTTTGAGGATAGCTAGGTTGGGGGAGTTCAGTTGGTAGATGGCTTAAACCTCTATGACATAGAGTTTTTCCATCCCAACTCGTGCGAAATGGATGTTGTATTGGATGTCTGCTTGGAGATTCCCTCTGACTCAAATTTGTTTTGAGTATTCGTCATGACTGAGGTCATGGTTTTGAGTTTTGGGGTTATTGGAAGTCAGAAACTGGTTGGCGGTGTTCCTTTATTTCTACCAGTGAACGGGGGTGACTTTGAGAACTGAAAACAGTCAATGCCAGCATGAGTTGGCTTCTTGACGTTCTTGTCCTTACCGCGCCGCTTTGTGCTGTTTTCTGAGAAGAGGTTCTGTTGTAGTGGCTTAGTTGTCCGAAGCCGTCCTTTTGTTCTTTCGGGCCCCCAGTTTTATCGATTTGGAGCAGTCGAAGGTTTACTCGCCTTTTTTGTGCAGGTCTTTCGTCGGCAAAGGAGCCACAATCAAGATGGTAGATGAAGGATAGGAAGGATAGTCCCAACCATACATGGGTGCGACCACCATTCTAAGTCTTTACATGACTCTAGATACTCTGGGTAGACCATGTCAGTGCCAGGTTTTGATTATGGCTCAAATGAGTTAGAGCTTTGGATTCCCAAGTTTAGATGAACAGGCGTATGTGATCAGCTTCATGGCTTCTAGCCGTTCGACACTGTGGAGAAAGTACGTGGCACAATTCCAGCATTTGGGTTTTACCGAACCCGTAACTAACCTACAGAAGAATGCGGGAATCTGTGACTTCTCACAAGATGAAGTGTTCAATCTCGGGGGGTTCCTGATTTCACAGCGGTTAATTTTTTCGTAGTGCTCAATACCCAAAATGAACTTGGGTGTCAAGTTGCCACTTTCCATGGTACTTGGATGTTCGGCCAAGTTAGTAAATGGTTTGCCAATGGGGGTATAAACCTCTTAAATCCCTTAAAAACAAGGTTAGCCCCACTTAGGACGAACAGTGGTTAGAACCAAACGGTTACCCACAGTTCTTTTTAACCTGGCCGAACACCCAAGACGGGAATCTACTTGATTCGGTGATGCTGTAGGGAGTTATACGGATGGACAGACTTGGGTAAATCACCGAAAGGGATACTGGCCATGGGGTCTTCATTGGGGCCGAAAAAGATTCTCACATGTATCCGAAAATCAGGATACTTTCAATGTTTCAGGGCTTGGCCGCATCTGTTTGGTTACTGGGGGTAGACCAGCCAGACCCATTTAGGAGCTACGCCACGAACCAAACCATTCGCCTTCCACACAGCTGCAGCTACTGAGCATTTCTGAGGCTGCAAGGTTCCGCAGCCTGGCCTGAGGGCGCCTTTCCCGTTGCCTCCTCAGAGAGCTCTCTGAGGAACCTGTGAGATTGAAGCTTGCTACTCTTCAGCAGCTTTTGGGGTATGTGTATGTACGGCAGGCGTCCATGTGTATGCTATGTGTGTAATTATATCTTTCTATATATATAGATATGTATACATACACATACAAATATGTCCAGGTTTTTTGTTTAATGGTTATCTCTGCACCGGGACAAATCAGCTCTTGGTTTGGTGCCTGAGAAGGTAGCTGCATTGTTGCAAACGAGTCGGAATTAGTGGGACACGCCTGGCTATCCGCAGGAAGGCCAGAAAGGATTTAGACCTTCTTGTTTGTGTCAGTCAGCCACAGACTTGAAACTGACAGTATCATGTAAGCCATGCGTGGCCAAACGCGAATCGGTTTGCATCCCTCCAGGAAACATTTGCGGAAGAATTGAGGATGGATATTTTTGGAATCTCTAGGTGCAAAAGGGGGGTGGGCTGTTGGGGTGCCCTAGGGTTCCTTAGGGTATTTGGGTTCCCTAGGGTTGTTTGGGTGCCTTAGCCCCACCCCACCCCCCCTGGGCTGCACACCAGACAGGGCCATTGGTTCAGTTGTTTACCCAGTAGGTATCACCACTAGGCCTTGGGTCGGGCAGAAGGCTCCTGAGATTTCTCAAGTTTTCCTTGCGAAAGAGTCGCAGTCTCTTTTGGAACTACCCCATATTTCAAGTTACCTTGTTTGGCATGGTTTGCGCTCTATGTCGACTCACGAGGCAACCCGGGGCATCAAGCATTGCCACTTTGTTTTTCATTGGGGGGGGGGGGCTCCCCTCCTGGTAATTGATACCACCAGGCCAAAGATGGGACAGGCCGCAAAACATCGCTTGAGTTTCTCCGCGACGAGCGTTCTGGTTCTCTGATCTAAGGAATCACACTGGGCCTTGCCTGCTATTGGGTTGGATCTTTAGACTTTGATCATCAAGTTGGGTTTCCACTAAACCCACAACAAGTTATTCACTTTTTGCAGAGGGGTCAACAGCAACCACGGGGCAGCAACCAAAGCTTCCCTAAGCGAGAGTTGAAGTCACCAGGGCGTTTTCGACCGCGCCACTTTTGGGTTTGATGCAAGCCACCATGCACCCGCCCAACACCAAGATGTTCATTTCCAGACGCGTCCAGGCCCAACTTGTTTTGATGTGGGGGCTAACTTGCCCACACTTGTAATTGTCAATTTAACTACAAGGGATAGACACTGTGGATGGACAAAGCCCTTCACCAATTTTTAGATGGTGTGTCCTTTTTACGTATGGTGATTTATCCATCTCAGCTGGCGCAGGATTTCGTCCATCCACAGTAGGCCATTTGTCAGTTTTCCTTGTTTATTCTTCAACCATGAGCCCTACCAAGGGAAACTCACCTTGAATGGGCCAAAAGATGATGTTGAAAACCGGAAACCACAAGAAGGTGACGTTTGAAACCACTGAAGAGGGAACGTCCGAACCCCCCGTCTACCGAGCTTCGTTGACGGCTCGTTCGTTTTGCCGCTGTGAGGCTGGCTGGCAGCAGCTGCAAGTTCGTGCAAGAGCTCAGAGCGACTTTCTGGTATGTCTCATGGGACCCGGACCCAAAATGGCGCAAGGCTTTTCCTTTTGGTCTCCCTAAGAGGAACTGTCAAGAACGCACACCAACAGGTTCAGCGTACCACTTGGGCTCCGTCCTTTTTGGGACCCTTCAGAAAGGGTGTGGTGCAGTGGCTCAAGGTGTGGGAAGGTTCTAGGATTGGACAGATTTTCAAGGAGAACCAGTGCCCACAAAAACCAGGGGCCAATTTGATTTGGAGAATCTGAATCACCCTCCGACATCGACATTTCTGAAACGAAACATTAGTGCTCGCAGTGCTCGCCTTGAGTCAGCATGTGCGTGTTGTTGTCTTCATACGTGGGATCCAGCGTTGTCAGAGGGGGTAAGTGCCATACCAAATCTCAAAGCATAGTGGCTGTCGTTTTTTGAGGACTCGGAGCCCCCACACAGCGGTTGGTTCCTTGAGTGCCCTTTGGACCCAAAAACAACAAGTGGTCCCATCAAGAAAAGTCACACCCACTTGGTCACCAAGCACGCAAAGGCCATTCAGTCGATGGTTCTGAGTTTGGGGAGCAGGCGCGTACCAAATTTCGGGTGGGTGCAACTGACAACTGCCCGTTTTGTGGTCCTCTTGCTTGGCGCCGCCCAGGGCCACTCAAGAGACAAACCCAAGCGATACTCCTCTATGGCGTTTCGGCGTTGTTGAGGTCATTTCGCCGGTTTCTGGCAACTGGTTGGTGGCTTCCCTTTCCTGCCACTGAACGGGGGGTGACTTGCCGCAGGGTCTTGCGGCAAGATGTCGCTTGTGCCCCCTGAAGTGGAGTGGCATGTGACGATGGCCTGGCGTCGGACGGCAACAAGCGCCTGGCCTTCTGTACCGCGCCAAGCTGGCTCCCGACTTGGTTGCCGTGCATCGAATCGTGATGGATACGGCTTGAACTGTGTCGATGTGTATGACCTCCTTTACAGCATCGGGGGCTGGTTGGCTTCCTGCCCAAAAAGGTCAGCGCTGTGGCATGTGAAGTTGACAGTGACCGTGGTAAAGCAATGGGGCCAGTGTTTGGGATCCATGTGAATCTGGGCGTGACTTCCTCCCAAAGGAAGGAGATACACCTTGCCGTTCTGCGCAGTTGCAGGATGTCCGTTCCAGACGCACTGGGCGGTCGAGAAAGTACGTGCTGACTGCGGGAGGCGGAGTTGGTCCACCACCACTGATCAAACCGTGCATTCCAAGCAGCGTCAAACGCTGTCCCAGCATTTGCCGCAGCACAGCCGCATGATAGCGTAACTATATAGTAGGTAGACCGAACATCCAATGCCCCCTGTCTTTTGGGTAGCACCGCTCCGCGGAATTTTCTCGTTGATGGACAAACCCCAGCTGCCCCAGCTATAAATCACCTTGGATATAACCTATTTACTAAGTTGGTTGAACAATGTTGAACATCCAAGTACAACCCAGTTGTGATCCCAGGGCTCGCCCACCCTTTGAAAGATGGGAAAATGGCTGGTTACCTCCATAAGGTAATTGGGATCCTCCTGGGCCAGAAGAACACGCCCAGAGACCCGATTTCTCAGAGTTTGAACCAAGGCTCTGTCTCCCGCACCAGCAACTGGGTGCCCATCGGACGGCCGCTTGCCTCGTTGGATCTGTCGTACTGTCAACCCTTTGCCGCTAAAATTGGCCCCGCTTGCTTTAGTTGCCATTTTTCCTTTGCCAGGCTTTTGTTTTTGCTGCACGTGTTGTGCCTTTTTGGGTTCCTTCATTTTTGTTTCATCCGCAACAAGTGCATTTTTGTTGGAGGGTGTGTAAGTCTGGCCGCCTGTCTCTGGGGATTGCGAATTTCTGGGGTACCCAGAAGCCAGGCTTGTTTTCCCCTAATCTACTGCCGAGAACTGGCAAGGTATGGGCACCAGGCCCGGCACTCCAAAAATTGAGCCTAGTCTCATAGATGAGGGTGGCCTCCGGCAGATCTCCCTGTGAATTGGCGGGGACTGCAGGGTTGTGGTTGATCACTCGGGGTTTGTTCCCAACCACTTCTGTGATACAAGTTGGAATCTCCCCTCTTTATATGGGGGGTTGGTCTTTAGGCCCTTTTTGTTGTATCACAGAAGTGGATTCCATTTCCCACAGCCCTGGGCGGGAGTGTTTTGCTCAATCACTGTCTTTGCAGGGGTAGACCACTTGTTCCCGCTCACCGATGCGTCGCTTCGGCCGCTGTGGCCTCAAAATCACCACTCCCAGCAGCCGAGCTGTCCAAATCGCCCCCTATTCGACGCAGCGTTGAAGCAGTGGTTGGGGGAATGTGAGCACAATGGTTTACCGGAGAATGTTCATCTAAATTGGGTCAAGCAATCTGTTGTCGTGGTTGATATTTTTGCGGGGTGGCGTCTGGTTGATTTTGAGAGATGGGGTGCGATTTCTTTCAGTGGGGAATCCGGGATTGTGGATCAGGGCAAGCACCCCTAATAGGAGGGGTTCTTCTTTCTTGGGATCTGGGGTCAACATTAGGTATTGAGCAAGGGGCATATTGAGACGCGGGGGGGTGCTGATGTGTACGACGCATTCTGGGTGTGTGCTCTTTGAGGGGGACCCTCTTTTGGTTGGTTTTCAAGGGACGCCGCCAGGAAAGCTCCACCCATTTTGGGGGTCCAAATCCTAAAGTAAAGCGAGCCACCAGAAAACGACAAAGCTTCCATGGGCTTTTGGTACTTACGGAGCATGAGTTGGCAATGACTTGGCAATGACTTGGCAATGACTGAATTGCTTGGCACTGACTTGAGTACGTATGACTCACGTGGTCCCCATTCTTTTCAACCGTTCTTTTTAAAACCAGCTGTTTCCCCTGGGGTTCTGATGGCTTTCTGGAAAGAAAGGGGAAGTGTCCCCTAGATCCATACCCGTGTCTGTGTCGACACGACTTATTTCAAAGGGACACCACTACGACATCGAACGACAGTCGGAGGCTGCAGTTCGTGTCTCCACCCCGGGTGGTATCGATGACGCCCTTTGCGGCGGCCGGGGAGCTCAGCAACAACAGCAAGGACGCTTCCTGCGCGCGGTTGGGACATGGCTGTGGGTCAAAACCAATGGTACCATTTTGGGCTAGGTGCACCACCCATTTTAGAACCTATTTTAGTGGGAATTGGGATGTTCACTGGGGGTACGGGATTTTGACCCATGGCCACATGTTCACCAATCATTGTGAAGGCTTTGACATCATTGACAAAGAATCTTTTACTTGGCGGTTCCCAGCCGTCCCGCCAAGCCTTGCTTAATGCACTTTCGACCCCTAGCGGACGAAATCGACGCCGTTTTCCCTTCGTGGCTTCTGCGCACAGAAAAACATTCTTGCCTCAGATGCCAAAGGGGTGTTCATTACAACACTGGGGATCCGCAGCTTCCGTCAGGGAGAAAAGACGAGCCACCCATGGTTTGTTTTCCCAAAGGTCCCCCGGACGGGCCAACAAATGTTGTGTAATTGAGGGAGCGTGAGGGGGGCAAGCAAAAGTGCAGGTGTTTTGAGGCTCTTGGAGAGTGCCTCCGTATTTAACACCCATTTTGGGAACTGCCAATCTACAAAGAGTGGCTGAGAGGTGTCTCAAAAGGGGCAGTACTGCGTCAATCATCTCGTATGTTGTAATTTGTCCTCAAGGGAACGATCGGAGTATGGCAAATCTTGAGACTTTTCCTGACCACGTTTCTGAGGGGGGAGGGCCATTGTTCAGTATGATTTCCTTTGTTTTGTTTGTTTCTCGGATTTTAAAGCGATGACAGGGATGTTGACAGTGCTGGTGCAAAACAGGTATGCTGTAAAGAAAGCATTTTGGCGCCGGGAGAAACACAAACAAAAGCGGAAACAAACAAGTCCTGAGTTATATCTCGACCCTTTCTGGGGGACAGTTTGAAGGGGACCTAGTGTCGCCGTTTGTGGTAGGTGCAGCTGGTTGTTTGACACACCAATCTGCCAACCTTGACGCGTTTGCGGAGCTTCTTGATTCCAAAAGACCGAGAGTCGGGCTCACTTTATTGGCAACCACTGATCAGGAGGATCAATGAGCATGACAACTCAGGAAGAGGTGCAACTGGGGGTTACGAATGAGTGTATCAGGCCCCCTAGAAGTTCTTTCTACCGCCCTAGTAATGAAGGTCCGCCTAAGAATGAAACTTGATTCCCCAATGTCCAGTAGAGTCTCTCCCCGAGGTAAACCATGCTCAACCAGCAAAATCCAAAAAAGAACACTGATCTCTGCCAGTCGTCAATTTCCACCTGGACATGGCCGTTCTCAATGGTTTTTCGTGGGCCTGGAAAGGAAGAACCGGAGCCTTTCCAGGTTGCCGAAAGCCGAACTTGGTCCCCCAAGAAGTGCAAGTTGTTTTGCAAATGCAACTGTTGCTAAGACGAGTTTGTTTTTTGGGGGGATCTTAATTAAGGGGACTTGATTACAAGGCCTCATTCCCTCACCATGAGGGCTTTCTGCAAACCGCCGGCGAAGGGTTGGCCCCAAACATTGTGCCTTTGCCAAGCCCCCACAACTTGGAATCTCCTTCCTGACTTCCTGACATTTTTTTCCCCCAACAGCTGAAAGCTTTGGGGTCTCAGCCCAGATAGGCTCCGGGGTGGTCCGGGGCGGCCCTCAGGTAAGGTTCCACGAGGGTTCCACCAGGGTTCCACCAGGGTTCCGTGAGGGTTCCACGGGACTAAAAAGAGCACCGCATGCTGTTGGGGATATCACCAGAGCTTATTAGTTTTTGGAAAACCCATTCTAATTGTAAACAAAATGCTTAGACTTCTTTGCGAGTGAGGTTATGACCTTTTGATTTCCCAATGTAAAGGGGACATGGAAATCCCTTGCAGCAGGCTCTTGAGTTCATTTGCTCGGGCGGCTTGTCTTTGCAGGGACTCGGTCGATACCGGTGCTCACTAGTGTTGTCCCACAACCACAACTTCCAAACTTGACAAGTGGAAATTAGAACAGTCAATGTGTCCTTGGTTCACCAAGAGCAAAACGAGCATGTGGGTCTCAGTTTTGTGAGGGTACCCTTTTTGGCAGGATTTAAAGGGATACCAAAAGGATGGTGCCCCCTTTCAGTGGCTGCGACTGAGGCGGCCAATTTGGTGCTTGAGACATTTGAGGGATTGCCGGAGCCTGAACGGAGGGGGGGCTGTTCTGAAAATAGAGGAACCTGTGACCCTCAAGAACTACCGTTACAGGGAAATCACCTCATTTGTTGGATGAGTTGTTTGAGGGTCCAGGAACCCTTTAAATATTGAGCTTCTGGTTGGTTTCCCTTTAAATGGCATGTCCGGAGGTCTACCATTTTGGATGGCAGAACGGAAGGCGATGTTTTAGGATGGCTACTCGAAGGGCTTGCGGGCCCTCTTCAAATTGCGCGTTTGCGGGGCGTTGGTCTGAATCTTTGCACATGAACACAGCCCCAGCCAAGTTAGCCCTTGTTGGTAGATTGGTATCCTAGGTTAGAACCCACTTATAAGTCCCTGTTCAGTGGGTGGGGATGAACAAGCTTTGAACAAAGCCCCCTGGAAAGGAGTAGTCCAACTTTATGCGATAGGCCTGAAGTCCAGGAGTGCGCAATCCAGACACCACTGCGCCCTCACTTCATCTCATGCCTTGCACTGCTCATGGGGCGCCAAGCATTCCGTACTTGTCAACTTGTAAGGGGCTCCCATCTCGAGCAATGTGACTTCGTTGTGCTGGCGGCAACCGATCTGCTTTGGGGGTTCAGCAGCCAGCACGCTCGGGTGTGTCAGTGCACACCTTTCCAGGGCGAGGTGCTTGGTGTCAGAAGGCGAGCCCTTTTGCGAAGTCCCATGAAGAACAACCGATTTTAGGCGCCCGGTGGTCAAAACGATGGCGATGCCCTTGGACCAAATGAAGATTGAGTGCTTGATCTGTACCGATTTTAGGGGGCTCTTTTTCAATTCCCAGATCTGAAAGCCATGGAGTCTTTGCCCAAATCAGCTTCGGTTGGTGGTCTGGAGCAGCTTTCAATGCTTTTGGAGGGCGCTGGGGGTACATTTTACCTGTGCGCCCAAAACCCCTGTGGGCCATTTTAGGTGGTTCTACCTGGTCTGGTGATAGTAGGGCTTAAGCTTTAATGTCTGTCACCCAAGTGGGTTGCCCTTGGAACCAAGGACTGAAACCCAGGGTTGTGGGATCACTCGGGGTTTACCCCCACTTCTGTGATACAAAGGAATCCCCCTTTCTATGAACAATTTAGTCTTTGGGACGCCCTTTCTGTTGTATCATAGACTCATTTCCTGAGTTCATGAACTTTACACTTTTTGGGAAGACCATTTTAGTGGTAAATATAAAGTTTGGACTTTTTTTGGGCCATCCACTCAGCCAGTGAGTAGAAGTGGTCATTCCCCACGGCCCTGCTGAAACCTGTCCGGCGGTTTCATTTTGCCCCCGGGTCATTGGGGGAAACTGGCGCGAGTCAAGACCCTTCCCGACCTCTGAGCCTTGCCGAGGGCGCGCTACTCTCGAAGGACCTCGGAGATCGACGGCACGAAAGTGGCTGCCTGGCTAAAGTGAGTGTGGGAAGATGTTTGTGGGGGTGTCCTTTTTTGATTGTACCTTGTTTAAAGGGTTTGAAAGGGAGACCAAAAGGAAACCCACTGTTTTTGTTTGGGGGGGGGTCCTCAGAATGGTGGTTCCGGGTTCTGTTGGTCCCTTTAAACCAAGGTGAAGAAGGTACCGTTCAAAAAAGCACGCGCCCATATTTCCCGAACAGAGGGGAGCCTTATTTTGAATGGGTTTGAGAAGCACAACCAGGAAACCATTTGTCCCTTTGGAGACAATCCAGGGATGGTAGCCAATCGTCTTGGGTCGATTCCCCATTCTTTTCAAGGATCGTTCTTCTTTCCTTCGGGTTTTTTGGTGGTTTTGTTGGAAAGATTTGGATCCCTGGAAAGAATGGACATGGGTGTGGCTCACAATCAAACGATCGGAGGGGCAAACCGCAGGTTTTGGGGTACCCATGCTTCCACTTCCCGATCGGGCCACCCATTTTGGACATTTCCGGTTTGGTGGTTGCCCACGGCCAAATGGAAGGTGCCCCTACTCGAGTTGACTCCTGGCGCCTGGAATCCCTGTCCCCCGGGCCACCTCGCCCCGGCAAGCCCAAGCCACCTGCCGATCCATCCATGTGGTTGCCTGAAGGGGTTTCGGCAAGCCCATGGTGAGGTACATGGAAGCACTGGGCCTTTCGCTTTGTGCTTTGGATGGGCCTCACAAGAAGCGCTCAGCGCGCCTCCCAACTTTTGGAAGAAGGTTCTCAATTTGGATCTGCGAGGCGCTCGCTCTCGTGCCCCTGCCGGCTGGAACATGGAAACAAAGCAGCAAACGGGGCATTTTATTTATTGTTCGTTTGATGCCAATCTTCAGGCGACTGGACTTGAGTGGGACTAGTCTAATAGAATTCTAATTGATTGCAGAAATGTTAGCCATTTCTACAAAGTCCAGTGAACAGAGCCTGCAGATCCCACGTTCGGCAAGCAAAATCACAAAAGCCTCCCACGCTCAAGCCAAATGGCTGGCTCAAAAAAACGGAATTCCAAAATGGGTTGCCCTGGTAAGTGGAAGCATGGTTACCAAAACCTGCGGTTTGCTCCTCCTGGTTAATTTTGAGCCACACCCAAATTGTGTTCACTGATTGGCCAAGTCTTATGATTGCGTCTAAAGATGCCCTCCGGAAGCCTTTTCTGTTGTATCACAGAAGCGGTCATTTCCCACTGGCCTGCAGCGTATCGACGGCGACCTGACGCACGCTATCAAAGACAGCGAGCACGTCAAGAAGTGGGGCGAGCTACCTCATGGAGATGCGATCACAAACCTCAAGTTTCAGAAAGCGATGCAGCATTGGGGCAACATCACCACCGGTTCCACACGGATCCCTCCATTTCCTCTTTTTGGACCTTCAAAAGCGACAATTTCAGTGGACACCAGTCAGCTGCAGCTTTTGAAGGGGCAATCCAGTGACCCCTGTTCAAGCCGATTGGGCAACAAAAATGCGTGCCCTGCTTCAAGTAGTCAACGCCGATGTTTTTTTTTTGGAGGCACAAGCGATACGGTCATAGTATCAGAAGCACGTTTGCCCTTTGCTAGAATGGGCGTCTTTTGGAGGTACCCATTTTAGCGTCAAATGAGGGAAGGGGGGTGATTTTCTTTTTTGAGATACCTATTTCAGGGCTTGTTTTGAGAAGTGATTGGGTTCGGGTGTCGTGTTTGGCCTCAAGCCCATCTATGCTGGGAGAGCGAGAGGTTGCCTCCCTCGAGCTCCGTTTCGGACCTTGAAGCGTTTTTTAATGGATTGGTTGCCATTTGAGTGGCAAACAACATGTCAGTCACAATCAACACCCGGGTAGTTGGAGGGTAAGGGACTCAGTGCAATTTGGTTGGATCTTTAGACTAAACATTTTATTTGATTGAAACAGGTTGTTGTTTCCATTGGACCCAGCAAACAAAGGAGCACTTTTTGCAGAGGGGTCGCAATCAACCAAGTCTCAGGGCAAACAAAAAGCTCGGACTTGTTTGGCCAATCCACTCGATCGGGAGTGAGGTGCTTTATCACGCGCACGTTCTTCAAGCAGCATTTGTTGAAAACCTGGAGTCGACTTCAAGTAAAAAAATGCTGCATTGGGGTTTCAACCATGTCCGCCATTAAAGGCCGGGGGTGGCTTGGTGGGCCTTTGGTGTTTTGTGTTGGATTTGGGCCGGCCTTTCAGGTGATCTTGGCGTGGACCGCCCCGGTTTCAGCACCAAAGCGATTCGGCAAGCCACGAAAGCTGAGCCCTTGGTGGTTGGAGGCGTTCGGGGCTCTTTGCTCGTGAGGCTGTGTTGGATGGCGACTTTGAGGCGCGGGGCTCTGGGTTGGTAGGTTTAGGCTGGGGTGGGTTTAGGGATGGGTAGGTTGACCACCCAGGAAGGGCCCCTTTCTTTGTTTTTTTTTTTTGGGGGGGGGGAGTCTTCGCAATTCCTTTCTGGTTGGTGAATGGTCATTTGCCCTTTTGCCCAGATCGAGTATCAACCAACGCTGAGCAAGGACATCGATGCTGCAGGTCAACATGAAATTCCAGAAGTTTGCGCTCTGTGTCTTACCTCCATATTTTTCTGGACTTCAGAGTCACTTTCCGGTTGGTTTCCATTTTATTCGGTGGTTCCCAGCCACCCCCTATGTTTTTAGTTTTGTGTGATCTAGTTTTTATTGTTTTTTTTGTATTTACAGTAACCCACTAAAAGTTAAACTTTGTTTAGCATTGGATCTGAAAACGGGCAGCCCACTTGTGTGGCGTTCATTCAGTGTTATTTTTATTTTCAACTTGTGGCCAATGCATGATGGGAAGCGAGTTGTTCTCAAAATGTTCCCCCTCAAGGACATCCAATCACAGATCGACTCAAGCGGACTGGTTTTGGCGACAGGTGGGTTCCCAAACGGCACGGGTGCGAAAAAAAAACAAGGTAAGAAGATGGGCGTGTTTCTGTTAGGGCATCTCGTTTTGACTTTGAAGGGACGCCGAGCACAAAACCTGACCCATTTGGGGTTCCCTATAGTTGAAACCAACCTGGAAGTGTCGGTGGTCCCTCAGGGTTGCGTATACCCTTTCTAATAATAATAATAATAATAAGAAACATCACCTGGTCAAGAAGGCTTGAAAAACAGGGGAGGGTTGAAAAAGCGGGTTTGGGTTCAACAACACAGCTTCCGAATTGAACGTGAGCTTCCTTTCGAATGAAAGTTGTTTTAAGGTGAACTGTGGGGCGAATTTCCATTTCGCAGCTGGATGGCTTCCTAAAGAGTCCATGCGAGCCCAAGCCCACGCTTAGATCTGAGCCGCTGCAAATCCCCCTCGAAAAGGGCCGGAAGCTCCGGTGGAACGAGCCAAGTGGAACCCACATGATCCATTTAGGAGGAGGTGATACTGTGGACGGTTGCCAAATCCTTTCGGTCTAATTTGAAACCATGGGAACCCATGGTTTGAGTTGCCAAAGCTTTGTTTTTCTTAGAGCGCTCCATTTGGATCAGAGCCTGAAGGAGAATCTTTCGGGACGGATTCTCTATGCCTCGGGTCTGTTTTCGGTGGTACGAGTTTGTTTGTTTGTGTTTTTTGGTTTTGGGGCGGGGAAGCGGTTTCAAGGGAAAGCAACTCTGCATGTTTTGGAGGGGTCTAACGTGAAAGAGGACACCCCTGGACCCGCAAACTACCCATCAAGATTGGCCGCTTTGAAGACATGTTCTCTTTCGGGTCCAGGCCCCTGACCCATACTCGGGATGGCCCTTTTTGTGCGAAGGCCAACATCACTTTGGAGCCAGAGGAGGTGCAACATCGGGGCGTGGGTGGAGAACTGTTGCGGTGCAGGGAATTCGTAGCAAGTAGATCTTACATTTGGGTGGCTCGGCTTCTTTTGAGGGCACCAACGATTTTTGGGTTGCTAAGGGAAACCAAAAGGACGACCAACAACAAAATATGGATTTCCTCCCTATTTGAGATTGCTGAGTAAAGCAGTTATGCTTTTCTCTTGTTAAAAGGGAATCTATTGTGCTTGTTTCCAGGGACTGAAGCAAATGGGGGGGTAGTCAAAAGGAGTCATACCACCAAACGTAGTATACAAGAAGGCCTCACTTAGAGCTAGTGGTTTGTATATCTACTTCAAATTCACACTCATATGCCATACCCTGGTACATATTCCTTGGAGAGGAGTCATTTCCGCTACGGATGGGGCGTGCAACGCTGCACCGCGCTGGCCCCAACTCAGTAAACAAAAACAATCAATCTATGTAGAAGCTGGAATCGAGGGACCGCACAAATGGTTGGTGTCCTTTTATCTTCAATACATATATACATATATATATATAGAAAGGAGGTTCCCTAATGTTCGACAGGCCCATAATAGCATGTGTATACAGTATGTCTAAACATATTACAAATTGTATGTATGTCAGGCAGACATATGCCACGCCGGCAGGCAGACAGAGAGACAGACAGACACAGACAGACAACAATACATGTATCCATGCACTGCATATAGTGGAGCCTCTTGGCAAGCAACACTTTTGGTCAGGACCCGTTCGGGACCACGTTTCGGCTGTTCTGCAGAAACACAAAGAGATCATTCTCAAGAGGAGAACCGCACAAACAGAAGCTACCGACTCATGTTCCCTGCTCGTTTGGACGGATGTCAGATGTGCTTTGCTTGATGCGAACGATGGGGTGTGTTGTTTGTTAGCCAATGTGTGTTAACTTTGAAGGTGCCATCAAACGTGGCGCATGATTTGTCTAGAGAGTCTAGATGCTTGCTTTGCCAGGCAGCCCCTGTCATCTTGCTCAAGTTGAGTGACAGATCGGCCCTTCGATAGACTCATTTGGCTTCGTAGCGTATTGTGTGCCTGCCACGTTATATCCCATGCAGTCATACAAATTACGCCTTTGCATGATTATCATGGAACCCGCATACAAACCATGATTTCTAGAGGAGACTCCTTTTGGGGGTTGGACTCCCTTTTTGGGTTCCAGCTTAGTTTGCGCCAGCTGGTGCTCTTTATGCCACTTTTCCTTCGCAAAAACGCGCAGACAGACACTTCTCGCAAGTTAGGACTTGGCCGGGTCACGGCTCGTCTCTCACGTGCGTCCAGTTACAACTTTGGTGGGAGGCGAAACCATCGTTTAACAACTACCTGGACCCTCGAACCACGTCTTTTGCACAGTACTTGGGATTGCGGACATGAGAAAAAGCAGTTGTTGGGGGGTGCTGGTAGAGAATTCAACCAACCTGGAACCTCAAACTGCCCATGCAAATGTGCTATTACACCCCACAAATATGGGGCGATTTTCATTTTTAAGGTAGTTCTTTCGGGTCCAGGAACTCGGTTTCTTGCTATCGGAAGCACGTCAGCGAATTTCAGGCGGCGATCGCCATGCAGTCTTCACCGTCGGTGTGCAGAGTCGGGGCCCGAGGAGACTCTCGGGGAAGAAAAGAACAAAAAAGCTCGTGGCAGCCCTTGCAACTTGGTGGCTCCCAGCCATCCGGTTCCTTAGCTTTTTAGCCTTTTAGTGTTTAGTGATGGTTTCCATTTAACCCAACAAAAGTTAAACTTTTAGCGGGGGATCCGAGGGCAGCCCTTCGCAAATAAACTTGCTGGTGCGATAGGTAGGGCTTGGGCGAGCCCAGGTGTTGGGAATGAACCGTTTCGGGGATTCCCGAACAAATAAACAAGGGATAGTTTATGGGGTTTATTCCATTTCTCATTCCCTGCCTGTCGAACCAGCAAATTAAAACCATGCTTGCAAACCAAAAGTGGGGGTCCGATCCCCAAAGGAGATTCTTATAAGAATGGGCGGGGTGGTTGGGTTCCATCTTAAACTGTAGGGGAGGAAATCATGATAGGAGACCATGCTCCATGCCTGGAATACCCGTTCTTGAGCCCAGGGGCGTTTCATTCAAAACAATCTTGCTGCAAATGGTACCTTGAAACAGAATCACTCCTATTTGTATCATGGTCAAACACCCTTGAGGTTGCTCGGGGAGGTCAACGCCTGGATAGAAAGCTTCACAGACAGAAGACGATGGCCCACACTAGGAGTTTGGTCGACTACAAGGGGAGGGGGGTTCCCAAATAGGCTGATTTGCTTCTTTGATTTTTTTCATTTTTTTCCGGTTGAGAGCAAAAATGGAGCTTTCAGCACATTCGCTTCGGGGAAAGGAATCGAAATGGTTGCGAATTCCATGTCGCGCCACCGAAAGGAAACCATGGGAATGAGACCATAACGTCGGTTGGTAATTATTTTCGTTGGGGAATCATCAGAAACGTTGGGGTATCTTAGGTGAGTTTTGTGCAAGCATCCACAGATTGGGAGCCCCTTTCAGTGGATCAATCGTTGAGCGGAACCAGGATTGCCAAAGGTCGGGAGCTTGTTTGGGAGTGTTTGGGAGTTTTTGGTGCCTCGGCTTCTGTCTTTCGGACGGGTCTACGCATCCAGCACGGGCCTTAACCACGCCAAGAAACTGCAACCCTGCGACTAAAACGTTGGTTACCACGACAATTTCTTATTATCACCCCACGACAAAAGAACACCGACACCCCGACAGCGATGCTTGCAGCCCAAAACAAGCTTCTTTCCTCTTCCCGTAGTTCTTCCCCTAGTCTTCTTTCCTCTTCCCCTAGTCTTCTTTCCTCTTCCCCTAGTCTTCTTTCCTCTTCCCCTAGTCTTCTTTCCTCTTCCCCTAGTCTGGTTTCCTCTTCCCCTAGTCTTCTTTTCTCTTCCCCTAGTCTTCTTTCCTCTTCCCCTAGTCTTCTTTCCTCTTCCCCTAGTCTTCTTTCCTCTTCCCCTAGTCTTCTTTCCTCTTCCCCTAGTCTTCTTTCCTCTTCCCCTAGTCTTCTTTCCTCTTCCCCTAGTCTTCTTTCCTCTTCCCCTAGTTCTTTCCTCTTCCCCTAGTCTTCCCCTAGTCTAGTCTTCTTTCCTCTTCCCCTAGTCTTCTTTCCTCTTCCCCTAGTCTTCTTTCCTCTTCCCCTAGTCTTCTTTCCTCTTCCCCTAGTCTTCTTTCCTGTTCCCCTAGTCTTCTTTCCTCTTCCCCTAGTCTTCTTTCCTCTTCCCCTAGTCTTCTTTCCTCTTCCCCTAGTCTTCTTTCCTCTTCCCCTAGTCTTCTTTCCTCTTCCCCTAGTCTTCTTTCCCTTTTCCCCTAGTCTTCTTTCCTCTTCCCCTAGTCTTCTTTCCTCTTCCCCTAGTCTTCTTTCCTCTTCCCCGCACAAGCGATTTTTTGAGCCCAAAAATCGCTTTTTGCTTTCGGGAAGCTGCAGGCTGAGCAAAAGCGATTTTTTGAGCCCAAAAATCGCTTTTGCACAAAATTCGCTTTTTGCTTTCGGGAGGCCCCAGGCAGAGCAAACGCGATTTTTTGAGCCCAAAAAACGCTTTTTGCTGTCGGGAGGCCCCAGGCTGAGCAAAAACGATTTTTTGAGCCCGAAAATTGCTTTTTGCTTTCGGGAGGCACCAGCAAAAGCGATTTTTTGAGCCCAAAAATCGCTTTTTGCTTTCGGGAGGCCCCAAAGCGATTTCTTGTCGTGGGGTGAAAGAACAAAAATTGTCGGGGGGTGGATGGGTTTCTTGTCGGGGGGTGGGTTTTGGGTTCCTTGTCGGGGTTCGGGCGCGCCCTCTCTATGCATCAACTCCTTGACCGGATTGCTATGGGAAACAAACAGGCAAGGGCTGTAATTAACTATTCTGAGGGGTATCAGGACTCACACTGCCCCGACAACAGTACCAGACTGAACTCATCTTGTGTTCTTGCCATGCCCTTAGGGTGTGGGTAAGTCAAGGAAGTGACCGCCAAAATGGGTTGGAATTGAGTTCACCATCTTTCACCCGAGGGTGTGTTTCTCAAAATGGTTTTCGATCCCTTAGGTATTTAAAGGGACACCAAAGGGAAACCAACAACATATCAACATAGAGGCCCAACATGGTGGTTTCCGTAAGTGGATGTGTCTTTTGTGTGTGGTTTTAACTGGGAAGCCAAAAGGAAAACCGTTGCGCTATTTTGGGGGTCCGCTAACATATGAGACACCTGAACGTTTAAACTGCCATGAAAAATGGGCTACTGCCCGCCCAAAATAGTGTTTTTTTCAATTTAAAGGTAGTTTGCATGTCCAGGCAAAGTTGAACATGGGAAGGAGCTAATATCAGTGGGGGTGCTCAAACAGAAGACGCACCCAAATGTCAGGTAACCCTTATTCGGTAGTTTGGATTGGTGGTTTGGATTTGGATTTCCTGACTGTTGCAGGTGAATGGGAAACCCCAATGTTTCACCGCCAAAGCACCGATTCGGCTCCAAACCACCAATTAATGTTGACGCCATATTAATCAACCCCAGTTTATTAGGGCTTTTGGGGCCCCTCCAAAAGTGGGCTGATTCCCCACTAGCACCAGGTTGACCCCCTCTCTTAACCAAACTGGGGTTGATTCATCTGCCTATTTCAGAGCGAGCTCACCTGGAATTTACATCGAGTTCACCGTGATAAAGGTCCTTGACTCTGAATCACCTGGGCTTTTGGAATCCGGGGTCAACATGAGAGGGAAGCCAAAGGGAAACCGACAACATCGCCACCGAACCACCGGGCTCCGGCTCCACCCGCCCCAAAAAACAAGGGAAGCTGAAAATACAGTTTTTCACAGAGAAAAGCGGGGGTGTTCCCTCCAAGAGTGGTCTGATTCCTCACTAAACCCAGGTGGACACCCCCCTTATAATGGAGGGAAGCTGTGGGTATTTCACACCAAATCTTGGGCCACAGGTAACTTCCGCAGGACCACCAAAAAACGAGGGAAGCTGTGGGTATTTCGCACGCTTCAGGTGACCTCCACAGGGCCCTCAGCGCGGTCCTACACGCTGGGCCTGACCTGGGTGACGCTGAGCACCGCCAGGCGTCCGCGTCAGCCGTCAGCGGCAGCGTCAGCTTGGGGCGACCAGGTCCAAGGAGAGTCGGCTTCACAACGGCGCCCAGAGGTCAGGGGTCGAGTCCTGGAAAAGCCCCTTTGGGTTTTAAGAACCAGCTGCTTGGCCCATGAAAGCTGAGTGTTTGTTTTTGATGGGGTGATGTTTTTAAATGGAAATATCGGGAGCCCTGTAGGTGTCCAAGATCAAAAGGCCCAAAGAAGGTCACTGAACAAACCATAGCGCCATTGAAAAGTCCTGGCAGAAACCTCTCAAGGCTTCACAAAGGAGTCGCCACTTTTTGTAGGGGTTTCTCCGCACCTTCGGGGTGCGCAGACGCCCAAAGAAAGGCGGCGTTTTGTTGGGGACACAAGTCTATTTACCAGCATCCTAATCCAAGGAGCCCAAGGAACCCGAAAGGGGCTCTCAACTGCCCACTCGCCTTGTACCTGCACCTTGAAAATTTGATTCATTTCATAAATGCGACCATGGCGACCATGGCTTCAGACTGCTTTTCGGGTTTGAGAAATTGCGAGTATGCAAGCCACGGCTCAATTCTGCGATCCTTTCAGCAAGTGCAAACGACTCTGCACATTCCACGTTGCTGTCTCGTCTCCCCCCAGTCGCGCAAAGCTGGAAAAAAGCCCCAACTCAGTTCCTCACTTTCCAAAAACTCGCCGAGAAGGGCAACTTTAGGCGGGAAAACCAATGGTGCCATTTTGGGGTAGGTGTACCCCCATTTTGTCTTTTTTAGGGGGATTGGGATGTTCACTGGGGGTACAGGATTTTGACCCATGGCCATATAAATTTATATAAATCCGAACCATAGAACCCAAAGTCAATGGGTTTTGGGCGCTTACCTATATTATAGCAGGGAGAAACAGGTTTATCATTTTGGAGCATGCCGCGCATTTTGACCAGTTTTTGGACTGTTTCACACCCTTAGGTTGAGGTATAGTGGTACTTGGTCCCCTGCTTGGACAGGGGGGTAGTTCTCGAAATTGGGCTCCCTGGGAGCCGGGGACGGATGTTCCAGACCATCGCACCATCGCTGACTCTTTTGGGGAGCCTGAGGCAACAGAGGCAACAGCCACCAAGGCTTTTGCTGGACCACTTCTCTGGTTTCGGTCGGTAGGGATCGGTCAAGTGAGCTTGGCTGGATGAAGGCATTTAAACTCGCCAACATCAGTGAACAGTTGATGATGGTTTGCACTGCCGCAACCCAAGCCAATTCCTGGAATGAAACTGATGCGTTTTTTTTTTTTGGATGCCCAAACACGGAATACAATTCAGAGGTTGCCCTGAGCTTTCCCTTTGTCAGAGTGGATGCAGAATCTCCCCATCTATGTTCTTTGCTTCGTTGAGGATCCATCTGCCCGATGTTTTTTGCATCACGAGCTCACTGATTTGGGGCTTGAACCAGATCTCCATGAAGTCATGGCCTTCGCTCGGGGGGGTGTCCTTTTCTTCGGGTAATATGGCCAGCGCCTCAAAAGTCAAGTGGTTGGTGGCAGTCTCCACCTAAATGATGTCCACCTGAGGCTCTATTGAAAGTTGCACCCACATAATTAGTCTCACAGGGTTTCTGGGCCATCTCCCTTTTTGGAACCTCCAAAAGCTCCATTTCCCTTCATGGAACCTCCAAAAGTGCCGGTTCCGGTGGGCGCTGCAGCCATTTTGCCATTTTTTGAAGAGGGAATCCAGTGATATCTGTTTAAACAAAAATCCGCCTGCAGGTTCATATGAACGGCCCAGCGGTGCAGGTGTGGCCCGATCAACGCAGCCCACCCCTTCCCCAGCGCTGGCCCTGGATTCGGTGCTGGCCACAAAGAGTGTCGTCTTGTTTTGAGGGTGCCATACCTTGGTTTGGAGGGGGGCCATATGGAAAATTCCTTTAAAAAACAACAGAAACACATAAGTGTCGTCTTTTTTCAAGGGTACCATGGTTTGCCTTGGTTTTTGAAGGGAAGCCATATGGAACATCGTTTGTTTTTTGTTGGGTGGCCCTATTTTGAGACACAAATGGGGAAGCGCTCAAAGCAGGTGGTTTTCCCCTGGGTGTCCCTTCCAACACCACCAAAGCGGGGGTGCCCTCAAAAGCAGACACTCAAGTATCTTGGATTTCTCACTTCCTGGGTTCCGTCTCGGACTTGATCCTCGCTTTTTGGGGTTGGTGGCCATTTTGGCGGCTTAGACCAAGGTTCACAGCCGTCCGGCTCCTCAGGTTTTTAGTTGTTGTTAGTCGGTTTAGGTGTTGGGTTTATCCATTTAGCCCACAAGCTCGCAACTTTTAGCAGGGAAAGAGCAAACGGACAGCAGGGGTAGTTGTTATGCCCACGCAAAGGTGCATAGTGCATAATATAGTGCATACCCATGACGCCACACACACACACACACACTCAGCTGTTCAAATCACAGCAGTGGCGTAGACCAAAAGCTCGGTGAAACTTTTTTGGGCCCAGCCACTCGGTCGGTGATATTTTTGCGGTACACGAAAGGCCTCTGGCCTCTGGCCAGCAAGCAAGCACCGCTCTGCCACCCAGAACGCGCGCGGGGGATTCACGGGGAACGGAATCCCACTTTGGCATTCACGTGAAAGGGCGACTTTTCAAAAGCAAGGTGTTCTGTTGTTTCGTTACGGCGAGCTCACCATGATGTAGGTCCTTGAATTGGGGCATCTGTTCTTAATTTACGTAGCTGCACATCTGCTCAGTTTGCTGAAAACGGAGGGCACTGAACACGCGCTGCGTGCAGATGGGTGTCCTTTTGATAAGTTAGTTTGGTTGTTCAAATTGATGGTTTCCACTGGTTTCAAGGGGTTTGCCATCCATTTACCAGGGAACCGAATGTAATACATCGATTTCAGCTGAGGCATGCACCGGCTGCATGTGGAGGTGTCCCCCAACGGTGTGCAGTGGATCTCGACGCCGCCAGGGCCCCAGGGGAGTTGGCTTCCTCACTCGCCTGTGACCGGGGTGAGTGGGTGACCGGGTCTTGGTGGCTCCCAGCCATCCCCTTACGTAGCGTTTTAGCCTTTTAGCGTTTAGTCGTTGGGTTTCCATTTAACCCACTAGTTAAGCTTTTAGCAGGGAATCTGAGAGCAGCCCGGGGGTGTTTTGCCGGAAGGTTCCGTGTGGTTCCCCCCTTTTGGTGCTTATGGACGAAATCCACGCAAGACACCTGGGGCGGAAACCCAAGAAACCAACCGGGGCAGGATTTGTTCCATCCATATGGCTCCCCCACGTGTCCCCTTTTGGCCTTGGGGAGATCTAGGGGACCTTGTTGGGGAGGGGGCTTGCTCTAGGGTTCCAGATTCCAAGAAACATGGCTGTGTGTGTGTGTGTGTCTGTGTGCGTGTGTGTCTGTGTGCGTGTGTGTCTGTGTGTACCTCGTTGGGGGCTGGTGGGGGTTGCTTGAAAAGGGACACCTACAGGAAAGCCAAAGCCATTTGTGGGGTCCAAGTCCCTATTTTGAGGCAGCATATGCTGGTGTTGTTTGGTGGGTTCTGTTGCCGCGGAAAGCTTCAAGCCATGCTTTCCCTGGACCCAAGACGGGACCAAGCAAGGAACAAGCAATCTAAACAAGATCGCACCAGGGACTCGAGAATGTGAATTCAAGATATTGGGATTAAACAAACACTAGAGCCCTCACGGATGGACGGAATTGCACTTCTAATAATAATTGGCATAAAAGCCCTGAATTCTGTGCGTGCGTTGCAAAATATCGGTGCGCTAAAGATGTGTGGTTTCTTTTTGGCTTCCCATATAACAACCAGCGGGTCCGAATCTATTGTCAGATGTCCAGCCAAGCGTCCCAAGTCGTAACAACTCGCAGCGATGCAAAGCTGCAAGTTGAAGCGCTGGCAGCAAGTCGAAGCGCCACTTCGATAGGCGGCCCATTTCTCTCTTCGAGCACCCGCACTTCTACAGCATGTCGCCTGCGCCCTGAGCGGGGAGGTGGCTCAGACGGGCAAAATGCAACGCCTGGCCTGCGTTAAATTGGGAAACATATCAGTAGCTTGCTTAAGGAATGTGTTGAACATAGGGAATAGCAAGGGGTTGACGCCAAGCTGGTTCAAACTGATGTTGTTTTCTCCCTGAGGGCAGATATGAAGCCGCTTGAGTTCACTGGGATCGGTGCCCATTCTTGAACAAGCAACGGCTGGAGTTTTAGGGAAAACGAAGGGGAGACTGTCCTAAAATCGTTGAAGCCAAATTCAAAGTGTTAAAGTTTAGTTAGCCACAGGTCACATTTCTTCGAGCGTCAAGCTGGCCCGCTCTCTTGGCTGCCTCCGCTGAAGCCCGTAACGTACGTCTTCTGGAGTCTGACAAGTTCTTTGCATCAAGTCAGCGACTTCCGTTTTGCCCCCTGTTTTTCTTTGGTCGGTTCCCCGAAACAACCGTGGCCTTGCTTCTGGCGCCCAGATGGAAACCAATTAAAGGGGCAGGGTACCTAGTAAGTGGTGAGTCAGCCTTGTCATAATCCACTTAGGAGACTAATAAGCATGGCTTTTGTGGGTTATAACCATCTCACTTCCTGAGTTCATGAACTTTAAACTTTTTGGAAAGCCCATTTTAGTGGCAAATACAATGTTTGGACTTTTTTGGGACCATCCACTCAGCAAGTGAGTGGTTGTTGCCCACTTAGGTACCCGATCGCCCCTTCCGACAGGGTCCAAATATCCATCGGTTTCTGGTGGCCCTCTGGCCCAAACTGCGCAAACTGCAGATATTTTGGTGACACAGCCAAGCGCACGACACGTCCGTCTTTGCTCAATGGACTTTTCAGGGAGCAGATGCGGGAGTTTCAACTAGGGGGTGTCTTTTTTCGAAGGTCTCATGTTTTTTTGCGTGGACTTGGGGGTGTCTTTTTTCGAAGGTCGCCTTTTATTTGTGGTTAAAAAGGAAACCAACAGGAACACGACCTCCACTTTGCGGGTCCCGCCAAAAACCGAGGCACGCCCATAGACATCAACCAAGGATCTGACTGGGACTCCTGGAGCTTGGAACACGTAAAAAGGGGGGTGTCATCTAGGGATGTGTCGTTTTGTGGGTTTCAAAGGGACAAAAAAGGAAAAACAAAAACCTGTTGTGAGTCCCTAAGTCTTGAGATGGGTCCCATGTAAGGGCAGTGTGTTTGTTTTTTTTCTCGTGGGGAACAGTAGATGGAGCTGGGAACGTTTTGGGCGTAGTTTTACCCATACTCGTAGCAACAAGAGTAAGTCTTACAAGCTCACAAGGAGAATCTTGGGAGGGTCCAGATGTTTGAAGGCTGAGTTTGACTGCGTGTGGCGTTGCATCACATCCTGTCAACTGGTTGACAACATGTCTAACAGACAGACACAACCCGGCATGGCACGCATGCATAACTTGGTACAGAACCACACCATCTCGGCACAAGGAATCCAAAGAAGCCATCTCCGCAAATAAGTGCTTGTTTGTTGCAGACAAGTCCAGCAGCCAAGGCATCAACTAGCAAAGGCCCTAGCAGCCACCTGGTTGTTGGGAAGCATTGAACATATTTTTGATCTTATTGTGGTTGAGTGGTTGAAATCCAAATCCACTGAACTGCTAAAAAATGCGAGTTTTTGCTCCCGAAACCCAAGGTCAACCAAGACCTGTGTTTTTTCCTTTAAAACGCATCTACCGTAGACGGTCTACCATTTTGAGAAGCTCCGTGGTCAAACCCAAACCCAACGTCAAGATCATGGCGACCGACAGCACAGGATCCGCGGAAGGCGCCGGACGTGGTGCCACTTAGGCCTCTGGTGGCGGCGGTGCACTCCCCTCGCTGGATTACTGTGCGGGGCATTGGCTTCCCGCCGGGGTGCCTGGTTGGTCACAGCATCGGATCTGGATGGTTCCTAGCCATCTTGGGCTTTTGGGTTAGTAGGTTTAGTGAGGGCTTTCCATTTAAGTTAACCCTTTTAAAGTAAAGCTTTTAGCAGGGCATCTGACGACAGCCAGTTGTTGATTGATTTATGGGCCTCTCGGATGTGCCATCTTATCCACTGGAAAATCACGTGCCATCAATACGGAACCTCCTATATTCGAATGCTGGAAGCATTTGGCATTTTTAGAAACACGCAGTGCAGTGTTCCTTTCCGCGATTACCGATAGCATTTTTAGTCATGAACCTGTTTGTTCCGGTTCATGTGAGTAGCGTTTTGTCTGCTACACCCTGGGATGAAATCCTGGGAAACAACCTAGACTGATTCTGACATGATCTGCAATAAAGGTGTAATGCGACAGAAAAGCAAAAAAGCGCACCCTGAGACAACTCTGTGATTTCATAGGTGACATGCTGCCTTTGGGGTAGGTGTCTCTTTGGAGTTGGCAATTGCTTCAATTTTTTTGTGGCGGGGGGGGGGGTTTAGATGCAATTCAAACGTTCCAGTACGGTGCTCGTATGGATGCGTCAAACTACCCAGAATTAATACCAAATTCACCCCATAATTTTGGCGCAACAATCATTTTTGATGGGTAGTTTGAGAGGTGGCTGCATGCCACCCCTTCCAGATGGAATTGGGGGTTTAGCTGGGTGAGTCCCTGGAATGCGATTCGTTTCATGTTCAGACACTTGGATGCCTTCCAGTTGCCTCAGATGAGCCACAGGCAACACGTGAAGTGGGAGGCGTTTTGCCATGACTTCGCTGTTGCTGGCACGTGTTTAGGTTGTGTGTTTTTGGGGTTCTGTTCATTTTGGTAGGGAGTTGCAAAGTGTGTTGCTACCATACGGGTGTAAAGACAAGTACGCGGGGATTGCCAGCTTTTGCAGTGGGACGAAAGTAGATGGCACATTCCCCCCCTTAGGTTCGTCGATCATTCCCAGGGAACTGTGCCATCTACTTCAATCCATAGGGCTTGATCCCCGATACCGGAAAGGAATTCCTAATGGGGAACACGCCGCTGCTCCTTGCCAGCTTACTCATGTTCTCCGGCTGAACAAGCCACCCTTCACCCCCGTTTAGCCCGAAGGGGGGTTGCCTTTACCACCATCAATGTGTCCTAAAAGGCGACTCGGGCTGACACCGAGCGAAGCGAAGGAACATCGTGGGCATGAAGATCGCTGTCCGGTTCTCAGCTCAAGGATTCCATTTGGTGCTTCCGGGGCCGCAGGCCGCGTTGTTTTCATCGATCCTCCTTGGGCTTCCATCAAAGCCACCTAGCAAGGGCATGTCTTATGGGAGCCGCGCACCTGAAATCTCAGGGCCTTGGCCGAGTTTTTTATGGCGCTGGCGAATGGGAACTTCAACAATTGCTATACTGTTGACCCCAAATGAATCAACCAACCAGTTTATTAAATTGGGGGAGGTGTCAACCTGGGTTTAGTGGGGAATCATCACCGTTGGAGAGAAATCACACGCTATTAACAAACTGGGGTTGATTAGTATGGGTTCAACATTTGCCGGCCTTGAATTCATCGAAACATATCCATCCCCATTCCCACCGATCAGGACTCATGAGACAGCCAGGGGGCGCGGGCGGCTTTTTTTTGCATCAGCTTTGCATCTTTTGCCGAAGCAGTGTTGCACAGTTTGATTCCCGTCATATTGCTTTCTGTTCAAGATTCGAGTCAGCTACATCGTTTGAAGAAGCTGCTACGCATAGGACAGTGCGAGTTGGCTATGGCACCTCTCATTTTGATGAATCAACAGCGACATCTTTGGTGGTTCAATGGTTCTGGTTGAAGATCTTAAAGACATGAGTCTGGTTCTTATATCGGTTCATAAAGCGCTACACGCAACACCATGTTGGCCATTTGGTTTCAAAAAAACTATCATCGTCAGCTTCAAACATACTATCACTAGACTATGCCCTTACTACGATTCACCCGATATGCCCAGATCCATTGCCTGCAACTTGCGCTCGGTTCCAGGTCCCAGTCGCAGTTATGTGCTGTGAAAGCCTTCCGGGCCGGGCCAACTTCGAATCGGCGCGTTGTTTCCCATGCCCGAGCCTCGCTCCTTTCTCAGCTTGAAATCAGTTGCCTCAGTTGCCTCCGCCATTAGGCTTATGGCGCCTTTGTTTCGATCCCTGGAAGTGTGCTGAAATGGTGCGGCAATGTGGACGTGGCTAAAAAGGAAACGCGCAGGTTTTGGTCCATGTTTCCACTTACCAGATTTCCATTGTACCGGTTTTTTGAGCCGCAGCCATGTGGACGTATACCCAGTGTCTACAAGGCCTGCATGAAGGAAACAGACGGCTACTGAATGTTATTTACTTGTGGTCTCGGAACAGCTCCACCCCCTTGCAAGTGGGGTCAGGGACCCTACAGATCTGGGCTTATAGTTCTGAGTCTTCCCTTGGGGACTAAATGGAGTCGGACTCTGCCCCGATAGGTAAAGAATCCGCGAAGCATTCCGCCGGTGTTACAGGAGTTTCAGGACTACAGGCTGGCCCATCTCGAAAAAATCTGATCCTGAAGACCTATGGCGAAACAGCTGGAAGCACTGGGGACCCTCCCCGCGTTCCCAGGAAACCTGACGTTTCAGGGTGAAAGACAAGCTTAGGGACCATTCCTTTGGTGGGTTCCATGGCGTGCACGTAGGGTATCTCCAAGTCCCATTAAGGTTGGTTTAGACCCTGCTTTCCCTCCCACATTTGTTTTTTTCGGCGAGAGGTGATGGGTATCTTCTTGATAGAAAATGGGGTTGTGTTTAGGGGACATCACTCCGTAAATGCACGGAAGGAACCCCAAAAGGCGGCCCCCCCCCCAAAAAAAAAAAAACAATAGTAGAGATTCCACAAAAGCTCGGTTTTTCAGGTTCCATGCTTTGCAGGAGAGTAACGGTTCAAACCATGTCCCAACGACCATCTAGGATTCGACTCCGACCTCCTGGACCCTTTCTTTGCCAGGGAATCGATACGGACACCAACAATGCATGGGAGTGGAACATCCCATGTCACTCAAAACCCGGGTAGATGAAGGGAAGGGGCAGTCCCAGCCAGAAATAGTTGCGACCGCCTTCTTAATTCTTTACATTCTGGGTAGACCATTTTAATAGAGGGGTTTTGATTGTGACTCATGTTGAGACCGTTTGGGGTTATTTGCCCAAAAGCCAAAAGGAACGCTTCATTTCAGAGGCTGCTTCGACACACCAAGGTGGAGATTGCGCCGGGCTTCTATCGGCAGGCACGACAACGTTGCACTTCACTCGCTTCGAGGATTGTGTGAAGTGCCCAAAAGGTCTAGAAGGATGTGTCTTAAGGTAAGGGACGCCCAAAACGGCTTGGTTTCCTTCTAGATCTGGTGTCCCTTCCAAAGAGGTATTTTGACACCCATAATTTGTTGGGGCCCTTAGATCGCCAGTCCGGGCGCGCTTGCGGTTGGGTGTTTCTGTCTTTGGTTCCAGGACTACATGTCTTGATCGGATGGAGTTTCTTGCACAGGACTGGCAAGTGAGAGCCAAAAGGTGACAGGAAAACATTTTAAGAGCGGACCGGGGATGTTGCGAATCGTATTTTTAACGGCTCAGTCTCCTTCAAAGGGTTCATTGATTCAAGAGCCGTCATTGCGAACGTGACCATTCCTCACAGCACCTCTGACATCAGATCTTCGGCATGTTGATGAGCTCACTGGTTCGGGGGTAAAACGAGCTCCCCATCAAGGTCCTTAGGGATTCCTCATTGTAAACAAAATACGGATAACCCCCCATGCAAACATGGAACTTGACTGAGGGGTCCTGGAAGACTATGTTCTTAAACGGACCCTCTGGTGTGCTCCATCGCAACGTAGGAGGGACACCTTGCGTGCGAACTAGACCGCAGCAATGCCTTTGTTGTTAAGCAGCAATGGCTGAACGTATGTGCAAACCCGCGCACCCCACAAGGAAGCGGGCCTACTTTACTCGCCTGTGCAATATCATGTTTGTTGTTAGGTGGATTACAGTTTGACTTTAGCATCATCGTTGCACAGGGTTTCATTCCCAGCTCAAGGAAGCTGAAGCTTTTACAAACATGTAACAAATATACCTATATAAGGCCTAGAACCAACTCAGCCTGTATGATTAATCCTATATAAACCTAATTTAGACCTGTATCAAGCTTCACAATCCTTGCCCTTGGCTTCCCTCGTATGTGCCAAGTTTGGGTTTTTGGCTTCCCTCCAGGCGCTCCGCGTGAACCGCACGGCCTTGCGCTTCCGCCTTTGGGCTGCAAGGAAGTAGAGGTGCTGCTGGGACATGAAATGACCCCCATACACCATCCAACTGGTGGTTTCCTTTAAGGGACCAAAGCCTGGGTTCATTCCATTTCTCATTCCCTGCTTCTCGCACCAGAAAGCTAAACCAGCTACTTTACAACCAAACAAATAAATCCCATCCAACTGGTTTCGGTCGGGATCTGGAGCCCAAATGTTTCATGATCCATCCCCCATCTAGAGCGTGTGTGGCCGTGTTAGGCTAGCTCGCTTAAACATAGATGGCACCTGCTTAGATTGTGTTTATTCCATGTACCAAGGCCACCTATTTTTTCCAAAAGGCCACCTATGGGGCGGATCTCTTGGACACCCGGTGTTACTCCTTGCAGAGGCCGAGGCCTAGGTCGAATAGGGAGCAAGGGTTTGTCATTCGCCGGAGAAGCCGCATTTGGCATCATTTGGCAGTTTGCCCGATCGATCGAGCGATTTTGAGGGCACTCAGATTTCGGAGACCCCCAAAAGGAGTTTCACCCTGAAAAAAGAGGAGTCACTTCCCATCTGTTTGAGGGCACAACATTTTTCATGGGTAGTTTGAGGGTCCGGTGTTTTTTGTTTCTTTCGGGGGAGGGGTCCTTGCATTCTGGGGCGGGGGGGCGGGGACTCGAGCTTGAGGTTCTCCCGCGACGGCTTCGCCGCTGAACGCCTCGATTTGGGTGACCTTTGGGGGATCACCGGCCCGGGACACCGGCTTCATCCTGAGGCGATTGGGGTCCCTGCAAGGGGCATGTAGTGAAATTTTGCAACCCAGAACCCTAAAAGCAAGAGGAGGTTGCCACCATATGGGAGGGTGGACCAGAAATTGTTTGTTTGTGTGTTTTTGTTTGTAGAATTTGGACCCTCCAAAAATGGCGCTTCGTTGTTTTCCTTTTTGGCCTCCTTGGAAAAAGACACGAAAAAGGGGGCCTAAAAAGCACCTCAATAAAGACAGATCTTGGAGGTGGGTTGCTTCCTTTCTTCCATGTTTTTTTTTTAATCCCATGGGTCTGGATGAGGGGCGTGGTTTAAAGGAAGTTCAAAGGGAAACTACCGAGTCTTTTTGGGTGGGTTAGTCCCCATGTAGACCTGCACAGCCAAGTGAGCCACAATCAAGACCCAGGTTGAAGGTTATTGGGGGACGGTTCCAGAAAGAAATAGATGCACTCTTCCTTTTGAACCTTTACAATACTTGCTCAGTGCCATGTTTTGACTGTGACTCAAGTGCACCTCGCCTCTTCGTAGGGCAAGTGCATAATATGGACATTGGGGGTATGGGATGACCATTGGGACTATTGATCAACCCCCACACGACGCTTCCAAGTTGCGTTTTGCAAGGGACATTTGTGCATGACGTTAAAAACATGGTACGGGGCTGGACTGTAGACATGGGTGTTAAATTGAGTGAGTCCGGGACCTTTTGGACATCAGAATTCGCTGGGGATTTACTGTACGTTCGCCAACTACTTTTCAGGGGTTCCAACGTCACTAAAATTCGAAGCCACATGGAGATCGGTATGTGTCAAGCTCAGGGACACCCTTAGAGGTTCCAAGGTCACCAAAAGTCGCCAGGTATGCGTCAAAACAGAGACTGCAACGCCCAGGTATCGCCGAATGTGTCCTTTTGATTTCCCTTCAACAAGTCACCCAAAAAAGGGTGCCCCACCAAAGAAAGGCCAGCCGTTTCCCTTACAAAGACCCCAACAAGGGTACCCCGTACAAAAAAACAAAACAAAACAAGCAACACAATTATATATATATATATATATACATATATATGAAAAAAGAAGAGCAAAAAAGCCGGCCGATCGCCGAGCCAGCCATATGTACCAGTGCTGACCCCGGACTTGGCTCCCGGAAAATGTCGAGAGGGCGCCCTTGGTTTTGTTTTAGAGTGGGCTTGGTGAAAAGGAAAACCACGGGAAAAAACACAAAGAAATGGGACTCCCCCGTTTTTGATAAGACGTCATCTTTTGAGCGCTGTTATACCCATATGCTTAGCAACCAAAGGGTCGCCACCCTTGAAACCACGAATTAAATGGAACATGGATCGAAGGATTGCGTACTATACTGGAGCCAGCCTGGGATCTGGGCACCCGAATCCCTCTGTGCCGAATCCCTCCGCGCAGGCTGGTGGATTCCCCCACCGTGTCGGAAGTGACGCCTCCAGCCATCAGCGTGGGAGATCCGACAGGCGGCTGCGATGGGCGTTCTGATTCGGTCGACCCCTGGTTGTTGGTTTCCTTCAATTGCGCTTAAGCTCATTTTATGTATCTCAATTTGTTGATCTATCAGTGATAGATTGGTTTTGTATTAATATATATATATATAGTATATATCCATTAGTGATAGGTGTTCCTTTTATTCCCCAGCCGAAAGCTATGAGGTTGATAGGCCCAGATCCGTCAGTTTTCTTGTGATCATGATTTCGGCCCGCCTGGGTTGCGCGCTCGATCGAGCCTCTCTAGACTGCCAAATGCCGCCTCTGCCACGCAAGCACACACACACACACCCAGACGAGTGAGTGAGAGTGAGTCAGCGTGGGTTGAGTGCGCGTGAGTGAGTGAGTGAGTGAGTGAGTGAGTGAGTGAGTGAGTGAGTGAGTGAGTGAGTGAGTGAGTGAGTGAGTGAGTGAGTGAGTGAGTGAGTGAGTGAGTGAGTGAGTGAGTGAGTGAGTGAGTGAGTGAGTGAGTGAGTGAGTGAGTGAGTGAGTGAGTGAGTGAGTGAGTGAGTGAGTGAGTGAGTGAGTTTGACCTGTGCGGGAGGGCTCCAGTGATTCCCAGGTATTGTTCCTTGGGGTTTTACTTGGGGTTTTAAAGGGTTCCATGGGTTACCTACTATACAGGTAAATGAAACCACTGCATGATTGTAACAATCACGATGCATAGCAATCACTTGTCGTGAAGTGCGTGTTGCAGTTCCACGGAAGGACGAAGGATCAAACTTTGAAGTTCACTGTTTGTCATGATGTGTGTGTTTGTGTGCGCGTGTCCTTTTGGCTTGATTTAAAGGAACACCACTTTGGGATCACCCTCCAACAGACACACACGATGTCTTTGTGTTTTGTGTGCACTGCGCAGATTCGATTACGCTTGTGCCATGGTTAAGACGCTGGTGGCTATATGTGTTTCTGCGCGATTGTGTAGGAGTCAGCTATATATGCGAAGGCAAATAAAGCAAGGCCTGTGAAGCTCATAGCGTGGGGTGGGCCTGTGAATTCAAGCACACCTTGGCCATCGTGTTCTCCAGTTTGGCGGTTTGTTGCTGAATGCTACCCACTAGAAGGTAAATTTGCATTGAGATGCCTGCATCATTGTTTCGGAGGCACACTTCATGGGCTATATGTCCAGGAGTACCTCTCACACAAATCAGTTCGGGTGCGCGAGTTCATTCGTTTTCTCAGGCACGGATACCCGGCGCCCGGTGAACGTGTATGGCACCAACTTCCGAACCACGGACGAGTGCATCTTCCAGCAAAGCGCTGAGACGGTCCGATGTCACTGTCTTTGTTTTGACTCAGCTGTTCAAAAACCGGCCTTTCAACCTTTCCCTTTCTGGTCCGCTTTTAGTAGAGGTCCCCAAAGGTGATCACGCTTATTATTTTTTTGGTTTGAACTGGGCAAGTCGAGTTGAGGGTACCCTTTCAGCTCATGAACACCAGGTTTTCCGCAGGCACCTCGGGGTCTTGGTGCGCCCTTGCGGTACCACTCACTCCCCGAGCTCCGTTTCGGACTTTCGTGGCGCGGATCCATTTGCCTGCAAGGTACTTGGATGATCTTGGGTGTTCGATTCGCCAAGTGAGTGATTATAACCCACTTTTAGAAGTCCTAAGTGGGGTGAACCGTGCCTTGTTGGGGGTTGTACGCCAAGTGGCCAGCCACTTGCTATGCTGCAAGGCAACCAAGGGCTGCCCTTCAAAAACCAAATGGAAAATGACTGGCTACTCTACTGGTAGCTGGGGCACTTTTGAGGCTTGGACCATTCTGAAGAGACACTTTGGACTTGTTTGGGCCAAGCCACTCAGGAAGGGAGGCCAAAAAAGTACATCTCTGGAAAACACACACACAGACATAGACACGTGTGCGTGTGTGTGTGTGTGTGTGTGTCTTTCTGAGGCGAAAGGTACTCTCTCGAGAACGGGAAATTACCAAGGTGTGTGTTTTCGAGTTGGTGCCCTTTTTGGTACTCTTTTGGGATGGTTTAAGCAAAACCAAAAGGACAGCCACCATCACCATTCGGGTCCAATTCCATGCGAGTTGTTCTGCTAGCCATGGGAGAAAACGCAACAAACAACCTGATGTGTCTTTTTCCGGAGTTGGTACCCTATTTGCGGCCGGGGGGGGTCTCCAATCAAGAGGCAGCCATGAAGAGCCTGGTAGCTAAAACCAAGCCTGGAGGGTCCCGTTTGACTTTGTCTTGGCTTTGGCCTCCAAGCACTGCGAAGACCATGACATGGACACATACCCTTTGAGGTTCCCTGGTGCTTGGTGGGGTCAAGGGGGTCATTTGGTACCCAGGTCACCAACAAAACCCGACAAGCAAAAGACCCATGCGACGGCACAATGTTAGGGCCAGTGATGAGCTTTTTTTTTCCTGACGCCCGGAAAGAAAAAACATAGAAAGAGACTCCGCCTTTCCTGACCGATTAATGTTAACCCCGCATCAATCAACCCCCTGGTTGATTAATAGGGGGGTGTCCCCTTTTTGTGGGGATTCATCACTTTTGGAGGGAACACACCCCAATAATAATGGGACGGGTGTATTAATCCTGGGTCAACATTAGGTGGTAGCTCACAGCTTCTATACGCCTGACCAGGTCAGGGGCATGGGTGGGTAAATGAAGCATCCAGTGAAGAATCCTTTTGTGGGAGTCTCTCATTGCTTCTATCAATGCGAGTCTCATTTACCCGGGATCCCTGCAACGAGTCTCTAAGCAATCGACCTTTCTGCACTCTCAACGTTCCTCGAAACATTGGTTATTGCAAAGTTGAGTGTTGCAGGGTTCAGGTTGATGTATGGGATCCAAATGCATTGGGGATGAGCATGGACCTCCGATATGGGACGCATTGCTTGGGTATATTCTCTCTGCCCCAAAGAAAGGTTTGAAACAGAAACAAGATCCAGTCGAAACCTAAAGGTAGCCTCCACACAGCGATTCCTTTTTTCTGTGTGCCCAAAAAGTCAGGCGCCGCCTTGGCTTCATGTCTTTTAACCTTTCGGTTTCCCAGATTTTGGGCGTGTGGCAATAGCCAACTTTATGGGTAGCTTTGGGGTCCAGGCATGTTTTGTCAAGGTTCCAAAAGGTTATCACTATTTGCGTGGCTCCTTTGGACAACTGAGTCAATGTGCCCTCTTTGGACTGATTGCCTGCCTACGCTTATCCAGGAAATCGTCTTTCTCAGAAAAAATATAACAACAACATACATATATCTCGCACTTGCGGCGCTCATTTGGAGGAGGGGGGGGACATCTAGTCGCGTTCTGCAAAGAAGTACCGAGCCTCTTTCGAGACACACCTGTGCTGTCAAATGACACGACAACAGAAAAGGACCAATCAAATGACCACCGAAAACGATCAATCGGCCCAAAAGGAAAAGGCGCCAAGCCGCGACACTTCCGAATTCGACATTTTGAAGTCCGAATTTACTTGGTGGCTCCTAGCCATCCCCTTAGCTTTGCGGGGGGTTCCATTTATCCCACTAAAAGTGAGTCACTTTTAGCCGGGGATCTGAGGGCAGCCCAGTTTTGTGAGGTCGGTGTCCATGGCCACACCCACACGGGTGCCTCTCTCCAGCGCCTCGGAGTCGAGAGCAGAAAGATTTGCCTCAGGGTCGATGTGAGCTTGCGCAAAACCAGCAAAGGGTAGATGCAGATGAAGGGACAATCTGGTTATTTAGTTAAAACCCATGTTTGGTGGCCCGGAAAGGACATCACCTTGCATTTCCTATTTTGAGCCACAATCAAGACCTGGGTAGATGAAGGTGAAGGGACAAGGCCAGCCAGAAACAGCTGCGGATATCCGCCTTGGCATTTCCTTATCCACGGTTCTGGGTCGGCCATTTTAATAGTTACCGGGTTTTGAGTGTGACTCATGTGTTGAACGACCAGCCTGGAGTCTCCCGAAAAAATAAATCCTCAGAAAGACTCCAGGAACACCTGGCTGTCGCCACTCGAAGGTTTCGAAGAATTGGTGGCTTTGGCGTTTAAAAAAGGAGCCAACAGGCATCCGTTGCAAAAAAGGACACCACGAGTTTGGGGAAACGCCCATTTTGCCAAACTGGTTGCTGGGTATAAAGGCAAACGAAACGGCCGTTGCCACTTTCTGAAGCCCCAATACTACCATTGCTTGTGGGTGGCTCCAAACGGAAAACACACGGGACAATCCTATTTTTGGAGGATCCGAACGGAGATAGAGAAGCCTTTGCTCCTTTTCGGGGCTTCAAGGAAAGCCAAAACAAAAGGAAGACAACCAATTTAGGGGGGTCACCCCTATTTTGGTCACCCCTATTTTCAGAAGCACCCCCTTGGCTTTGAATAAAACAGCCAATGGGTCCGAACCCCATTTAATGAGAAACCTCCAGTCGAGTCGAGGCAACACACACACACATTTTATCCGGTGTGGCAATGGTTGGTTTTAAAGGGAAACCAAAAGGACACCATTGCCATTGGGCAAAAGACGACATCCGCCCGAGGCTACATCTCCTCCACCCACGTACTGTGCCTGGCGCCAGGTCGGGAGACCCGATTTCACTCGCCCGTGCGATGGATGTAATTCCTAGGTTTTGCTAAAGGGACACAAGGGCTTGGGGCAAGTTGTGTAAAGAAAATTCGGGCCCCATGTGTAATCGGTATCCAAAGGGATTTACGATTTGTTGAATCGTTTGTGTGTGTGAGTTGTTTGTTTTGTTCCGGACCAGGTGTGTTAGAACTTTTGCGACTCACAATCCCCTGTGTCTAAAGACTTGGGGTTGTACTTCAGGCTTCAGCTTGGTGGCTGGCACAAAGCGCGTAGGAGCATTACCCGGTCGGACAATCCGGAGGTGTCGACGCAAGTGAAAGCCCTGCTCGTTTCGGCGAAGGCGACGCAGGCGACAAAAGCAGGGTTCGTTTGGGCGACAACCAGGTTTAAGGCGCAAACAGGGGGGCTGGTTGTCGCCCAAACGAACCCTGCAGTGAGGCTGTTACAGTTGCACATCATGGATTCCGTCGCAAGTGGCCGACGTACGGCAGCGCCGCAAGTGGCGGTAGCACCAGAGCAACTAGGAAGCTGCAAGGATGTCAGCCACTTCCCCGGCGCTCTCATGTTTTCTTCGTGGGCTCTTATTGGTTTATTGTGGCGTTGAACCCGTGTTTTCTCCCTGCGCAGAGTCCTTCCGGAGACTCAGAGCTTGGTACAGCTGCACCATATTTATTAGCTACCTGGTGAGCAAACAAAATGGGCAAGCCCAGTGCATGACCAGAACGTTCCCCAGCTTCTCGTGTTTGTGTGTGATGTCAGCCGCGCAAATCCCAGGCTGCTTATCAGCCTTCTACCCCAGTCCTTGTTTTTTTTTGCTGGGAGCCTCAACTTGATTAGGTCTCCGAGTAGTGCCCTTTCTCGCCCCTTTCTTTGGGGTAGTGTTCCCCTACTAAAATAGACTACAGACAAAAAAATGGGTACCCTTATAAAAACCTCTCTACTGGAGGACCTAGTTGGGTACAACAGCCCCTTCACAGCTTGAATTACGTTACAGGACTTGTCGTGGAGCTATTGGCTCTGAAACTGAAGCCATCGATCTTTGCAGGCGCCTGACCAAATGTCAAGCAGCGCCTGCCAAAATCTGCCCGGCAGATCGCACTGAGGTTTCCATGTTCATTGGGTGGGAGGTGAATATGTTGAATTTCACCCACGGAATTAGTGTTTTTTGCCTTTTCCCCAACCTGAGGTAAGGCTCCACCAGGGTTCCACCAGGGCTCCACCAGCGTTCTACGAGGGTTCCGGGAGGTTCTGCGAGGGCTGCGGGGCTCCGCATGCTGTTGGGGATATCACCTGAGCTTTTGTTTTGAGTGGGCAGCCAATGATTCAGATAAGCTTGAGGGACAAGGTTGCCCCAGATTCCAGGAAGGCGTGGATGGGTGGGCATGAGCATCCCGCAGAGATGCTTCGATGGGACCAGCACTTTGTCGCAGGAGGAATTCAAACGGCAGCCGACAGAATGGCAAAACCATGGTCCCGAGGCTCTATAGAAAAATTGCCCACGGTGCTGGGTGTAATTGGTTTTTTTGGCCCTTTGGGGGGAACCTGGCACCGAGGGTTGTGGGAAGGGGTTTCTGCCCGCTTCGGCGGTACAAGGGAATCTCCCCTTATATGTGGGGGCTAGCCTTTGGGGTTCGTCCCTTGTATCACAGAAGTGGATTCCATTTCCCGCCCTGGGACCTCTTGGGGCGACAATTGGGCGTGGCTCAAAATTAACCAGCAGGGGTTACGCAGGTTTTGGTCCATGTTTCCACTTACCAGGGTTCCATTTTGGTACCGGTTTTCTGAGCCACAGCCAATTGACGGTTGCCAGGCCCAGAACTCGCCGAAGTCGCCAAGCCGCGCCGATTCGTTGAGGCGTGGCACTGTCAGATGCGCTGGTGCCGGATCCTGCCGAGAAGCCGGTGGACCACTGCGAGGTCTATGCGTGACGCCGCCATGCTTCCCTTGCCTGGATCCTCGTAGCATGACCTTAGAAGAAAAAAACAAGGCGCCCGAACCCTCCAACTACCCGACTAAAAACGGGTTATTGCCCCAAAAGTGAGCCCGCAAAGTACTGGCCTAACTCTGGCATAATTGGGTGAGTTGTGCTGCTGCATGGTGCTTGTTTTGTTTTGTTTTGTTTTGTTTAGACTGCAGTGATGTATTTAGTTGGTACCCGGCCCGTGGTTGGTCAGTGTACTGTAGATGTTGCTGCATATTGCATTGCTCGTTTTCTCGGTTGTTGTTCTGAAGCTCCATCGCTTTGCATTCGTTTCGGAGCCCAATGTGTGTCAGTCTTTTGAGTCATTGTGTGCATGGGTGTGCGAGTTCCCACGCAAACCATAAGAGTTTCTTCCTTTCTTGCATTCACTGACATCAAAGTGCTCCCCTCTTCCAGGTAATTAAGTTTCGGTTGAACAGGATTCTGCTTTGCACTTCATCACTCCTTGTCCAATGGCTGGGGCATGGTGGGCAGGTTGGTACTTCTGATTAGGGGAGAGACAACGACCCTGGAGGTCTACATGAATGGTAGCCCATGTTCTTACGCCCCTAAGGGGCAAGTGAGCTTTTAGTTGCAGAAGCGCCACTAAACCCACCCTCCTAAGCAAACCCACCCACCCACACCCCACTAAACCCGCCCGGGATGGGAATCCAATGCAAATCCCCACGGGGCAGCCGGCGTTTTCCACCGTGGCAGGTCTCTCCAGGTGCGGATCAACAGCTTGCGGGACCAGGTGAACGCCATGAAGGCTCGGAATGGATTCGGTGGGTGTCATCCTTTTTGGTGGGAGCCCATCGAACAAAATATTTTGGGGGCGGTTTCCAGTCGGACTGAGCTAGGGAAGCACTTTTTTAAGATCTCACAAAATTCCAAAAAAGGGCAGGTTGGCCAAGACACTGTGACATTGGCCCGAAATAAGCGCTGTGGACCTTCCCTTGTTCTTAACGCCAGCCTTTGCGAAAATGATGCCCTTTTTTGGGGGTATCTTTTTCCCACAAAAAAAACACAGGCAACACAAAATTGACACCAAGGTCCCAAAAGGCCCATCCAAGACAACCCAACCCTCGAACGGAAGTGACATCCTGGCAAGCATTTCAAAGCCCAAACCTCCGGTCCGCAGAGGGTTTGACAAAAATATCATGGCCGGGTGCTAAACAGACCAGAATTCTTCATAAACCATAATTTTGGCCAGTTCTGTTTAGCACCTGAAGGCCATAATTCTTCATTACCCTTTTCCAAAACCAAGGCCACTTGGTCCATTCCAGTGGATCGACGAAATCCGCTTCGCAGATCTTGGGATACTCCTTGAATAGTGGGAGAAACCACCTACCTGGCTTGAATTTTGTCCATCCACAGTACCTGGATGTTCGATTGCCAAGATAGCAGGTGGTTAGCCAAATGGGGCTTTTCACCCCCTCAGAACAAGGTGAACTCCACTTAGACCTTAGGGGACTCTTAAGCGGTTTATAACCGCACGCTTTCCTTTAAGGGGCCCAAAGCCCGGGTTTCAACCAGGTTCCCAGGGCATCGCACATCTCGCGCAAAAGACCTCCCGCGAGGTGGAGCAGCTGACGCGGTCTCCAGTGCGCCCAGGCTGCGAGGGTGGCTGCGAGGCGCGGTCTGCGAAGGGGCGAAGGGGCGAATTTTCTTTCCACAACGGCGCCATGGGGTTCATGTATGCCCAGTTGCCCAGCGGTGCGGCTATTTTTTTCCTTTTCCGCAAAAAATCTAGGGGTTCATACCAGGGGCGCATGGAGCAGGAGGGGTTTCATACCAGGGGGGTTCATGGGGTTCACGTATCAGTTGATGCATTTTGTTGGCGTTCATGCATCCCCCCTTGCCCAGAGGATTCCGCCCAAGTTTCCTCTTTTGGGGGAGGCGCAGGATTGCACTACAATTGGATCCATGTGAATTCACAGCAGCAGTCTATGTTCCCAAGGATCTTGAAAGGGGCTCATGATCCTTTGGGGTAAATACACCCCGGCCGCAGGAGAGAAACCTCACCTTCACCGAGAACGGCACCTTCATTCCCTGGTACTCGGATCTTGGAGGACTCCACTCGCGAGAGAAACCTATTCCAAAGATTTGGCTGTGGGTGAAAACCGTTTTGGGATCCCATCTTGGTTGGTAGGCGAATTCACCACCCATTTTCGCTTATACTGGGGATTGGGATGTTCACTGGTACGATTTGGATTTTGACTCATGGCCATTTGGTTAAACCGATTCTGGGTGGAAAAGCCCAGTATTTTCGCGCGCGGTTTGTTGCCCAAAGCCGACGATGTCAGGGCCCGCCGCTTAGACTTAGGCGGATTCCAAGAAAGGGATTCCGATCGCTTGCGGACAATCCTTTGTGCAGCATAGATTAGAACCCATTTGTTGGAATCCTGGAACCAATCTGTTGGAACCCATTAAATAGTTGGACCCTATTTGCTGCAGCGTTAAAACATGTCCGTGTTTCAGGAAGCAAACGTGTTCTGTCTTGGCGATGTTGCGAGAACAGTATCCGTCAGAGCCAATTCGCTATTTGATTCGTTGACCAACCACTTAAAGTTACCAGACCATGTTGCAACTTGCTTGTCACTAGTTTTTGCGCACGATTTGTGAAGCGCACCCATCTTGAATTCTTAAATGATGGTTCCATTCAGTCATGCAGGATTGCTTTGTTCTCCATATAAGATACGTCTGCATGAACTGTTGATGAGTGCGTCTTGACTTCCAATAAAAAGAGGCCTGACTCCCGTGCCGCAAACTGTGCGTCTTATGTCGAGCTGACACAGACATTGATTCACCAACAACACGTATTCCCACTGCGCGATCCATGTTAGTGCGCTGCTCTTCATTCGCCGAGGTCACGTACACACAGGATCAGACAGCTAAGCGAGCTTCGCCTCCACGTTTGAATGTTTTAGTTATCCAACAGGAGGCCTCGCTCTCAATTCACCACTTGTGGCGTTGTGAAAGCTATGACAGTTCTCTTTGGGAACCAAGTTTCGTCTTGGCTCGTGTTTAGCGAGGTTCACAAGGGCTTCAAATTACTTATGACAGTCGTTCGCTGCGCTGGGGCTTGAGCAATTTGACGTCAGCATGATGTGGACGCAGCTGGGAGTTGTCAATGCGGTAGGTCCTACGAGTCTTTTTGTTTTTGGCATTGAATGGGCGTGAAACGATTTGAAAAGCGACCCGTGCGCAGGTTTTTTATCACTTGAATTGGCGGGCTGGGTAGATCTGATGCGAACTTGGGACTCGAGGCTTCAGCCTTGGTTTGTGGAAATGTCCCTTGCGCGGATGATCTTTGAATAGGAAGCATCTGAAACTGGACCAATTTGTTGGGAGTCTCCGGTTTCAGCGACGTCGTTTTCGTTTCATGCGCCAAACAAAAACCGAGGGGTGAGTGACTTCTCTCAAGAGGACACGCTTGTTCCATGCTGGCAGCCTCAGAGAGAACTGAGCACTGGGAGTCCCGCCTGTCCCACCGCGTTCTCGCAGCCCGGGAGGCCATGGCTTCATGCCGCCCACTTCGACCACGACTGGAGAGACGCTTCAGCATCTCGTCAGAAAGCCGGCCATGGGAGCGAGCAAAGGCTGCACCGGACGCTCCAGCAGGTGGATGCAAACAAACTGAAACTTTGGATGTGAAACGTCTTGCCAAGAGCTACACTTTCAAGATTAGCAGCTATGCAAAGCAAGCATCCTGGCGAGATGCATGCTGGGTGCTGTCTGACATGCCTCAGGCAAAGGTTGAGCCGGACGTCATGATCTACAACGCAACCATCAGCGCTTGCGGCAAGGGCAGGCAGTGGCAGCAAGCTTTGGGCTTGTTTGGGGCCATGCCTCAGGCAAAGGTGCAGCCAACCGTTGTCAGCTACAGTGCAGCCATCAGTGCTTGCGAGAAGGGCGGGCAGTGGCAGCAAGCTTTGGGCTTGTTTGGGGCCATGCCTCAGGCAAATGTGCAGCCGAACGTAATCAGCTACAATGCAACCATCAGCGCTTTCGGGAAGGGCGGGCAGTGGCCGCAAGCTTTGGGCTTGTTTGCGGCCATGCCTCAGGCAAAGGTACAGCCGACCGTTGTCAGCTACAGTGCAGCCATCAGCGCTTGCGAGAAGGGCGGGCAGTGGCAGCAAGCTTTGGGCTTGTTTGCAACCATGCCTCAGGCAAATGTGCAGCCGAACGGAATCAGCTACAATGCAGCCATCAGTGCTTGCGAGAAGGGCCGGCAGTGGCAGCAAGCTTTGGGCTTGTTTGGGGCCATGCCTCAGGCAAATGTGCAGCCGACCGTTGTCAGCTACAGTGCAGCCATCAGTGCTTGCGAGAAGGGCGGTCAGTGGCAGCAAGCTTTGGGCTTGTTTGGGGCCATGCCTCAGGCAAAGGTGCAGCCGAACGCAATCAGCTACAATGCAGCCATCAGTGCTTGCGAGAAGGGCGGGCAGTGGCAGCAAGCTTTGGGCTTGTTGCGGGCCATGTCTCAGTCAAAGGTACAGCCGGACGAAATGAGCTACAGTGGAGCCATCAGCGCTTGCGAGAAGGGCGGGCAGTGGCAGCAAGCGTTGGGCTTGTTTGGGGCCATGCGTCAGGCAAAGGTGCAGCCGACGGTTATCAGCTACAGCGCAGCCATCAGTGCTTGCGAGAAGCGCGGGCAGTGGCCGCAAGCTTTGGGCTTGTTTGGGGCCATGCCTCAATCAAAGGTGCAGCCGAACGCAATCAGCTACAATGCAGCCATCAGTGCTTGCGAGAAGGGGGGGCAGTGGCAGCAAGCTTTGGGCTTGTTTGGGGCCATGCCTCAGGCAAAGGTGCAGCCGGACGTAATCAGCTACAGTGCAGCCATCAGTGCTTGCGAGAAGGGCGGGCAGTGGCAGCAAGCTTTGGGCTTGTTCGAGGCCATGCCTCCGGCAAATGTGCAGCCGGACGTAATCAGCTACAGTGCAGCCATCAGTGCTTGCGAGAAGGGCGGGCAGTGGCAGCAAGCTTTGGGTTTGTTAGCGGCCATGCCTGAGGCAAAGGTGCAGCCGAACGTAATGAGCTACAGTGCAGCCATCAGGGCTTGCGACAAGGGCGGGCAGTGGCAGCAGGCGTTGGGCTTGTTTGAGACTATGCCTCGAACAAAGGTACAGCCAACCGTAGTCAGCTACAATGACGTGCTGGATGCTATTTCTGCGAAGTCGCACGGGCCTCATTTTTTTGTTTGTGGGCTTTCAGCAAATGTTTTCCCAACAGCAATGAAGGCTACCCCACATACCATCGACCTTCATGAGCTGTCAGAGGGAGCGGCTCAGCTAGCAGTGCGTTGGTGGCTGGCAACTTTGGTGGCGCCAAGTATTGGCAAAGGGCTGCGTGCATCTGAAGCTTTCAAGTGCATCATAATTACAGGCTACGGCAGGTCACGCAAGGAGTGGAGCACATCAGACGTCCGGGCGGCGGTTTTGAACATGCTGCGAGCCCTGAAGCTCAGCGCAGGAGTCCTTGAGTCCAATGCTGGCCGTTTGCAGCTGGTGCTCCGGAAGCGTGACATGCCGCTGCTGCAGCAGTGCTTCAAACAGGAAGCAAGACGCAGAGGTTGATATGAGGGGTCCACTTGGGTCATTTCCTGAAACGCAAGAAGTCAGGTACTTGTCTACCGTCATACCCTTTACCCCTCAGATGTCACTCTTCAAATGAGCTTCATTTTGTGCTTCTCAATACAGTATGTAAAGGTGCTGAACTTATTCTTTGGAAATGGGCGCGGATGCGGAAGACTTAACGGCTTCAGGCTGACACTCGACCGAATGAATGTAATGACACGTGCTGACAGGCAAACAGCGACTGAAGCACTGGCAGGAGACCTCGAGACCTTCAACGTGTCTCCGGGCAACATGTCATCTCTTGAGGCGGGATTCGATGGACACCCCCCCATAGAAAAGGGCACGTTAAGAAGGGCGTGCCCTTTGATCAGTTGGCTTTTGACATATTTTGAGATGTCAACTTGGGCTGTCCCAAGTTGACTTTCTGCCAACGCAATCCTTCTGTGTCAGCCGCCTGAGCCGCAAAAGCAAATGTAGATGGATCAAGCCACGGAGATCCGGAAGCCAATTGTTTCCCCAACAAGTGGGTTGCTTCCTTTCCTTTTGTTTGAGGGCATGGGCCCCTTGAAAAACTCACTTACCCAAAGCGAATCGACCTTTTTGACCTCTTAGTTTCCCCTTGTTGTTTATTTAGGTCATGGCTATCACCTTTTATTTATGGGTCCCTTTGGGCCCTGAAAAACTCAACTGCCAAAGGAAGAGCGCCGTTTTGTTCGTGCCATGGACATGCTTGGGTCGTTTGTTTTGTTGGGTCCAAGCGGCTGTCTGACAACTTGATAACATGCGACTGAGTGGTTGATTTCCGGCAAACACAAAGGGAGAGACGAATCCAGGGTTTCCCGCAATTTCAGTTTTTTGGACCTCAAACGTGCAGTAGAGGAGCCCTTCGTGACCCCAAATGGACAAAGGGAGGGACATATTGTCCGTTCAACGCCCACAGAACTGCCAGACTCTCTGCGAGCCAACCTGGCTCCCACGCATTGGGGCTGAAGCCAAATGGTTTCTGCCTCCTGTGGGTATGTGTCAAGACTAAGGACCCCTTCTTGGCTCGTTCAAGAGGTGAACTTATGCAAAGAGGTTGGTTTTGCCCGACATCCATATGGCTGACTGGAAGGTTCTAGATCTACCCCTCAAATTCGCATCAATCAGTGACCTGGTCAGGTGTCTCTTTGGCCTGCGAGTCCTCTACAGGCGGGCGGACAGATTTGGGCGTATCTTTTTTCAGTGTAGCCCGTGTTTTTGGTCGGCTTTAAAGGAACACCAAATGAAACCGACCATTTTGAGGGGGTTCCCCTAAAAAAAACACGAAACACAAGCCCGAATCCGCTGAAGCCCAGATTCGGCGCTTCGTTTCGAGAGCCCCGTCCAATCTTCAAGCAGAAGTTTGCCCCCACGAGCTCGGTGGCGCTTTCTGGGAAGGCCCTCAAGCGGTTTTCGCAGAAAAAGAAATGGCTGTGGCTCAAAATCAAACAGGAGGGGTTACGCAGGTTTTGGCCCATTTTTCCACTTACCAGGGTTCCACTTTGGTACCGGTGTTTTGAGCCACAGCCGAATGGAATTGCAGAAGGGGGTTTTCGACGCTCACTTGCGCCGACTCCGGTTTGGCCCCTCTCGCCCGAGAGCCATATGGTCAGCCCAAGAGTCGGTGCATGGATAGCAGCGCCGGAAATCCCTGTTGGTCATACGAAATTAGCCATTCTCCAACACCTGCCTCCATGGGCCTAGAGAAAGAGTTATGTAACACAATCATTAACATGCTGGTGGGCATCACTTTCAGGGGGCTTTGGTCGTGTTTGTTTCATGCGTTTTCAATGGGCGGCTATGATACGCCAAGGAGGGGTGTGCTTGTGCCCATGGCCAAAGACAAGCGAGACTGGCTTTCCTTTTCCTGGTGTTTCCTCAAGCCTCTCTGTGTGGTTTCCCTTACGCTACTATCTGAAAGCAGATCCATCTCTGAATTCAAAACGCCCCCTTCCCCTATAAAATATATGTGGATGTGGGTGAATGATAGTTCACTTTTCAAGTCTCCCAGGGTTTTTTGGCACAGTCCTGCACGATGTGAGTCTTGCATCGTCTTGGCAGCTGCTTTTGCTGAAATGTTACGTCATTCTCTAGATTGTGTGAACTCGGTGCCGTGGAGGGGCATTTTTTTAGTTGGACCAGAAGGGAACGACGGGAAGTGGAGCAAACCCATGTTCAGGCAGACCCATGTGCAACCTCCAAGGTGCGCAATGGATCCAGCAGGTAGGATTTCTGGGCATTTGCCAGCTATCAGCGGGAGGAGTTCATATGCGACAATATACTTTCCCTTCGATGAATTTGAAAATTGAGAGCTCACCATTTGGACTCTTTGAAGACTCCTTCCAGGTTTTGCGATGTTCTTTTGGGGAACTATGTGTGTGTAACTCGTTTTTGAGGGTACCCTTCTTTGGGCGCTTTGGGGTCGTAAAGGAAACCAAAAGAACCTCGTTCCTTTCAGAATTTCGGGGTGTCGCCGGGGGGTTGGTTCGGCTTTGTTCGGCGCGTTTGGGCGCGGAGGTGGCATTGGAGCAGGAGCAGGAGCAGCTGATTTTCGAGGCAATTTTTTGGAGCGACCGTCTGGACCTGAAGCTTCATGTGCCTAGGGCCGTCAAGGGCACATCGATCAAAGCCAGCAAAAATGGGTCCAGCCTGGTATTCAACAGGGATCCCTTCATTTCCTCTTTTTGGAACCTCCAAAAGTGGCGATTTCAAGTTGGAAACCAGGAAACTGCAACTTTTGAGGGAGAACATCCAGCCCCTGGCTTCGCTCCGGCGACTCCTTGTGGCACCCCGGGTGACCGTCTGTGGAGCCTTCGCTTGACTGCTATTGGGTTGGATCTTTAGACTTTAACTTTTTGGTTGAAATAAAGGTGCTTTCCACTAACCCCCCAAAAAGTTAAACTTTTTGCAGCGGGGGTCAACAGCAACCAAGTTCGGTGGTTGAGGAAACTAGGTCCCCCAGCTAGGTGCCCTTTCTCACCCCTTTTTTGGTTGGGAGGGTTCCCCTACTCAAATAGACTACAGAAAAAGGGGTACTAGGAAAACTACCAGGAAAGCCACAACGCACCATTTTGGAACATGGGTCGCCGAAAAAAAGGGCGACATGGATCCGTACGGTTTTGGTTCCAAAGGAGGGGGGCTGGCAAATCGAGTCAAACCTTCTTGGGTCCTACCCCTCAGTTGTCCAGTTCGGACCCAGAAATAGAATGTGATCGCTTTTTCGGCCATGACTAGTTGCAAGTGAACTTGCCTCGGGCGGAACGCGAGGCAGGCGTGGAGTACCTCAAATGCGTGGCACAACAAGCATCCCCCACGGTGGAGGCCGGGCTGCAAGCGGTCTGAATTGATGGTCCACTCAAGAGGGAAACCGCCATTGAGTTTGACTAGGTCCCCCAGTAGTGCCCTTTTATCCTTTTATTGAGGGTTCCTCTATTAAAATAGACTACAAAAAAAAGATCGGGTACCAACTTATTCTAACCTCTCTACTGGAGGACTTAGTTGAGTCACGGTAGTTTGACACATACCTTGTTTGTTTGGGGTGTAGAAAGACGTTTTAGGGACATCACCCACTTCTAAAGAGGAAAACCAATGTCATCTCCTTAGTGATGACACGATCACAAAACAAGGGTGCCCGAAACACGCGCCCTCAAGAAAAGACACACCCCACAAACTGCCCCTTTCACATTGACAGCTTGTGTGCATTTTGTTTCTTGGGTCATAGATCTTCGGCTCGCTTTGGTTGCAACGGTGCCTGGGTGGGGTGGGGCTGGGTGGGGCTGCTGGCTGGGTGGGGCTGGGTGGGGCTGCAATCTTGATATTTTTGGAGGTGCCTGGGTGGGGCTGCTGGCTTGACGCTCCTTGCCCTGTGCTTCCAGTTTTTCACCAGCAACCGAAAGAACCTACACTTACACACTACTGGGGTCAGTTTCTGGGGTTATCAAAGTGAGACATTGGTTCGTGGTGTCCCTTTATCCCACCACTCGGTGAAATAATGGGGCCAGAACTACGGACGCAAACCTGGCGCCCCAATGGTCAACCCCATTTACAAAGTCACAAACCCACCAAGCTCCGTTTGGGTGGCCGGTGGCAACTCCACATTATGGTGACATCCCCAACAACATCCCCCGCAACCCTTCCGGAACCCTAACTCGGAGCCGCCCCAAACCACCCGACAGGCAAGTCGACCCCATAGCTTCCAGCGGTTGTGGGGAAAAATACACCCCCATTTACTCACCTGCCCAAAGCGAATCGACCTTATGACCTTTAAGTTCCCGCTTGCTGGTTCATGGTTTGTTTTTGGGTCCTTTGGGCATCTGCGATGTAGGTTACTTGGTCCCAGCCATGCCCTTAGTAGTTAAAGTGTGTTTGCACGGGGGTTTCCATTAAACTCACTAAAGTTACATCTGAGGACGGCCTAGGTGAATAACCCCATGTACAAGCATCACGGCGGTGCCACTTTGTCCAAAAGACATAAATCAAGGGGCTTTTCTGTCAGAATAACACTCTCAACCAAAATGGAGGGAGATAATTTGTGCTAAAATCAGTGAAGCTGAGATGGAGACCATAACCAGAATAGGCCATTTCAACGAGGAGAGCAAAGTATCTGATGAATCAGTTCAGCGCTCGAGTTCAGGTGCGATCCACCGGGGGCTTCCTGCTGACGGCCGCCTGGACAAACACGGATTCGCCAGCGTTTAGCCGTTTGGGCGTGTCTATAACGCTATCATGGGTGTGCTGGGTCCCCCAGCTAGGTGCCCTTTCTCACCCCTTTTTTGGTTGGGAGGGTTCCCCTACTGAAATAGACTACAGAAAAAAGGGTACCCTTATTTTAACCTCTCTACTGGAGGACCTAGTTTGTTTGTTTGTCTAGCCCAAAATGGTGGTTGTCACGAAAAAAGAGCTATACTTGGTGGCTCCCAGCCATCTGGTTCCTGAGCTTTTCAGCCTTTTAGTGTTCAGTGGCAGTTTCCATTTAACCAATTAAGAGTTAAACTTTTAGCGGGAGATCTGAGGGCAGCGCAGTATAATGGGTGTTTTTTTTTGCAGAGGGACCCCAAAATGGTGGTTGTCATGAAAAAAGGCACTCAAATAGGTCTAGCCTCAAAAAAGCGTGTGTTCCATGCGGCTTCCCCGCAAACCGAGGTAAAAATTGTTCCCTCACAAATACAAATTTATTTGGGTGTGTCTTTTTTTGGAATCCGACCCCCCCAACTTGGCGTCGGTACTCCCGACACTCATGTGAAGCATTCATCATTACTGGGGTCTCGTCCAAAATATGTCTTCTCTCTTGGGGTAGACTAAATCTGAAGCATAATCAGAAAGTGACTAGAGAGATTGGGCCAGGTTTGAAACATGCCGGCTTCCACTCACCCACTTCATGAAAACTTTGGCGCATTTTGCTTGGATATTAAGACTTGCTGTTAACTGTTTGCCAACTAGGGGGTTTTCCATGAAACTCGCAGGGGAGCAGAAAGGAACCGAGAAAAGAGACTCACCCGTTGAATAAGGAGAAACTTCTCAGCCGCGTCCTTGGGGCCAAGGCTGTGTGGTCCCCGGATCTCTTTGAGCAGCCCATCGTTACAGTGGAGGACGGCTTGGCCCATGTGGTGGGCTGGGGTTGCCCGTTCAGGGCGTTGGCTTCAGTGGTAAAATGGCCATGGATATTCTACAAGCTTCTCAGACATGGTTGACACAAATCCCCATATGGAGTGGAAACAAACGGTCTGGTTAATTAAACAATTCCAAACCACCCCACGTAGCACCCAGAAAGATATCAGCTCTGGGATTCAATCCACCGTGAAAACAGTGGGGTTAGCATGACCACCATTGTTTACCTCAGGATTTTCTCATTCTCTGAATTGGGTCCTTGGCATGGTTTTCGTGGCTTTAGGACATCACTTTAGGCGATTTACCTCCCCCAGTCCTCTAACAAGGAACACCAGAGGGTTCCTTTTAAAGGAACATCGTCTTGGACCCCGAAACGTCAGGCAAGCCATGGCAACGTGGACAGGAGGGTATGTCCAACTAGTTTGCAGAAAACCCGACTCTCGAACAGTCACAGCCACAGGGGCACTGCACTTGTGACCCAGCGCCGACTCGATCGCTCGATCTCCGCGAGCGGGAGGAGTCCTTCCCGGTGCGGCTGCTGCCGCGGCTGGGGATCTCCTCTGTGACACCAGACTCCGGCCCAGTGACGGGAGGCGAAACTCCGCGGATTGAGTGCGAAGCCGCTGTTTGGGGTAGGGGGGGGGGATATAGTGCTTTCCAAGAAACCAAGTAGTTGCCCGCAGTATTTCACCTGGACCCCCAAACTACCCGCAAAAATAGGAAATTGCCCCCAACCAAATGGGTAAGTTCCGTTGTTCATGGGTAGTTTGAGGGTCCAGGTACTTCATTTGACTTACTTGCCCAAACCGAACCGACCTTCTAACCTTTCAGCTTTTGGTTTCCCTGATTTGGTCCATATTTAGTCAAGGTTCTAAAAGGTGAACCTTTTTATTTCTGGGTCAATTGGGCAACTGAGTTGAGTTACAAGGTCTTCCAGCTTTACCAAACACAGAGTCCCTTAACGGATGCATTTGGGGCTGTTAAGAAAAAAACAACACCAGCTCACTTAGATGATCTGAGTCTTTTCAAAGCAGGTGGTTTTTGATGTCCCAGAACCCTGAAACATGTGTGTATTTTTGGAGGGTACCCTTTTGAAGGTGGATCTATAGGGAAACCAAAAGGACAACCGTTATTGTTGTGGTTTGTTTGTTGTTTTGTGTGTGTGTGTGTTTGTTTTTTGGGGTGGTATTTTGACACACACACACAGACATATCCATGTGGACCAGATTCAATCATCTGAAAATCTCGGCGGGCCCAAATGCAAGTTTGCTGGCACGACACTTGGGAATCTTGCAAGCATCCCGATCCACATCCCCACCCACTCGCTTTGCCCCCCGGACAACGTGCTAATGTTCCATACTTGTTAGTTTACCAAAAGGGAAGCCAAAAGGAGATGGGTACAATAAGTAAATTATCAAGTTCTATACTAACAAGTAAACTAACAATAATAGTTTACCAATGTTCTATACTTGTTCTGTTTTTTCCTAGGCAAGTGTTTGAAACCCCATTTAGGACAAGTTTAGGGGCTATATAGGGTGGGGCTGTAAGCTGACTAGCTGCCGACGAATGCGAAGGCACTCTCATCGCAGTGATGGGAAACGGCTTCACGCAGCAGGGGCGACTGTCAGATCCTTAACCGTTGGATTGCTTGCTGCGCATTACAGTAACTGCAAGAGAAGACATGTCATGTGTTTGGTTCTAATTAGGAACATTGTTTCTAGAAGCTTTGACTGGCAGGCGTGTGTGTGTGTGTGCGCATGTTGTGACTGCGCTTCAGCATTGAAGGCAGGCTTCGCTTGCTGCTGTTGCAGTCACACAGCAAGTTTCTTCTGGCTCAGGTCCTGTGCATTTGCCGGGATCTCAGACACTGGGGGCATCCCTGGGACATTGAAGATCAATCCCCGAGATGCAGAGTGACGAATCAGCAAGTCATCCATGGCTGGTCCTTGAAGGCTATAGGCAAAAGTTTCTACTTCTCCAAATTGTTTGTTTGGCTCAGTTGATCCCTGACGTTCGCAAGTGCTTCTTTTTTGCAGATGAGATGGTCGCAGATCTGAGTTTGCTCCATGGAGTCTTACTGGATGCCCTTACATTTGAATGGAACCGGGCTTGTTGACCCCGCCCCCGCCCAGAATGAAAGATTGCTGCACCTTGCACCCTAAACATTCAAAGTCGAGGGGAACAGGGATCTCCCGCAAGAGAGCTGTGCCCCCGCTCATCGCTTTGGGGGGCTTCGCCCAAGGACGACAATCTCTACATGCCAGCCCGCTACTTCAACGAGAGCTTGATCTACTGTGCCCCCTTTTGCATCGTGATGTGGTATGTGTTTGTTTGTCTATTGGTATGTTTGTGCCTTTGTGCTACAGTAGATGTTTCAACTTGTTGCTTGGTTGTATTCGCGTGTGTGTGTGCTTGCGTGTGTGTGTGTGTGTCCCTTTGCGTGTGTGTGTGTGTGTGTGTGTTGTGCCTTTGCGTGTATGTGTTTGTGTGCTGTTCTGTGTTTGTTTGTGTATGTGTGTGTGTGGGTGGTTGTGTGTGTGTGTGTGTCTGTATCTGTCTGTGTGTCTGTGTGTCTGTGTGTCTGTGTGTCTGTCTGTCTGTCTGTCTGTCTGTCTGTCTGTCTGTCTGTCTGTCTGTCTGTCTGTCTGTCTGTCTGTCTGTCTGTCTGTCTGTCTGTCTGTCTGTCTGTCTGTCTGTCTGTCTGTCTGTCTGTCTGTCTGTCTGTCTGTCTGTCTGTCTGTCTGTCTGTCTGTCTGTCTGTCTGTCTGTCTGTCTGTCTGTCTGTCTGTCTGTCTGTCTGTCTGTCTGTCTGTCTGTCTGTCTGTCTGTCTGTCTGTCTGTCTGTCTGTCTGTCTGTCTGTCTGTCTGTCTGTCTGTCTGTCTGTCTGTCTGTCTGTCTGTCTGTCTGTCTGTCTGTCTGTCTGTCTGTCTGTCTGTCTGTCTGTCTGTCTGTCTGTCTGTCTGTCTGTCTGTCTGTCTGTCTGTCTGTCTGTCTGTCTGTCTGTCTGTCTGTCTGTCTGTCTGTCTGTCTGTCTGTCTGTCTGTCTGTCTGTCTGTCTGTCTGTCTGTCTGTCTGTCTGTCTGTCTGTCTGTCTGTCTGTCTGTCTGTCTGTGTCTGTATCTGTGTCTGCATGGGTCTATGTGGGTCAAAAAGAAGCCCCGAGCCTTTTTGTTCTGTAAGGGCTCGTCCCTCAACTCTCGTTGCAGGCCGGGAGCACTGTAGGCCGATACTGAGGGCACAGATACTGATACCTGTAGAAGCCATGAACAGTTGCAATATGGATTTGTCAAAGTGTATTTTGCACGCCGCACGTGCACTCAAAGGTTGCGACTTTGCTGAGCTGCCGAGACCTGCGGCTGCCCAGACGTTCCAAACCATACAGAGGACAGAAGATCCAATACCAACCGATACCAGGGTGCAAGGTTACGAGGGTTCTCCACGGTTCTTGTTAAACCCTGTGTTGTCTTTGTGTGAGCTCGTGTTTTCAGATGTGTGAACGCGTGTATTGTATGTTGGCCAGAAGGTTGTGGAACGGGCCCATGTGAATCTTCTTGGCCATCCATTCTGCTTGGTTTCGACCTCCGCTGATATTGCACGCTGCTGCCAAGTTCACTTCACACGTGGGCTATCCATGAAGCACGTTATGGCTTTGTCGCTTACTTTGAGCGGTTCCTCTAAGTACTTGGTATGTTCAGGTTCCCTCTCAAATGAAAGCACCCCCCCAAAACAAACGGATCGTTTTCCAAATCCCACGTATCCAAGCAGTGGTGGGAGTGGTTGGGTGGCACCGCGTCACGTGATGCGAGGTACAACACCAGCATACCATCCTGCAGGACTGGGGTCCTGATGCGCATAGCGGCGAAAGCCCGTGGGCAGTGTACAGGATTTGGGCGTGCCGATGTTTGGAGGGCAACCCGTGTTGGTTGGTTTAACTGGAAAGCGGGACATAGGCACACCCATTTGGCTGTTTGGCTCCCATGTTGGGGATGTCAAGAGGGCTTCTACACTGCGTAAACCTCCAGCCTTGTGTTCAATCAGAGGCAAACCCTGGTGACACGTCTGCACGCCCCTTGCGGATTTCCTGTGCATCTTTACAGTGTATATATATATATATATTATATTGTATACATACACATGTGTACATAGATGACTGTGTGCTGTCTGCCCATGTTATTGCGCTCGAATGGGTTCGACGGCAGGAGTTGCAAAGCTGAAGGTGGCCAGTTGGCTCCATGAGCCGACGCCTCGGCCGTCGATAAGGCTCCGACTCGGATGGCAAGACCCGGCTTGTTCATGGTAATGCCCCGTTCGCCGTGTTGCAAGTAACGGAACAAGGGTTCAACCATGGTTTTGCTGTTGAGTGTGGTTGGTTTAGTTGCAGTATGTCCGGCATCCAGCGAAGGGTGCCTACATTTCTCGGTTCAAATGGAAGATAACTTGGCAACGGCAACTGCAAAGACATAGATGGGCATGTGTTGTTTTTGTTGTTGTTTTGGGGGGCCGGGGGTAGCCTCTTGGGTTTGTTTCACCACTTGAATATTGGGCAATTTTATTTTAAACTTGATGCATTTCAGTTTTGAGTTTCTATTCAATTGTGTATTGCTGGAGCTTCCGTTTGAGCTGTTGATTTGAGTTTCAATGTGTTTCAGTGTACGGTTGATTTTTCATCATCTAGCATCGCTGGAGTTTGAGATTTTCAGATGTCCATAAACATAGCTGCACGTATGCACCAGATTGCATTGGCTGGCGTCATCCATCACTAGCTACTTGCTCTGCACCTGTCATCACCTGTCCACCTCTTTCAGTCTGCATCCAACTCCTAGGCTTTGGGCACGGGAATCGTATCAGCGCAAAATCCGATTCACACGCTGACTTACATGGCTCTTTGGTCGGTTTCAGCCTTGATGAATCAGCTCCCGGTGGGTTATTACAGAGAACAAAGCCCCGGAGAAGTGCTGAGCTGGGGGTGGAATCGTAGCAGGTCAGTGGGAGAAGCGCACTCACTGCGAGCCGGATCTCACAGTTGAAGCATCTGTGCGCTTTAACAGTGTACTCGCTGGTTGGCGGAAAGTTGCATCAAGATTAAGCAAGCCAGTCTATTAATGTGGGGGTGCCCCCCTGCAAGTGATGAATCCTAAACCCAGAGACAGCAGCCCGTATTGATAAGCTGGGGCTTATCAATCCCGGGTCAACATTACTTTGGTGCATGCTTGGATGTTCGGACTTTAACTATTGCCAACTAATGGGTTTTCCATTAAGCACTCAAAGTGAGTCACTTTTAGCAGGGGAGCAGCGAATCACAGCAGCCCTGGCCCTCGAACAAGGTCTTAACCCACACCCAAGCCTGGAACAGGGGGGTAGCTCGAGTACAGAACATCTACGGCAAGCGAGGCTGTGTAGAAGGGGGCAGTTTTGAGGAGGCAGAAAGTGTCGCCCCTGTCACCTGTTACACTTTCTGACCCTTTGGTCTCAAAACCTCGCAAAATCTCGGGCCCCTTGCGGCTAGTGGGCGAACTTGGGGTGCTGTGGGAATCAGTTTTGAACCCAGAAAAGATGGCTGGAAGGGTCGTTGGGTAGTCAGGTCTCAAGACACCTTTCCATCCCACGGGTTGGATTCTTGAGTTGCGCGCGTACCAAAACCCTCTCACTACTCAAAGTGGTTTCAAGCATTCACCAACAAACTGTCTGTATGAACCGGAAGCTTGCTGGTAAGTGGACAGATCTTGAAGACATAGGTTTCCGCTGACCAACCAGGCTCCTGTTGGTGTTTGCTTTCCTTGTTGCTCACGTTTGGGTGATAACAAAAGCAAAGACGGCCACCCACCAAACCGCGGCCCAGAGAATTTCACCGAGGCTCTCGGTGACCTCCGTAGACTTCACCTTCTATCCGAAGCCTGGCGCTCAATGCCGACAGGATTGGTAGCGTTTCTTTGAAGAAGACTTGGTGGTTCAACCGGCCATCCGGTTCAACTTAGGCTGTTCGTTGTTTTTAGTCGGTTTAGTGGTTGGGTGTCCATTTCACCCACTCAAAGGTAAACTGGAAAACGGGGGATTTGAGGACCGCAGAGTCCAAGTAGGGTGGCTGGCAGCATGCACCAACATGTGTATGGCTTAGAAAGCCGGAATTCCAAAATGGGTTGCCCTGGTAAGTGGAAACAGGGACCCAAACCTGCATAACCCTAGCTCTTTAATTTTGAGCCACTGCCATGTCTTCCTGTATTTGCAAACTGGGCACTGAGGTGGGTATTTTCTCTACGCGAGGCTGGACTTGACGTGTGCTGCGGGTGGATTTTCATGTTCCGGTGGTCCTGAAAAATGCCTGCAGGGTTTCTGTCACAGACTTTGGCAGGTTGGAGGGTTTGTGCTCAACTAGCGACTCTTTGTTCCTTTTTTTGCTCTGAGCAGCGGCCCCTTCAATTTCACGTTTGCATGCCGGCTTGGAATCCGCGCATCTTGCCACCCAAATATGCGGCATGGGGGCAAACCCACTCCCATCTGAAGGGAAGAACGCATGATCATGTTCGATCTGGTCAAGGCGACTTGCTCCAAATAATCCGAGTTGCCCAAAGCGAATCGTCCGGATCTGAGCTTTCGGTTTCCCCGTTTTGGCATCCGCATCTTATGGCCTCAAAGGCTGAACCCTTTATTTCCAGGTCCTCTGGGCAAGTGAGGTCCATGTAATACCTCCACATGTAAAGCTGCCATCGCAGCATATCGCAGCAAAGCAGCGCGAAGGTTTTGAGACACGTTGGCTGTGCTGCAGCGACCAGGCGAAGCCTTTTCTGAACTTCGTAGTTGGGGAGTTCTGCACCGGGGGTTTTGCCAGGAGTCCGCTTGCTTTGCTGGAGGGGGCGACAGCGTTGTGCTCTATGCGCGCGAGGCCCGCGCAAGAACAGAGGCGTTTTGGGCGGCGCTTTGTTCACAGCAACAGCTTCCATTTGCCAATATTTGACTCAGTTGTTCACAGCAGACAGTTCTGTTTCTTACCCTTTCCAGTCAAGGTTCCCAAGACTAACTTTTATTGCAGGCCCTTCGGGCAAGTGAGTATATGTCCATCGTCGCTTGTTTTGAGTTTTGAGAGAAAGGATCATGACCGGGATGGGAGCAATGGACAGAGGTTTGATGAAACTAATGGCCCGGCAATCCTCGTTCCGGAAGCTCGACACTTGACACGTCGGCAACCACAAGCGGAACTGGAAAATCACCCCGAGCACAGGCCAGATGCTACTAGGAGAATCACTCCCTAAGCTCTTGCACTTCTTTTTTTTGGGGGGGAGACAAATTATTCGGGTGGTAAAACCGCTGACGGATTTCGGCCTTGTCCACTCGATCGGAAGTGAAACACCAAAACATCACTGAAAGGCGACCTCCTACCCCTCGTGGTTGCAAACTCTGGGATTCCTTGCCTTTGTTCTGATTCTCATCTTCACTGTTACTGTTGTTGGCATGTGTTTGGTGTCTTGGTTCCGTTCATTTTTATGGGGGGGCTGCAAAAAAGAACGTTATTTGGTACCATACCAAGGGTTGGAAAGTCATGCGCCATCGTACGCAGCGCGGCCCGCCGCCATCTGAAGTTTGTGCCGGTGTCCCATTGGAGGGTTGTCTGAACATCACTGAATCAGCACGGAATCTACAGGACAACGTCCAACAACATTTCTAAGAACATGATTTTTGTTGTTTCCGTAGCTGTTGCTGCTTGCTTGGGATGTTTGGAATTATGGGGGGATTGTGAGCTGGCATTAGGCGTGTGGTTTGCACGCACGCTGTGTGTGTGTGTGTGGTTGTGTGTGTGTGAGTGTGTGTGTGTCTGTGTGTCTGTGTGTGTGTCTGTGTGTCTGTGTGTCTGTGTGTCTGTGTGTCTGTGTGTCTGTGTGTCTGTGTGTCTGTGTGTCTGTGTGTCTGTGTGTCTGTGTGTCTGTGTGTCTGTGTGTCTGTGTGTCTGTGTGTCTGTGTGTCTGTGTGTCTGTGTGTCTGTGTGTCTGTGTGTCTGTGTGTCTGTGTGTCTGTGTGTCTGTGTGTCTGTGTGTGTGTGTGTGTTTGTGTGGTTTGTGCGTTTGTGTGGTTTATGTGTTTGTGTGGTTTGTGTAGTTGTGTGGTTCGTGTGGTTTGTGTTTCTTTTCTGCGTGCGTGTCTGTATGTGTGTGTCGAGTGTTTTCCTTTGTGTGTGTGTGTGTCTGTGTCTGTGACTCCATTTCTTTGTGCTTGTGTGAGTGTCTTTGTGTCTCTGCGTGTGTCTGTATGTGGTTGTGTGTGTCTGTGTGTGTGTGTCTCTCTGCTTGTGTCTGTTCATTTGTGTCCGTATGATTCTGTGTGTATGTCTCTGTGTGTCTCTGTGTATCTCTGTGTGTGTCTGTGTCTGTGTACGGGATTCTATGTTTGTGTTTTGTGTGCTTGTGTGTTTTTGTGTTTGTGTGTTTGTGTTTGGGTGTGCTGTGTGTCTCTGTGTGTTTGCGCTTCTGTGTGTCTGTGTGTCTTTGCATGTGTGCTTGGTGCAATGCACATGCGAGAGCGCAAGTGTGTTTGGGTGTTGCTGCGGGTGTGTACGGGTGCGTGCGAATATATGCTAAGTGTTTGTTTCAGTTGGGCGTCGTCTGACGGATACGTAGGCCATACTCATGCAATCCAATTACTACTTTGGGCACAGCCAACTGGACAAGTCTTAAACATGTTCTGTTCTTTTTTGCGGCAACGCGCGCCGACTTGAATTTGCAGGCGCAGTTCTTGCAGTGGCAGTACTCTGTGTACCGGGCGCTGTGCTTGTTCACAGCCGCGCCCCGGCTTGAAGGGACTGACTAGGCCGATGAACGCAGATGAGTTGAAACTGTCTGACAGCCCGAGTTTTCAGGAAGGAGCGCTTTGTGCACCTCGCAACAGCACAAAAAGCCAGGTTCTGGTCAGGGGCTTGCAAGAAGGGACGAGTCGGTGGCTCGTTTTTGGCATGCTCTCTTCTGACTTCTGGTTGCTTGAGGCTGCTGAACCTGATTCACCGCATTTACTGCGCAGTTGATCTTAGCTTGCTCACCCTGTGGAAAACTAGGAACCGTGACCTGCTGCTTTGGTTGCGCAGGAAGATCCCTATGAGGGTAGCCATATCCTTGCAAGCATTGCAATTGTTTCTGGCGGACTTGTTGTAAAGACATGCTGGCACATGTTGTGGTCAAAAGGCCTGTACACTCGAGCTTATGAAGAAGCGTTGTGGAGGCTGTAGTAGGAAACCTTATAGAATTACAAGCTACTAGAATGAATGATCACCTTCGCCCACATACAGAACTTGGTGGTTCCCAGCCATCCCCTTTTTCTTTATTATTTTTTAGTTTCTAGGTTTTTTTTTTAATGGTAAGCCGCCAAAGGTTATTCGTTCATCAGGGAATCTGGGAACAGTCCAGAGAAGGATTCTCGACCATGGAGCTCCTGGAAAGCGTGGTTGGGATAGAGGCAGCACCATTTGAGGTTTGGCAGGGCTCCTTAAAAGATACATTTTGCCCATTTGAAACATGGCTTTTTCCACCAAAACAAAGGGACACCACCATTGACAAGGCAATGTTCAGGTGTATAATGTAAGGATCCCTGTTTTGGGCATTGAGCATTGGAGCCCACTATTTAAAAAGAGGCTGGTCTTGCAGCCCCTGAAAGGCTGCATAGACAGCCGATAACCTCACCTAGATTAACTTGAAGGTACACTTCTAGTTGTTTCTGCTTGAACAAGCAGAGTCGCTGTGCAACATGCTGGAGGAGCCGAAAAAAGATAATTGTAAACGCTTCGCGTTGCCCGCCTCGGCCCAGCCTAGTTTGAGGGAAGGGTCAGGAACACCGAAATCCAGTGTTGGGAAGGTCCGAATCCTACTGAAAGCTTGTGACCGCACCAGTTCGCCCGTGCTAGTTCGATGTTCGGAAGCCGTCCTGCTCGGAAGGTTTGAAATCCAACACCAAGACTATCTCAGCTGCTCAGTGCCCTTGGAAAAAAAGGACCTCTTTCTGGGGATGAGCATTTTTAGTGGGGCTTGGCCTCCATAAAAAGGGGGACAATAATTGGTGTCACTGAACAACCAAGACCAACTTTGGGTGTTTGGGCACCTCCATTTCACGTGGCTGGCGGCTTGCCATGACATACATTTCTTGCTCGGTTGCTCAGCCCAAGACAGGTACATGGTGGGAATACAAACCTCCATTTACTTAAGTACCCCGGAAAAATATCCTGAATAGACACGCCAGCAGGCGGGCTGAGGGACTGGGCCTGAGGCTAGTCTCAGGCTGGCATACCTTGAGACGCCGAAGGGGCTGGGCCTGCTGGATGACTTGGGGCCAGACACGAGCAGGAGGTCAAGGCCTGGTCAGCCTGGGCTGAGCTGCTTGGGCAGCCGGACTGCTGGGGCACGTCAGACAGGCGCTGAGCCTGCTGGGGAGCTGCGGCCGGCTGAGGTGGGTTGCTGGTTGGGCTGGGCGCCACGAGGCTGCGAAGCCATGGGTGGGTTGCTGGCTGCCGGGCAGCTGGTTGCGGGCGGGCTGGGCTGAGCTGTGCTTGGGCGGGTTGCTGGATGGGCAAGGCCTGTTTCATACACACTTGGGCCTGAGGCTGGGTGGCGAGTTGCTGGCTGGGCTGGGCCTGAGGCCAGTCGCAGACACGTAAGACACGCCAGCAGGCGGGCTGAGGGACTGGGCCTGAGGCTAGTCTCAGGCTGGCATACTTTGAGACCAGTTTCAGACTCCGGGGCTGGGGCACGTCAGACAGGCTTAGTAGCTGGCGTAGCTTGAGACCAGTCTCAGACACACGTAGACAAACCTGACCTTGGCACGCTGGGCTGAGCCTGCTGGTGGGCTGGGAGCTGGGGGCCGGCCTAGTGCCTGGGCTGGGCTGGGCTTGCTGGATGACTTGGGCCGTGCTTGGGCGGGTTGCTGGTTCCTGTTTCAGACAAGCTTGGGCCTGAGGCTGGGTGGGCTGGGCTGACAGGCCTGGGCAGCAGGCGGGTTGCTGGTTGGGCTGGCCGGACAGGATTTTGGGCCAGCCGACATGGGTGGGGGGGGTTGCAAAATTTTGGGAAAAGCGAAGATTCTGTTTGGAGAAGAGATCTGAGCGCCCTTGGCCCCTTTGGGGCCGAGGCGAATTTGTCAATACTATGATATTTGGATGAAATGATTTCCGAGGAGTCACCATATTCCCTCCATTGCTTGTTTTAGATTTCACCTTTTGGGCCATTTTTGCAAGGCAGTTCTCCGGGCGGGAGGATGATTGTGTAGTGGGTAATAGGCAAAACAATGGGCCCTCGTGAATGGACCCTCAATTTGTCGCACTTGCATATCCTCACACATCCATTAAGAATCAATTATATAGGCACGATAGGCAAAGCTGAGACTCATTATATTGCCAATATAAGGGGTATGCAAGTGGGACAAATTAAGGATCACCAGGGCCCACAGATTTCTCCTGGATTGGTGAAGACTAGATTGCTCTGGTTTATTTTTTCGATTCATTTACGAGCGTCTGCTTTTGCGGCAGGACACCTGCCAGCACCCCCCAAGCACTGCTTTTTGGACTTATAAGGGAATTTGGACATGGGAAAAAGCAGAAGAAGTTGGGTGCCGGTGACCCCGGTGACCCCGGTGGAAGGAAAAACGAAAAAACACGAGGACATGGGGTTGATTCGGATTTGCAGCGGTTCTCAAAAAAAACGAGTTCGGGGTCGGCCGATCCAAGACAAGGGATCCGAGGCAGCAGAAGTGAAGCTTAAGATGATCCAAATAGATGGGCTTTTGGAGCTCTTTGCCATGGGCTTTGGGTAGAACATCTAGACATTTGTACTTCCATTCGCATGAGAATATGGGTTCCTTGGGCCTGGCTGCACTGCTTGCTGGCTGGCGGTGCTTGTTGCCACATAAAAGACATCCATCGTTGCTGGCATGAAGTGTCTCCGAGCGTACGTGTCGCAAAGCTTGAGAACGGAGCAAGGCGTGAAGCGTTTTTTTTGCTCGGCAGACGCGCCTTTACTGTTGCCTGGCGTTCGACACCCTGCCCACCATGTGGGGAGGCAAGTACCCGACAATGAAAAGCAGTGCCGCTGAATTGTCTATGCGCAGCATCGCGGACATGACCGACGACAAGTCAGCTGGCCACGACGGCCACTGTGCCAATACGCCCACCAAGGGTATTGTGAAGAGTTTGTGCGCGAAGGAGATCCTTCCCACTGCCTACCAATGAGCTAAGCAGTATGGTTGATTTCCTTTTTTCGGCTTAAAGAGAATGAATGACTACTGGAAATCGCAATTGTTCCCAGAAAACTTAAGTAAACGGAGGTTTAAATGAGCCATCCCCTTAGCTTTTTCGCCTTTTAGTGTTTAGTGGTTGGGTTTCCATTTAGCCCACTAAAAATGAGCCACTTTTAGCGGATCTGAACATGGGCCCAGAATACCAGGTGTTGAGTATTTATGACGTTCCTTCCCGCGGTGAAACAGATTTTGAGGCTGGGCCCCCGATGCGGGTCTTCGACGCTGAGGCCGGATCTTGGAGCCCAGAGTGGGGCTGCGGGGAAGCTGCGTACGCTTGAATTGAATCCTACTGGGATCCATTGGCTTGGATCTTGAGGCTTTAACCTTTGGGGAAATCAAATTGGTTTTCCATTGAACCCACCAAAAGTTGAGCTTTTTGCAGAGAGGCCAACGGCAACCAAGTAGGCGTCAAAACAGGATTTGGACCCGGAAATGCTGGTTTGCATGTTGGCTTCTCTGCAAAAGGTGAAAAGGGTACCTTCAACAAAAGCCAAACCCAAATTTGCCAGCTCTCGAGAGAACGAGCACGTGGAGGCCCCTGCTGCATTCCTTTGATTGAGGCAGAGTTCTTGTCGTACGTTTGCCATCGAAACGCATAGAAAGCACCTGCAAGGCTCGGTCGCCCCATGCGTTTCTTTCTTTTGGTTTCCTTCAAGCCCAAGCAAAAGAGGGTTGCCCAATGAACAGACAACCCAACATGGTGAATGAACCGGCATTTGGCATGATGGCAGTATGTACCTTTCCAAAAGATCACCTATGCCTCCTCTCGGACTCTCGGGTTTCTTCTAAAGCGGATATTCTGCCAACTCAGCCGCGCGCAGGCCACGATCTACTCCTGGAACGAGACCATGCGGGTGGTTTGCGCGGATCTCATGGGGATGAAGCACGGAAACTGCGACATACGGTCCGTCAAAACTTCTGGTGGGGCTAAGGATCCCTGATTACCTACTATGGCACATACTCCATGTAGGCAATACACTATGTGCCACATTCGGAGACTGTCTTTGTCACAGTTGCCGAGTTTAGCTTAGTTTGTTTAAACATTGATGGCGCTGGTTTCGATGAGGTTTATTCCATTTGCTAGGGACACCGATCGCTTCTGCCCACAGGCCACCTATGGTGGTGGCGAGCCAGGGGAGTGTCTGGCTGGTGCATATAGCTTCAAGGTCCCTGCCCCGCAGTGGCCGCAAGCTCCGGCGCCGGAGACCTCAGAAAGAGCCGCCTCAGACGCGGTCGACGCGGCCGGCGCCTGGGGCGCGTGGGTGCAACAGCCCCCGGAACGTCCTGGAACTTCCCTGAAATCTACTCACCAGACCACAAGTTGTTCGTTGAAAGGGCGTTTGTAGTTGCAATCTTTTACAGGGTGGGTTCCCAGGCCTACTTGGCTGAACGGCCAAGTGAGCAAGTTGTTGGTAGCCTAGGTTACAACCCACTCATAAGTCCGCTCACTTGGCGGTAAGTAGGGAACCAGCCACTTCCCGGATAGATCCTAGTTATTGGTAACCAACAACTTTCCACGTTCCTCGACCCTGAAACAACCCACACAATGGGTTATTGTCCCAAGCAAACGGGGTGAGAGGTCCATTTTTTTTTTTCCAGGGCTGCCCTACCATCTACAAAGGTATAAACATGGAATCACGAGGCCCAAGACACATGGAGCGTTACAAAAGGAGCCCTAAAGCGCAAGTTCTTCACAAGTGGCTGCCTCGACGATTCATTTTGTTGGGTGTAAGCATTGCTATTTTGGGGTTCCAGCGCAATCTTGGGGCAGTTGGCCGGGGAGTTGACTGGTTGGGCTGGCGAGCAAGTGTTTTCGCACAGTGAGTTTTCTAATTCTCCAGGCGCTGCAAAGCCAAGCTTGTCCCAGAATACTGAGACATTTGACGTGCACCTTTAATTTGCCCCATGTCATCGTCGGGAAGATGCCAAGGCAAGAAGGGCAGGAAGATTTGGCCACAGGTGGCTTTAATGCTATTCAAATGCGGACTTATAGACTGACCGGCTCAGTCCCTCCTTGATACATGATGAAACTCCGTGCATCCGTGATTGGCTTTGAAAACGCTTACGGTGACATCACCATGTACAGTCCCGCTCGGACTTCACACTGCGCAAGTTGCTTTGTTTAAGTACCCTATTAAGATATGTTAAGATTGCATGTTTTTCCTTTTGGAGCATTGCCTTGATATGGGTGTCATTTTTGAGGCTACCCTCTTCAGGCTGCTGTTGAAGGGACACCAAAAGGAAGCCACCCATTTTGCGGGTTTGAGACAAACCCATATGTCCACCTGGTAGTTTGATGTGTCCATCGGGTTTTCGCAATGAGGACTCGATGAATGTCTCCATCACGCTGGATGGCAAATCGACCATCAGCGATGTACTAGGCCGTGCCCCGGTGCAACTCAGTCTCGTAAGATACCGAGTTGCCTCTTGAAGCAGGCTTCAAGACGAAATTGTTCCATTTGCCCACACCTACAAGTTGACAAGGGATGACATGGGGTCCTTGCATGTCCATGGTTGGGTGGTTTAGGCACTTGTTGGGAAGTTTCCTTTAGGCGATGCGCAAAGGAATCAATGCAACAAATTACAGACCTTAATGAGCACCCTGATTGAAATCTCACGGGGCACAGGGAAACCACGACATACTTTCTTTGTTCCAAACCAATGCATTTTGTTGGGTGGCACCTAATTACCCCCATCAGTGCCACTTTTGCAAGTGCTCTCTTGTGTGTCGATACTGGGGCGTGTCTTTTTTAGGGAAACCCCCCGCACAAAAATAATAAATATGGTGGTTTGTCCTTCGGTGTCCAAAGAAGAAAAAACAAACACACCACAAAACAAGGAGCACCCACTCGTGCCTGTTTTTGCTGAACGGACATTCCGGGCCGGTTCCTTGAACATTTCCTTCCCCCCTTGCAAGATGGAAGGCAATACGGCCGTCTGGCCGGTCTTTGAGCCACTCCTTTTGAAGGGAAACCAAGGAACCGGTTGTCACACGGCACTGGCGTTGGCATGTTTTCATGGTTTGAGGTTGGTTGGTTCTGTTCATGCCTAGTAAGGGGCTGCACAAAAGACTCATTCGTTTTTGCCACCATACCAAGTACCAGGGTTGGAAAGAACAAGATCTGTACATGAGACCAGCGAAATCAACGGGGAAGCCAGGGACTCGATGTCCGCCAATTCGGCTCAGCGACAATCTGGCCCCAGCCTATGTCCGAGCCAACGGGTGTGACCGAAGTAACCTTTTGCTGTCTGGACAGTGACTACTTAGTGACTACTTGGGTGTTCGATTCGCCAAGTTCGGAAGTTGTTGATAGCCTAGGCTACAAGTGAAGTGAACCTTATTATAAGGGATACCCCAATTGGCTAACCACTTGCTAACTTGGCCAAACTTCCAAGTACTCGCGAAACTGTTGTAGACCTTGTTCTTGGGGGGCAGTTTAGGTGACCGTATCTTGATTTCAATGCAACGGGCGGAAGCGCTATCACCAGTCAGAGTATCATCCATAGGTGTCCTTTCAGGTTAGTTTGGTTAGATTAGTTTTATTCAATTCATCAGGGCCATCTATTTTACCAAAAATACCTATGGAATCAGCATGCAGCATGCTGTTGTTGCTTTTTCGCACGGATTGTGGCCATGTGAAAGAAGGGCCTTTCTCAGTGCCAGTGTTTCCTAGCCATCCCCGTAGGTTTTTATTTTTTTAGTTGGTTTGGTGGTTGGGTTCGCATTTAACCCACGACACGTTAGAGTTTTTGCAGGGGATCTGAGGACGGCCCAGACTTGGTTCACGAACTCCAATCTTCGCTGATCTTTGTTGGAACCAAACACCCGTAAACCTTTTCCCGCCAAAGGAAAAGCGATCTCGCAAAGAAAACTACCGGACACCTTTCTGAAATTGCCTTTGCATTTCCATTTGTCCAGCAGATGGTAGTGGGGCTTCTGCCCCAGTCGTTGGATCCTTTGCCCGTTTGCACCGATGAGATCTTGCACTTCACCTCGGTTACCTCTTTCCGATAGTTAAATTGCAATGGCCATGACCACGCTTGCTTAAAACATTCAGTACTTCATATTCAATTTGGAAGGGACATGAGGTCTCTCGAGTTGTCCCATGTTCATTACGGTATCAGCATTGTTGGACTTGCTTTCAGATTGGACCCCAATAAAAGAGCAAAACGCACCAACATGTCCCATGACCACTATGGTGGCAAGATCGTTTGACAGGTTTACGTGGGGAAACCCCTCCATCAAAATGGGGTGGTGTGTCTTGGGACCCTCAAAGCGTGCGCAATTGGTTTTGGGTCCTTTAGAATTTGCTTGTCCAGAGGGCCAATTCACCCACCCAATACATCCTTCTTATGCCATGTGGTAGTGGCTTACCTTGCTGTGGTGTCCCGCTGTGCATTGCGGATTGGAGATCTAGTTTTTTGAACGACCCATTTTAAACGTTTAAAGCAACAGCAGACCCCCAACCTCCAAAACATGTCGAGCCCGGCCCCATTATACGATAGGAACCAGACACGGGAATTGCCACCCCGCTAAAAACCGTTTCATGCAGATGTTTGCCTTTTTTTCAGGTCCCCTTTAATTGATGGTTTGGATTGGTGGTTGGGAATTGGAACCCCACGTCTTTTTGAAGCCAAATGGGGAAGGTACCCCGACATCCAAACCACCAAACCAAACCAAACCATCCAAATGGGATGTCCATTTAACCCACTGAAAGTGAGTCACTTTTCGCGGATCTGAAAAACGGACAGCCCAAGAACCCCCCACTCCAAATTGGGATGCCAGATCCCTACGCCAGGCCAACCAGTGCAGATCCTCGCGCCACCTGTGGTGACCCACACGGCGCGGATCGAAGAATCGAACGGCAGGTAGGTCTAACCGTACTGCGGATGGACGAAATTCTGCACCACTTTGAAACCATGAGAAACCATTATTTGCGAGTATTTACAGGAGAATCATTAGACACCAGGGTTTCTTAGGTGGTGCGAAATGGATTTTGTCCATCCACTGTAGGTCTCCTAGGTCCCCCCAGCAATTGGTGCCCAAACTCTCTCCCCCTTTTTTGGTTGGGAGGGGTTCCCCTAGTAAAATGAACTACAGAAAACAAGTTGGTACCCTTATTCTAACCTCTCTGCTGGCGGACCTAGTCTCCATCCTTTGTAGGCGACTTCCTTTTTTGTTGAAGACAATTTTCATAATTTTTCCCCTGTTGGTTTTAAAGGGAATCTATCTCCACAAAAAAAGAAAGAGCAACGTTTGTTTGTTCCTGGGGACTTAAGCAAATGGAGGGTTAGTTTGGATAGAAATACATGAGGTCCACTGTTTAGATAGGTTCATGCCCTTACCAGTGAAACATCTATTTTACCACAAGGACACCTGTGCTTCTGACCCGAATTAATCAAGAGGCGCTTGCCGAGCCATCCCGCTTCCCTCACTCCCTGAGTTCATGGACTTTAAACTTTTAGGGAAGACCATTTTAGTGGTAATTCAAAAGTTTGGACATTGTTTGGATTGTCCACTCAGGAAGTGAGCTGTTCATGAATTTCATCGGGGAACCACCTCCAAAGTTGGTGAATGTTTTCCGCACCAAAGTCTGATGTCCACCAACGGATCCATTCACATTCACCTGGACCCTCTAACAAACCATGAACAAAAATAGGTCATTGCCCCAAACCTATGGTGGGTGATTTCCCCTTTTTCGGGCTAGTTCCTTCGGGTCCACACCCAGGTCTGGGGTTCCCCCAGCTAAAGTCCTCGCCAGACGCCGAGCATCTGGACCTTGGGAACAGACTTGGAGCTTCAGATCACCGGCACCGACTTCCCGGCGCAGGCGACGGCGGAAGTGGGCTCGGCGTTTTTCTGCGCATGGGCGGCGGTCCTTCTCTCAACTCGGTTTTGCGTTTTTCTGCGCATGGGCGGCGGTCCTTCTCTCAACTCGGTTTTGGAGCGGTTTTTTCCTTGAAGTCAAGTACCTGGACCCTCAAGCGACTTTAAGAATTTAAGGGACATCGCCCCGTCTTGGGGGCAATGGCCGTTATTTTTAACGGGTAGTTTGAGGGTCCAGGTTCCTCAATAAGACCGAGCTAGGGCCAGCGTGTTTTTTGTTTCCCCCATGGCCACTGGGGATTTGGGTTCTTCGGCTTCTTCCAAGGGGCTTCCTCTTGGTTTTCCTCGCCATGCGGCTTTGCTTAGCTCATGGTTGTTGTTGGGAAGCATTTTACATTGTTGGGTTGGATGAAATCCCATTTTTGGATGAAATCCCATTTTTACATGTTTGATATTATTGTGGTTTAGTGGTTGGAATCCAACCACTTAACTGCGAACATGATATTTGTTTGCTCCCCTTTCAACGTCAACCAAGACCTGTGGTTTTTCCTTTAAAACGCATCTACCGTAGACGGTCTACCATTTGGAGATTCTCCGTGGCAAGGGTGCCAAAGCTTCTTCAAATGCGTCGACACCAAGGTTGGGGGGCGCAATTGCCTGCAGAAGCTTCACCCTGCACTTGCCAATGATGATTCGATGATTAGTATGTCTCAAATAAGGGGGCGGGCCTTACAAGTTGTGGTTTTAAGTTCCTGTTGGTTTCCAATTTAAACCAACCTGAAAAGGTTACGGGAACCCACACACACACACATTTCTACCCGAGGCTAAACGTCACCTAAAAGGGGAAGTCTAGGAACCGCAGTGGAATCAATGCGCCGCTCGCAGGGAGGGCTGAAAGGACCCTTCATCACCCCTGTCGAAACCCTAGATAGATGGCCCAGATCTAAATCTGCTATTCCCCTCTATTGCGTGGGTCAGATTGTTTGTAACTTCCCACATGACCCTTGTCAACCAGTGATTGGAGACTGAACAATTCCATTGAAGGGAAACAATGCTGCCGCCTCAACAAAGATATATATATATATATTATATATATTGCACATGTATGTTATATACATATTTATGGTACATGTTGACGTTCAACTGAATATCTAGTATGCCTCAGAATATACACTAGATCGCTATGTATTTGTTTTGTTTGGGTTGGCCTCCACGGCAGCTGAAGTCGCGCAGAGTTCTCTTCCAATCTCTTCCAGGTGACATTCGCCTGTGGTTTCTACGCCCCCCGGGCCGAAGGCAGGCAGAAGGTCCCAAGAGCAGGGGCCCAGGGTTGGCCCCAAAGTTTTTTTCCCCTTTTGGAGAGGTATGTCCATTTGCAGTAGATTGGCCCATAGCGAATACCCTGTCCAACATTGAACCCATCAAAAATTGTCCTGTTTAGAGAAAAAATTGTCTTGCTCCCTGCGAGCTCCCTGTAAAGGGGCCAGGGGCTGGTTGCCCAACTCTGGAGGGGGCCCAACAAACAAGGGCGATGTGGCGCCAGGGCTGTGTTTTTTCGGCGACATTTCGGCAGGATTTCTCCTTTTCCGGGAATTCTCGCACCTAGGTCCCGCGCTTTTGCCCGCTGAGAAGTTTTTTTTAATTCCCCAAGGCTTTTTATCAAAGGCAAGCCAACTTTCGGGTCTATATGAGAAAGCTGATGCTTGAGAGAGGTGCTTAGAGAAGTTCACGAGACAGGTATGAAGTTCACGAGTTCACCCAACAAAGAAGTGTTCTTGAGATATTTGTCATTTTGGGCCAGGCGAAGCCGATTTCTGACTTCACTGACTTCTGATTGCAGTCCAGCACACCGAGTTCGCTTGCGATGTTTACTAATATGCCTGTTGAGCCTGCATGTTTTCAGGCAGACGCATTGCTTAATTCCTCCACAGTTGTAAGACACCACACAAATGGAAAGGGGCTCTCAAATTGTTCCGGACCCCGTTTTGTCACCTAGCTACTGCGGATGGACGAAATCCTGCACCACCTGAGAAACCCTGCAATACCAATTTCCTTCTAAATACCATCCAACAACGGTTTTTTCCATGGTTTCAAAGTGGTGCAGGATTTTGACCATCCACGTTATGACTCAACATGACTTGCACGCCAGTTCTTGGCAGCTTAAACTCACCAAACATCTTGTGATGTTCACTATGTCGCTTGCCTGTGTTCTCCACAAGGATTAGCGTCATATTTGGTAAGGTGATTGGATCAAGTTGTGCCACAGTTGTGGTCAAGTGGTCGTGGCCGGGGAATTATGATACTTTTGCTTGGAACTTTTCTCCTTGGTCAAGGACACTACCAGCTCCACTGCCGCCACCCCCACCACCCACCACCCACCACCCACCACCCACCACCCACCACCCACCACCCACCACCACCACCCCAGATAAGGCTTGTTTCATCGAGGCTATGTTTTCGGCCTTCGTCAGAACATGATTCTCGAGGCTGTATGTGAAGATTTAACCTGCATCACACCGGCTCTCACTTGGCACACGCAGCCATTGTGTCAGAAACCGCTTCCTCATGACGCGGCCGTTCTTTGTTGAATGTGAGGTGGTCAAATAGCCAGCCAGCAGAACTGCTTCCCCAGCCAAGTTGAGCCTTCGGACAGCACGATGTTGGTCGATATGTCCCCCTCCCCCATTTTTGTCTTTAGATGTGTGTGTTTGTGTGTTGTGTGTTTTTGAGGTTGCCCTATTCAGACTGGATTAAAGGCAAGCCAAACCGAATTTCACACATCTACCCCTGTTTTGAGTGGTCCCTACGTTGGTGCTTTTGCACAGGTTCCAAGGCAAGAAGCTTGCGTGAATCCCACCTCTACAGCTATCATGGACTGCATCTCCTTTGCCAATGCTCTTCAGACTCACACCGCATTTCTCAACCTATGAGCTAGTGAGCACGCAATGGCCACTTGTCACATTGTTTTCATGTCCTCATTTCCATGACGTTTCATGTGTGTTTCCGTCTTAATCGCGCGTGTAGCATATTCCGTTGAACAGCAGAACGTCACATGCAGGCTGCTAAGACGCCCGGCAAGGAGGTGAGGTCAGGCAGCCAGGCAGCTGGCAGTTTCCGTGTCTGGCCGTCCCGCAGATGGGCTGGGAGTCAGCTGTACGGTTAGTTGGCACATTCTTCCGTTTTGTTTGGAATGGTGTCCCTTTAAAATCAACCATTCCCCTTGAGAAAAACATAAAGGAAAAAAGCAATAAAGCACGCAAAAGCATTTTTTCCCACGCGGAAATCCACTGGGGCTCTGGATTTGTCGCCACCAGTGGGCTGTTTGGCCTTTCGCAAGGCTACATCTTCGAGTCCTTCCACTGGATCCAGCAAAGCGTTTGGCAGGGCCTCATCGAGGACATGGGATGAATCGGGTACCCGGAGCCTCAAACCTGCCCATTAAACAAGAGACCGGGAGTTGGTGGGGAGGTGATTTTAGCATGAACAATGCCACAACACACCGTGTTTTACGGTGTTTTCTCGCAGAACAGGGCTGAGAACTGGGTAAAAACGGTTTTGTCATGCTCATATCATTGTCCTTCTTAAAAAGAAAGGAGATCGCCCAATTCTTGCTGCATGGGTAGTTTTTAGGTTCCAGGTACCTTTTTCAACGGGCTTGTAAAGGAAGCCATGCTGGTGATCAGGATGCAATACGAGTTGGTGGGTCCGGGGCGGCAAATGGTTGTGGTGGGGAATTTCTAAATGGTCCCGAAGCTTGAATACTATTGTAGTTCAGAGGGGCGCGCTAGCGGGCTTCGGAGCATTTTCAAGGCAAGTGGGCAGATCTCCAGATTTGGAGCACGGATGGCCAGAACTGATGGAAGAGTTGATGTAGGTGGTGGCGTATGCAGGGTGACAAAAAGTTAAGGATGTCCATGGGTGCAAAAGAGGGGTCCCATTTGCGTTCAAGGGACTTGGACCGGGACCCCAAAGTGGATGATGGTTTTTCCGGTTGCGCGAAATGGACCAAGGTGAAAGGAGTACCCTCAAAGAGAATCACCCACACGCAGACTTTAAATGGCTGGGGGGGTTTGGAATGCGGGAGAGTTGATTGAGGCAGTATTAGGGACCTCATGTTGGATTCAGGATTTGGAAACAGAATGATGGCAACCGTGTGATGGAATCGTTTGAAGTAGCCTTGGAGATTTGGAAACAGAAAACCTTATGACAACGGTGTTGCGGTTCCTTCTGATGGCAACCGTGTGATGGAATCGTTTGAAGTAATTAGCCTTGGCCCAGCCTGGGTGAGATTGAAGCCTGCAACGAAAGGGGGGTGTTGGCACACGCATCAGGTAAAACTGAGCAACACATAAAACACACGTCTCGCAGCTGCATGCGCAGCGGCCTTGACAGCGGCATCTAGTGCAGCGCCACGTAATCTGCACGGCCAGGGGGTTGGTCAAAGATTTCCCTTTTGGGTATGTGCCATTTGTCGAGAGGAGAATGCATCCCTGAAGGCTCCTTCAAACCATTTTAGGGTAGCCTGTCGATACTCCCCTGCAGATTAATGTGAACTCAAACACCACACGATACCACACGTTTTTTTGCTGGAATCTCCTTTTGGGGGCCCGTTTTCTGCGGAACCCAGGTTAATTTGTAGGGGAGTATGAATTCTGTAACCCTCTTTTTGGCCAAGAAACCGACAGCCGAAAACGGCGGCAGAATCTCAAGATATGAATTTTCCATATGCAACCCTTTTCGGCCAAGAAACCGACTGTAAAAGGTTTCTCAAAGTAAGGAGCCCCAAAACATTGGTGGTTTCTCTTTCGTGTCCCATTAAACCAACCCCAGGAAAGGTACCGGCAAGAAAAGAAAGGCTCGGGTGCTTTGCAGGGAACCTAAAGGCCTGCACCCTCAAACTACCCTTGAAACATGGGACACCACCCCAGAAACCCATTTTATGGGTAGTTTGAGGGTTCAGGGGGATTGAGTTTTCTTTTTTGGAGGGTCCAAAACACCCAGCGTGGTCAAGGAAGCTGACGCTCAGGACAGCTGCGACCCGGTACCGGTGGCCGACTACACCCATCAGTGGCCGCACACTCGGCTGGCTATGGCTGGTCCTGAACATCGCCAGGCGTAGACTTGTTGCCTTCTTGGGTTTCATTCATTTATCCTCTCAACAAGCAAACAGTTTCTCAGCTGACCTTTTCAACTTGTCGCCTTCATGGGTTTCTTTCATTTGTACCTTTCAACCAGCCAAAAGTTGAGGGTCCAGGGAGGATACCCCAGACTGACCTTCCAATAGGGGACTCTAAAATGGGAAAGCGCTTCCTGTTGGATACTCTTTAGACACTAAATCCACCATTTTGAGAAACACATGTATTGTTTTTTTTCACTGAATCCTTTTCTTTAAGACATGTATTAAGTCTACCAAGGATTCATTCATTTGCGGCTTCCAGCTTGTGTTGGGTTCTAAATGCAAACCACAAGGACACCACTTCAGGGGGTTCTCCTTGTCACCAACCCCCATGGTCAAATCATATTTTCCGCGTCAGAAACCTTTGGGGCCATAGTTCAAAGAAACAAATCCCCATTCTCCAGGAAGCTAAATTGGGGGAAGGTGTTGGGAATCTAGCCTAAGCCGTTTTAAGCGGGATTTGAGCATGTTTAAGCGGCATTTAGGCGCTTCTTAAGCTAAAACAAGTCCAACTTCAGCCCAGTTTAACTTTGAATAGTGTACCGACTGAGGCAAGACGTGCGTGAGTCCCACTGCGCACTCGCAGGTCCGGCCGCAAGACGGGCCCAGGGTCGGTCCAAACCGAGCGCCGGAACGGGTGGCCATGGGTGTGTCAACAAACCTTTGCGCTTGGAGAGTGCGTGTTTGCAACAAACCCGCAAACAAACTAGATAAGCAAGCAAGCAAGCAAGCAAGCAAGCAAGCAAACAATCAAACAAGCACAAGCAAGCAAGCAGGTTACATAGGCTTTGTTTATGTTGTACAAACGGTTTTTGGCAATTTCTTTGGTCAAATGAACTCTTCGACCGCACGACGGGCTTTGGTCTTCGATCTTGAGCCAGGGATGCGTATTGTTTGATTCTTTGCCCAGCTGGTGCTCGCATGTCCTTCCATTTGCTGAAAAAGACTTGTGACTTTAGTTTGCCGAAGATTATTGCTGAAGAAGGCGTAAGAAGACTTGATACTTCCATTTTCTTAAGACAACTTGCTACTTCCGTTTGCTGGAGAAGACTTGTTTATTCCATTTGCTGAAGAACACTTGTTTCTTCCATTTGCTGAAGAAGACTTGCTACTTCCATTTTCTTAAGAAGACTTGTTACATGTCATTTGCTTAAGAAGGCTTGTTGCTTAAGAAGGCTTGATACTTTGTTTTGCTTAAAGTTACTTGTTTCTTCCATTTGCTGAAGAAGACTTGTTACTTCCATTTGCTCAAGAAGACTTGTTGCATGTCATTTGCTTAAGAAGGCTTGTTGCTTAAGAAGGCTTGATACTTTGTCTTGCTTAAAGTTACTTGTTTCTTCCATTTGCTGAAGAAGACTTGTTTCTTCCATTTGCTCAAGAAGACTTGTTACTTCCATTTGTTGGAGAAGACTTGTTACATCCAATTGCTTAAAGTTTGTCATTTCCCTGTTCCAGGCAATTTGCAGCGGGTTTCGCGATGGGACGTAGGTCTCAACGTGTCCTACGATGGGAACCTCCTGGTGGTACCAGCTGAGCGCTTGAGCGCCCGAGAGCTGCTCTGCCATGTGCCAGCCGCCGTGACCGAAAGGCGGGAGATGGGAAGCGGATGCGGGGAGTGACCATGCGATCAATTTTGCTACTATGGGGTCAGTATATTTTTGCCTGGACCCTCAAACTACCCATAAACAAGATGGTTACTGCAACCCAAACTTATGCTTGGTGATTTCGGAGTTTTCTGGGTTAAATGGAGGGTACAGGTAGATGTATTTAGTATGGATGTATGGGTCTGTGTGTTTGCTTTAATATGGAGTTTTCCGGATGGGTCACCATGAGCCCGTGCCTCGTGAAACCACAATCGGTTGATTTGGAACCCTGGTGGACCTCTAGGAACCTTTTCTTTTTGGGGGGGGGATGGTGAGGCACGGTGAGGCATGGTCAGGAATGGTGAGCCGGCTGAGAGCACAGGGTAGTCCAGGACCAGGACCAGCGGCGCTACATGGCCGTTGCGAAGTGTAACTCTGAGAGAAAGGATGCCTTCGGGCCTGACTGGCACTTTGGCGCATGAGCTGCCCATGAAGAACTCAAGCGGGGCACCAGCCCCAATGCCACAGTTCCCACGTCGAAGAGAAATACGACAAGGTGCGCCGGTCTCGCCCCACCGACAAAGGAGAAGCCCTGGAATACGCGACAACGTGCGTGGTGAATCTCCCTGCTGGGCAGCCCTTGCCTAAGAGTGATTACCATGTAGAGCAGGACGGCAAGGTGCGAAGAAGCACCCAGTTCTTGATGCGCCCTGTAGGGGCCGGGGGGGGTGGTGACCCCTGAAATTTATAATTCCATTTTCCCTTCGGGAAGACTCAAGAGGCAAACCCTGCCCTGATGGGGCGCTTCACGGCAATGCTGACTCCGGCAGTAGCTTAAACATACCCTCAAAAACAGACACGCCTCTCTCTCTCTATATATATATATATACTACACATGTATATATGTGTGTATATATATAGATATCTATTTGATACGCACACCGACATACAAAGCTATGATATTTCCTGAAGAGGGAGCCCCTTGAACATACATCCCCCACCAAAACTTGATGTCCACCCAGTGCTTGCGTTGGCTGCCTGCACTCGACTCGGTACCCCTGTGCTTTGGATTGGTCGGAACTGGGGGTTTGAACCCCTCAAATGAAGCCAGCGGGTGAAGGTCCCGAATCGATCAGTTCCATCCACCAAACCAGCAACTAGGGGAAAGGTGATGTCCACGTTGCCATTGACTCCACCAGAGAAATGGCCGCTTTTAAAGGAAAAACATCTCGTCCAAACCAGGACCCCTCTTTCAGTCAGGTTCCATGTTAGTGGACAGGAAGGTACTGGTACCCTCCCCACTAACATAGCATTTGTGGGAGGACCCCCTGTCAGGCGCCATGTTAGTGGGAGCTGGGGTATATTCCGGATCAACGTTTTCTTTGCTTGGGATGTGGTTGCCTAAAGGTCAGTGCCTGGCGTCTTCTTAGGTGTCATGGCCCAATGTTGAGATTTGGCCCCTTGAAGGGTCACGAAGACTCCAGGTTGACTCGTGCTTGTGCTTGGAGCTGAGTCTGTGTTTGTGCTCCCCCATAGATTTAACTTGAAACCAGACAAAAAACATCGTAAGTGCAGTTCCCATGCCGAGGTTCTTTTTGGACGATACGTATGAGGGGCGAACTAGGGAACCAACATGTTAATCCTATGATGATCATGATACGTGTTGTTTAGTGGTGTTTAAGTGCCCCACAAACCCCATTCTAAGGACTTATATAGGCCCCTACCTTTAGGTTTCCCTTGGTGGCATCCATCGGATGGCTTCCCCTCTCCTCAGCCACTCGCCAGGGCGCATATGGTGGCCAACCGCTTCCTGGTGTCGCATTTGCTGGCCAAGAAGAGTACAGGTTTTATCACGCAGGCGCGGATGGGAGGCGCCGGGAGTTTTTCTGTGGGCTGCGCTTTTCGGAGAGACGTATTGGAGCCATACGCCCTATGGTCTCCATTTTCAGAGCCGGAAAGGTGCTAAGAACCTGTCCGGAGGACTTCGAGCTTCCCGCTCAAAGCACAAAGTTGGCCCTTTCGGTCCATGGACGTGGAGCGACTTCGGCTTTCGTTAGGTTGCAAGTCTGTTGGAGCAAGTGCCGCGAGGTGCGCTTTGCATTGAACACATTGGCTTGGCAAGCGTGCGGCCCAATCTTGCCAGTTTCTGGGATCTCTGTTGAAATTAAGATACAGGCTATGGACTACAAACTCTGGGAAGGAATCAAAGCTACTCTTGGTGGCTTTGAGGCAAAACATGTTTTTTGAGGCGCAGTGATTGATGTAACCTGCGGGCCCTGCAATTAGATTTGCAATACCTCTTTACTTGGATGTTCGGCCAAGTTTGCAAGTGGTTAGCCAGTTGGGGTATAACCCCCGAATAAGATCAACCCCACTTAGGGAACGCTTAAGTGGCTTATAGCCTCGGCTACCAACAAGTGACTGACTTGGCGAATCGAGCACCCAAGTAGTTAGCAACAGGAAACTGGAAGAGGGTCGGACAGGATATCCTTGCGTTCCCAGCTTTCCCCTCATAAACCTGAATACATTATTTTCCACAGGCACTACCTTCAAAAAATACCCACATTTTATTCAACGGCTTGGCTCAAACTGATTTATCCAAATGCCGGAACACCCTCCGGTCCGGCTTAGTTGAGTGAAAAAAACCTTGGAAGGCGAACAGCTGTTTGGGGCCATAGCCATCAAAACTTTGGGTTTAAGGTTCAGTGGGCCCAAGTCCTTTGCGTATGTGTCCGCTGAAATTCCTCGTATGTGTTCCGCTTGAATGTTGCCCCCTCTATGTCGAACCTGGAACCTGCGTTGAACCTTTTTTCGTTGTTTTCCCCCCCCCCCCCTTTTTGATTTTTTCTGGGGGGGGGGTCCCTTCAAAAGTGGTCTGAATCCCCAGAAGGGGACACCGGGCCCCACCCCTCAAAATCCGGCCTTTCTGCTTAATCGGTTCTCATCAGCAGGTTTCGAGTCTGACTCTTCGGGTGAAACATGTCCCCAACAAGTCAACGGAAGGAACGAAACTAAAAGGGGGTCCATGTCCCAAAACGGAAATCCTCGCCCTTTCGAATGGCGGGTTCTCCCCCCCCTTCCTCCCAGTTCCCCTTAGAGCAGACAGCCAGCCATGTTCCTTTTGGTTTTTAAAGGGTGGCCCCCGCCCTTGGATACCAACGACAGAGGCACTCACTTCCTCCTGAGTTCATGGACCTTTTTTTTGGGAAGCGCATTTTAGTGGCATACAACAAGTTTAAACCTCTTTTGGCCAGTCCACTCGATCGGAAGCGATGGTAAATGGATCCACGGGGTTCAGGTGGCAGAGCTGCCCGACCTCCAGTTGCTGCCTCCACCACAGATTGGCAAAGTGGAACCTGAGGCACTCGTCACGATCGCAATCGGAGAGTTGCCAAAGTTGAACTTTCCAGTCGCTGCGAAGTCCCGAAGCTGGAAGAGGGTCAAGTTGGTGGTGTGGTTTGGTGGTTTGGACATGTCTTCCCATTTGACTTGAAAAGCTTCAAATCCTCACACCGCGTCTGGGTCCCCCCTCCCAAAGACTTGGTGGCTCCCAGCCATCCGGTTCCTTAGCTTTTCAGCCTCGGACCCCAACAAAGGCACCCAGAAACCCTATTAGCCGCCGAATAGGGGGGGTGGTAGCATTGGGATTGGGATTGGCTCACCCCGGCTGGGTGGGGTCAGCCCCAGGTCAGTTAACCCTATGGCCACCAGAGGTCTGGGGCGCCTTAGCTTTCGAGGGTGGTTTGGCTTCGGGGAGAGGACAGGCTTCGACAGCGAGAGGACAGCAAGATTTGAGACAAATCCCAGTTGCCTTCCCAAGCAAGCTGCCACATTGGGCCCCAATTCATTTAGAGCTGGTGCGCAAAGCAGCAACCATTGGCATGCGCGAGGCTGGCTGGGGTTCTATTGGTTTCAACGCAAATCACTGCGCATAAGTTGTAAGATTGTTTCCTGGCGAACAAGCAAAATGGTCTCCTGCAAGACTACGATTTATTTCAGGGTACCCGGGTTGTTTACTGCAAACCATTGGTGCAAGCCCCCAATCTATGTGTGGTCGGATTCTGAGCTGTGCATTTTATTTTGCTTCCTTATGTTTGTGTCAACGGGAACCATCCGCGAAAGCTCGGTAAAAGGGTTCCTTGGCCGAATGTGCCCCGCGAAGAAACACTGGGGGGCGTGAAGGTTTGCAAAAGGGTTCGCGAAGGCGGCAAAGCATAGTTTAAGACCACTGATCAATTACTTGGAACATTCAATTAATGGAGTGGTGCAGCTAGAATGCGACCCAAACCACCAATTGCTGAAACCGTGCAAATAGAACAACATGCAGATTTGCTCTTAGCATATTTGCAGCAAATGTGATAGCAAGCCTACCCAATTACCCTGGATCCAAGAGTTTCCAATCCAACGAGACTAGGCTTGCTGCTGGTTCTCGGGGCTTTTGAGGGTTTGACCCCTATAAATCATGGTTTCCCTGTGGTTTCCTTTTCGAGGATCAGGTTTCCCAAACCTCACACAGTTCCCTAAATCAGCCAGCCACCACAGCCTCAAACTTTACTCGGTGGCTCCCAGCCATCCGGTTCCTTAGCTTTTTAGCCTTTTAGTGCTTAGTGGTAGTTTCCATTTGACCCACTAAAAGTCAAACTTTTAGCGGGGGATCTGAGGGCAGCCCAGGTTAGGTGAGTTCCCACTCAATCCGTTTTTGCCGTTTCGGAGATGCCAGGTGGCGGCGGTGTTGGAACGGAACGACAGCAGCAGTGTGGAGCCTCTGCTGCTGCGAGTGAGCGGCGCGTCCGGAAGCCCAGGTTCGATAGGAGATTCGATGGGAGGTCTAGTGAGATCGGCCCAGACTGATTGGTTGGGTGGGGTGGATGGGTTGGTTGGTTGATTGGTTGGTTGGTTGGTTGGTTGGTTGGTTGGTTGGTTGGTTGGTTGGGTGGGGTGGTGGATGGGTGGGTTGGCTGGCTGGCTGGTTGTCCGCCGGCTACTTTTGCAAGCGGAGACGCAAGCTTTATGACAAGTGGGTAATCAGGAATTCACGGCAACAACAGCAGGGAACTGCGTCCATGTGTTGTTGCTTTACTCGCATTTCGATGTTCGGCTAGGGAGTGCGTCTCCCTCTAAAGTGGCCAACTCACTTCTTGTCACAGCCACGCGGAACCTATCCAGAGAACGCATGGGGTAACCCCTTTGTTTACTTTAAAAGGAGTCCAAAGGGAAGCTACCCACGCTTTGGAGACAAACCCAAATTAAAGGGGTGACGTGTCGGTTGACCCTTTGCGTTTATATAAAAGGGAAGCCAAAACAGCACACACCGTTTTGGCGGTCCCTACTTCATACCCAAGCAGACATCTTTGAACAGACCAGGCCGGGAAAGGGCTTCAGTTGGACGGAGTCCTTGGCGCTTATGGGCAGCAGCGCTCCCTATAGAGTCTGTTTGTGTTTACAGTATTCCCGCAAAGGTCCTTTACATGGGATGACCATAGGCCAAGCCACCATCAAAATGATCTTTTCACTTCCTGAGTTCATGAACTTTAAACTTTTTGGGAAGACCATTTTAGTGGTAAATATACAGTTTGGACTTTTTTTGGGCCAGTGAGTTATTTTCATTGGATGGGAAGAGTTACCCATGGTCAGGTCAGGGCCAGATATTTTTGATCAATCCATGATGTTTCGGGGAGCGGTACTTGGATGTTCCAAGGGCTGTTAGGACTGAATAACTGTTTGCCAACTAGTGGGTTTTCCGAACTAAACCACTAAAAGTTAAACTTTTAGCAGGGGAGCAGAAAGCAACCGAGTTATAAGTGGGTTATATCCGAATGGCTACCGTTACAACTTGCAACTTACTAGCGCGAATCGAACACCCGAGGGAGCCGTGTGAGCCACCCCTTTCGGACAAACCCTCCTTTCCCTCGGGCTCAGGCAATACTTCTTACAGCATGCTGGGCGCAGCAGAAGGAAGAGGCGGGCTGTTTGCCTCCGTGCTGTGGGAGGCTGTCATATTATGATAATATGAGTCACAATCAAAACCCGAGTAATTCGAGGGTAGTAAGGGACAATCCCAGCCATAAATGGGTGCGGCCGCCTTGGTAATTTTTTACATGGTTCTGGGATTACGACCATTTCAATACCGGGCTTTGATTGTGACTCATACCCTTTCAATGGAATTGGGGAGGAACCTCTGGACCTCCGCAACTCCATTTCTGGATCCATTCAAAACCCGGGCAGACGAAGAGTAGGACAATCCCAGCCAGGAAAGGCGCGACCGCCCTCTTGATTGTTTACATGTTTGTGGGTTGACCCCTCTAATATCAGCTTTTGATTGTGACTCATTTTGAGGACAAGGCCAGAGCTGCGCAGTGATATTCAATTGTCCATTTGGTGCATTTGCTTCCTGCTTGTTTGGTTGTTTTTCTTTTATTTCAACTCTTGGGTCAACATTATCACCTTCACACATGCTCAACTATTTTATCCCCCCCTGGCTTTAAAGAGACGCTATCACTACGGGAAATATGCTCTTTCTAGGGGGGCTCAAGCAAATTGGGGTCGCCAAACATGGTTGGCATCATGGTGCATTCCATTGAAACACCCCCCTAGTAGAGCTGGCCCCCTTTTTTTAGGTCAAGGGATTCATGGACGAACACCATCTCGTTGCATGGGAACATTCTAGGAGTAACTTCCTTTTCCATTCTTTCCAGGGATCCAAATCTTTCTAGAAAACCACCCAGAACCCTGGGGATCGGTTTTTGAAAAGAACGATGGCTGAAAGAATGGACAAGGAATCAACCCCTAGAAACATCCAAGCACCAGCTTAGAGGAACAGCGACCTGGGAATACATCCCATCTGGCTTGTGCCAAGGCTTTCAAGGTGTGGAAGCCAAACCGCTTCAAGGAAACATTGGATATATGAATATATATATACATATATATATATATGGCTGTGGGTCAAAAACAGGTACCCAAAATGGAACCCTGGTGGATGAAACCAAGGACTAAACCTGCAGTCCCAGATGGTTCAATTTTGACCCATACCCATATACTTCCACCCCAGAAGTAATGCCAGCTTGTTTGGAGGATGTGTAAGTTATTTTGTACCTATGGTTCAAGTATCTTCAGACATGGTATATCCTAGAGTCAATATGGTTTCTATCATTATTTCACTGTCATATATATATATATACATAGTTTCCTAATCCGTTCTTCCATCTCAGAATTTGGAAGTGGTACAGGATGGGCATTATATCCACCATGATGATCTTGTCTTTTCATCTCTGAACGTTCGGACAGCAATTCTAAGTCTGAGATATTATGATCTTAGTTTGAAGACTATCCCAGTGTGTCCTGTTTCTTTCTTGATTTGCAGCTTTCATGACTTTATTAACATTACCTATCCTATCTGGTACACTTAGTGTAATGTGGGGTGACAATCATTATAAAACACGACTCTTGGATGCAATGTTTGGAGGATATCCTATGTTATATCAAAACGTGTATTTTGTTTCTTGGACATCCATAAGTTTACATCTGAAGAATTCCCTTATATGGGATCATGTCCATATTTTCCTTAGATTTTACAGTTAATAACCTTTTCTAAGCACTGATAAATGATCTTTGCCATGTCATATATTTGCCATAACTACATAGCCACGATTGGCTTCCATTTGCTTACCCCTGGTTTTGACGGGGATCAAATCACTACTGGTAATGGTGTCTTGTTTGTTCCAGGGCTTATGGTTTGCCTAAATCCTAATATCCAAGTCTCCTTTTGGTTTCCCTGAATCTACCGTAAGTAACAAGAACTTTTTCACCAGACACTTCCGAGGAGCAATCATAGAGAGTGGTTCGCTCCAGTTTTCCTCGGAGTTTTTGGCCGCCTGTTCCACGTTCTCCCCAAAAAGAACACCGCCACGCGTTCGCAACGGGCGTTTTTTTTTCAGGTGCCGCCTGCAGTGGGACTTCCCTGGGCTCCAGGACTGATCAAGTGGCCTTTGACAGAGTCTCTCACTTTCAGCGAGTTTCTTGAGTCACTTTTTGGGGTTGGACCATGTTGGCGGTATTTTTTTCTTGGCTCCCGAAGGCCATCCGGTTCAACTTAGCTTCTTAGATCCTTTTAGTGTTTAGTGGGGTTTCCATTTAATTCACTAAAAGCTAAACTGTTAGCAGGGGATCTGAGGGCAGCCCAGTTTTGTGTGGACTTTAAAAGACAATCCGCTCGATCGGAAGTGAGGAGTTGTTGCGGAGGCGCAGATCGTATGGCTTTTGAAGTTTTATTGGGTCACGGACTTGAAATGATGATGGGACAGCAGAGGTTGGTGAGGATTAACGTACACCAACCACTTTTGAGGTGGGCCGCTATTGGAAATTTAGCCGCCACATATTTGAGGGTGTTCTAAGATGACTCAGATATACCGAGGTCATTTTGTTTAGAAGACTAGATGACTCATATGTTGAGGTGGACAGACTATGAAGAGGATCTATATGATGAATGTGCCCCAAGAGTTGGGCCTGGGTTTCCGACTAGAGGTTCGCATGCGATTTTCGCGATGGGGCCCGGTGGTTCGGTGGACACCATCTTAGAGACTGCCAAGGTCCATTTTTGTTGGGGTCCCTTGTGGTTGTTAATCCTGGAGAAAGAAGCTGCCGCTACTGAATCAGGTAGTGTGTTTGTTTATTTCTGGAAAGAGCCTCCCGAGTGAAAACGCCGGGTGGGTGGGTGTTATTGAACAGTACTGAGAGCTTAACTTTGCATAGGAGGCTTAAGCGACCCGTTGATTTCAACTTACATCACGGTCTTGAATTTTCAGTGGAGTGCACGATGTGTTCTCTGGCTCGGAACCGACTAACAAATATCGTTTTTGGTTAACGTACTTCGATTGTGTTAACAAAACTTCGATTGTGCCAAATGCTTCTGATTGACATTAGTTCTGTTGAAACTCACCCGCCAAGTACTCCTGCCTGAAGAAGGGTGGACCCTTAACAAAAGAACAAAGGCTAGTAACCGCCTTTGTTTCGGCGAGAGCCAGCCATGTTTATGCATGGTTGTTGTTGGGAAACATTTTACATTTTTGCTTGTCGTGGTTTAGTGGGAAATCCCCACTTAACTGCTAAAATTTAAGTTTTTGTTCCCTTTCCAAGGTCAATCACGTATGGGTAGTTCCAGTTTGAGGCTAGATGTCAAGTCTCCGCGGGTTCGGCGCCCAGCGAGGAGCGGCTGGTGACAGCCCTGGTCACCAGCGACTCAGAGGCCGACCCGATTTCCAATTTCGGCAAGGGCGCGATTGGCCTATGGACCTCTATCCACTTTTCAGCTTGGTTGGGTTTGCTTGGGTGTGCTTGCGTTTCACGCGGTTTCCTTTGGGCTTCCTTGGATTTCCTCTTGTTTCATTTGGCTTCCGTGGGTTTGCGTGGGTTTCTTGGAGTTCCTTGCAATGAACTTCACACCAAGGAACGATCTTAACGGGAACTCATCCGACTTGGATCTGTCATAGGAGCTCTTTTTTTCGGGGGAACCCTCCAGTTTGATAGTGTTAAAGGGAAAGCAAAACGAAGACCACCATCGTGAGAGGGCGCCTGTCTTTTTTGAGGTACCCGTTTTTGGTGGGTTTTAAAAGGAAGCCAAAAGGAAAACAATACTCTTGAGGGTCCAATCTTAAAAGGACACACCCAGAGTCGGAACGATGGCGTAGGCTAGCCTTAGATCTGGCATTGGGACTACGGTGATCCATTTTCTGAATTGGAAACTTCCATCTTGGTGGTTCCATTGGATTGTCCCATCTTTGGAGGTTCTTTTTAATCGGTTGAGTGGTTGGGTTTCCTTTTATCCCACCCATGGTGGTTCCCAGCCATCCCCTTAGGCTTTTTAGTCGGTTTAGTGGCGGTTTAAACCACAAGTTAAGCTTTTAGCAGATCTGAGGACAGCCCAGCCTTATTGAGTGGTATAGGCCAGCTGTGCGAATCGACCACTTTACTTGTAATGCTCGACCTCAGACATTGTCTTGATTAATTTGGGGAGCATCCCTAGCAGTCATGTGAAGAAAATTGGTTGCCAATAGACAGTAATCCCTTCCCTAATAATAAAACGTTTTCCCTCCCCCTAGCAATAAGGGAGACATCTATTAACAGGGGGAAGAGATTGGTGGGTTCAGTCGGGTTCTACGAAAGCCGTTTCTGCTTCCACAAGGACACCTATGCGAACAACCCTGGCCAATGGTACATCGATTGCTCCAGCTTGGCATGGAGTTGCTTGCAGTGTATGCAGCTGTTCATGAAAGAGTCCCCTGGACAATATGTCTGTCTTGAATTGGGTGCAACTGAAAGAGGCAATATGTCTGTGATGATTTTTTTGGGGAAGAGGTCTAGTGTCATCTCCGGACACGCGCACCTTTGTTCAAGTCAGAGAGATGCGTGCGCCCGTCGCACCTGCAGAGAGGTTCTGTTGGCGAACATTTATTGCCGAACCGGGATCCACGTGACCGGGATCCAAGGAGAGAGTACCAAATGCTGTCATCTCTCACTGGAAGGCAAATCGACCTGACCTTTGTAATTTCTCCTTTTTGGTACCTAGGGCTTCAAGAACCTGTAAAAATGTCGTACCCTGACTAAAACATCGTGTTTTTTCTCGATTTTCTGAAAACATCGTGTTTTCAGGAAAAAAATCGTGTTTTTGATAAAACCCCTTAAAAATGAGCTTCTGAGGCCAAACACTCATTTGGAGCAAAGGGTCAAAAGCAAGGGTCGGGAGTGGATTCACACAGACATCACCCATTAAGATTTCAACTGAGGGCAACGCTCTATACTGAGTATGCTTCAAATTCTAAGGACCACATTGATGATCCTGACAGCCAGGGTGTGCAGCTGGCTTCAGTCTTGAAGTACCTTTCACAGCAACAGGCACCTGAAGACTGGCGCCAGGTCATACCGAACCAGTTTGAAGGGGGTGCTGGAATCCGAAAGCTCCTTTTGGTGCAAAACAAGACCAGGTGACACTTTTGAGATTGTTTTTTATCAATTTTGAGTTTTTTTTAGCAAATGGGGCGGGATCCTGGCGGCTAACCGCAGAAAACCCGCAGAAAACCCGTAGAAACCCATAGAAAACCCGTAGAAACCCGTAGAAAGCCCGCAGCCCCAACCGAAAACATCGTGTTTTTGGAAAACATCGTGTTTTCTAACCCGTAGCTAAACCGTGGAGAACCCGTAGTAAAGCGTGGCAAGGCGTGGAAATTCTATGGGTTTTTCGGGTTCAACCACGAATGCGCTAATTCGAGAATGTTGCTGGAAAACAACGAATCGTGAGCAAAAGCACGGTCTTTGCTTGAGCTTGCGCGCTGTTCGAAGCCAGCACGCCCTCATCATGGCACTGCTGCTTGACAAGTGTCATAAAACCGTGGTACTTTTGACTATTTGGGTCCCCGGCCTCCTTCTTTCAGGTTGGAGTTGCGAAAGACGAGTGGCGAATGCGAAGCTGATTTCGTTGCGAGTGCAAAAGGGGAGGGCGATGGGAGATTCTGAGGCTGAGATGATGCTTTTGAGATCTTTTGAGAACGGATGACGAGTTGAAGGAATGTATGGGAAACTGCTTGAAATCGAAAATGCGGCGTTTCCCGAAAACATCGTGTTTTCCCAAAAAACATCGTGTTTTTTGTAGGTATGACATTTTCATCGGTTTTTGAGGCTCCTGGTAGTTGAATGTTTAGTTGTGGTCCCCAAAGGTTATCTATTACTGCGCCCTTTGGGCAACTGAGTCATGGGTGTATCCTATGGATTGTGGTATTTTCCAAGTAACGACCATCCGCAAGAGGGTATTTGTTTTGTGGGGCAATGGTGTGTGCGAATATCGCCCACCTGCGGGATGAATGCGTTGTCTTGGGTGCTGTTTTTTGTTGGCTCTTCAATCCTTTAAATCGTTCAGAAATTGTGTGTTCCCCCCCTAACGCACAAACAGTTAGAGTGGGGGGGGACAACAGTGGGTATAACAGCCACCAAGCTGAGTGTGTTGCTCGGCTTCTGACTTCAGCCTGTGCAAGTCTTTGGATCGGCTCTCAGGTGGTATGTCGGGTGCCGCAATATCTGCCGCTCGGCGAAGCGTTTAGCGGGAGGGGAGTTTCGAAATCCCCTCCGTCGCGCCGAAAAAAAGAAGTGCGAGCTCCCAAAAAGGGCACCTGTCAAACTACCCATCAAACTTGACCGCTATTGGGTTGGATCTTCAGACAAAAGCACTTTTTGGGAAAGAAAGGATTTCCACTAAACCCCAAACAAGTTGAACTTTTTGCAGGGGGGTCAACAGCCACTAAGCAAAATAATTCAACATGGGGTATTGCCCCAAACAAATGGGGCTTGATAGATTGCAGGGCTGAAACATGGCGCTAAGGCCAGCAAGCGGTCAGACCTGCACGCAGCTGCATACGCATCATGTGTGCGCACCCGTGAAGCACCAGCTTCAAGGAGCGAATCTGTGGCCAAGTAGTTTTGGCGCGAACGGCCGCAGCGAAAGCCCAGGCGCCGGAACGCGGAGCCCAAGTTGAGCATCTGTTTGGGCATCCTCACCTCCTGAGTTCATGAACTTTAAGCTTTTTGGGAAGACCGTTTTAGTGGTGAATATGAAGTTTGTACTTTCTTGGGCCATCCACTCAGCCAGTGAGCCTCTATGAGCCATGTCGGTGGAGATGTGCGCCATGGGCGCGCAGGCGCGCGCGCTGCAAGCACCGGCGCAGCAGACGATCGTTGACGAGGGGCATCCGCACCAGGTCTTTTTGGAAGAGGAGGGGAGCTGCTGGTCAAAATCCTTCCCGAGCTGCCGCCCCGCTTCCCAGCAAGGATTTGAGCTTTCGGCCTGCTCTGCGGGCTGTACCTGCGGATGGCTTTGCTTGCCTGTGCACCTTGCAGTGGGCTGCGGCAAAGGACTGTGCTGCGGGCTGTCGCAGCATCCCTTCCCCGAATGGAGCTGCAGCTACTATGTCGGCTTGCAGGTCATGAAGAGCTTGGCCTCTCATGTGCCGCGCAACAACCTCTACGCTGTGCAGGTTCTGACGGACGCTCCCATGCCCACCCCGATACTTCCTCCGGGCCTCGCTGTGCGTGAGGTGTGTGAAGGCAACGTCAGGGGTGAGTGGACCGAGCCTACCAAGTTGCAGACGGCCAAGACGCTGGTCTACTTCCACGGCGGTGCCTTCGTGCTGTGCCGCGCGCGGACTGAGCGTATGATCGTGGGGAACTTGGTGAAAGCGCTGGGGGGCTGCCGGGCCTTCAACGTGGATTACCCCAAGCCGCCTTTGGCGCCCTACCCAGCGGCTTTGGACAACGCGCTGGAGGTCTGGGAGTGGCTGCTGGCGCAAGACGTCCGCCCCAAGGACGTGGTGCTGGCGGGGGACAGCGCCGGGGGGAACCTGGCCTTGGCGCTGCTGCTCAGGTTGCAGGCCACCGGGGCGGAGATGCCGGCGGGGGCGGTGCTGCTGAGCCCCTGGGTAGAGATGCTGCCCTTCTCCTCCAAATCCTGGAAAGAGAACCACAAGTATGATTACATCGGTCAAGAAGCCATGATGGAGCAGTTTGTTTCTATGTACACTGCAGGGGCGGACCACCAGAGCCCTTTCGTGGCGCCGCTTTTTGCCAGCCCAGAGCAGCTTCAAAAGCTGCCCCCGCTGTGGATCTCTGTGGGAGGGACTGAGATGCTGCGCAGTTCCATCGAAGGCTTTGCATTTCGAGCCATCCAAGCCAACTCAGACGTTCACCTCTACGTTGGTCCCGGTATGCCACATGTCTACCAGCTTTGCTTCTGGGCCTACCGCCCGCCCTCTGCGGAGCAGCTCCCTCGCTGTTGCTGGGCCTGCCAAACGCTATGCCCAGACCAATGCACCAGCGAAACGGCAGCTCCGGTTTGGGAGTCCATGGAGCAAGCGCGGCGCTTCGTGTGGTCCAGAAAGGTCTGGGGTTGATGGGGCATAGAGTGGTCCCCCAGGATCGTGCCCGACCTCTCACCCCTTTTTTGGTTGGGAGGGTTCCCCTACTAAAATAGACGACTGAAAAAAAGTTGGTACCCGTATTCTAACCTCTCCACTGGAGGACCTAGTGACACTGAAGCGAGCTGACTTCCAGCTTTTGCCTGCAAAGGTTCAGGCGTCTTTCGGGCAGCTCGTCATTTGCTGAGCGGCCAAGATTTCGGGTGGATGCAGAGAGTCACGGCTGATCTTCTTGGCTACCCTTCTTATTGTTTGCATGGTTGTTGTTGGGAGACATTGAACACATGTTTGATCTTATTGTGGTTAAGTGCTTGAAATCCAAATCCACTTAGCTGCTGTTTTTTTTGATTTGTTTTGCTCCCCTTCCACCCAACGTCAACCCAGTCGTGTTTCCTGCCTCGGCCGCGTGTGGAGATTTTCACCGAAGAGTTGGTTTCAAGCTTTCGGCTTCCCTTCAAGGAGGCGGGGACCCCTACCTCCAGGTGCCTAGGTGCCTTGGTGGATTTTGCGAGCGCGGAGATGTCCGCCAACCTTTTGGTTCTTTGCCCTTTTGTATGCGGAGCTCAAATCTTCGGAGCTGAACTTCTTAGACTTCTTAAAGACATACTGCAAGAAAGCATTTGCCCAGGATGTTATTGAGCCCCAAGCTCAGAGGGACTTGGCTCCCGAAGGCCATCCGGTTCAACTTAGCTTTTTAGATCCTTTGAGTGTTTAGTGGTGGGTTCCATTTAACCCGCTAAAAGTTAAACTTAGCAGGGGATCTGAGGGCAGCCCAGTGAAGACAATCGCATCTCACCTGCCGGCTCAGCATTCACCCAGTAGCTCGCGTTCAGAGCGCAAGGCGCATCATCCAAGCTCTTGTCGTGGCCATGCAAAGCGCTTTGGTTCGGCACTTGCCAGAGAGTTGAGTCTTGACGCACACCCAGAGGGTCCAACTTGGTACCTAAGGAGGTACTGAACGACCCCTTTTCCCCCCCACAAGCCATCCTCAGGTACCAAGGGACCCTCGACAGTGCCAGGCGCGATGTTGCTGCTAACGTCAAAACGCGAGCGTCCGCTTCCGTGTGGACCATGATGTTCTCGTTGCCCACCAGCATCTGATCACCATTCCTTTAGAGCAACCCAGAGTGATTGCCGCCTGTGGACTTACTCCACACATTCACACAGAATCCTAAAAAGCCACCCATTTGTAGCCGGACAAAAAAACGGCTCCGAAGTTGGACCGCTATTGTTTACGCCATTTTTTACAGCCGTGATGTTTTTTCCTCGGTACAAACCGCCATCAACAGAAACTGTTGAGGGACCCCCCCTTGCCCAGGGCTCCTTAAAAGATACATTTTGCCCTTTTGAAACATGATGCTTTTTCCACCAAAATAAAGTTGGACACCTCCATTTGCAAGGCAATGCTCAGGTGTATCAAGCATCCGGATCCCTGTTGCCCCGCTGTCCCTCCCCGAGAGCGACTCTCCATCTCAGGCTGTACCTCAATGAGAAGCCCGGGACCTCAGAGAGACTGAGCTGGGCCCCGCGCTTCTCGAACGCGTGTGGAAAAACGCGGGAAGAAAATCTAGGCGAGCCACCCAAACTGGGAATCTCCTCTCTCTCTCTCTCTCTATATATATATACATATATGGTAGACCCCCCCCCAAAAAAAAAACGCCTACCTTTTCCACAAAACACTGTAAATTTCAAATGTGGTTTTTCACATATATATATATATATATATACTAATACATGAATATAATATGTAGATGATCCGTATTTGGGGTCGACAACTGAACACGTGATCTGAACATATATTCCAGTGCGATACTTTGTGGAATGTACCCCAGAGTTGGTTGAAGAAAAGTCTTTTTTCGAGAGCCGTGTGTGACAAGGTTAACCCCACTCAGGGGGACTTCTGAGTTGGTTCTCAGCGTCTGGGGTAGTTGGTCTTAAAAATAGGAAGTGGACGCCCTCGAACGGTTGGGTTCCTTTGTTTCGGTTTAAAGCCACCAAAAGTGTTGCCTCACCATATGGCTGTGGTTGTCAAAACCGTTCTGGGATCCCATTTTGGGGGTTTTCGGTGAATTCACCACCCATTTTTGAGCCTATTTTAGTGGTTGGATTGGGATGTTCACTGGGGGTACGGGATTTTGACCCATGGCCATATGAGCTATTGTTGTTTGTTCATTGAATCTGCAATGAGCAAGAACTGGACCTTCAGTGATCCCAGTACATGTTTTCATGCACATTCTAGAGGTTGATTCCCCATGCTTTTCAACCGTCGCTCTTTAAGGAAGGTACCCCTAGACACATAGGTTCAGAGTTGCTGCATCAGCCTTCGATTATAAAGCCCTCAGCACATGCCCCTCATCACCTGGAGCCCCAATGAGTCGAGCTCCGGATTTTGTGGAGCGATATGTTTCGGATGCGGTGGCCGGAGGTAACATGAAAAGACCCATGTGGGTAACACGGTGTTGCGGAAGTCGTAGGAGTGGGGTGCTCCCTCACAAGTGGTGGACATCATTCGCCATCGATGTACTTCCAATCCTATCCTAAATTAATCATAAGTTGCCAACAAATAGAGATAGCATGTAGACGTAGGAAAGGAACAATTCTCATCCATTTTTCCAATTCCAATTCCATCCTACATGTTTCATCCTACATCAATCCGAAAGGTGCTTCGTGGAAGGAATCAAATGTCTCAGTTCGCTCGAAACAGCTGCAGGGCGTATCTCTCCGTGACGCTGGACGGCATCATGTGGTCCAACATGCTGCCAGTGTACTTCTTGAGACAGGCCTGAGAACCGGCCCAGCCCCCCACAAATCAATGGTTATATACTGGAACATACTGGAACCCAAAGTAAACAACCATAGGGTGTTATCAACATGGGTTACCCGAAACTTTATGGGGCGAACTCCCTTCTTTATGGGTAATTTGAGGGTCCAGGTACCCATAAGGCTGGGTTATTGCAACCCCAAATCGACGAGGTGATTTCCTTTTTTATTTGGGTAGTTTGAGAATCCGTCCAGGTGTACTCATGCGACCCAAGAAAACCAAGTTCAGGATCGGAATCTCTTTTTGGGCCATGGGCCAACCTTGTGGGCAAGCCATGTTATCTTCTTGGAAACGAAGCAACTTGACATGACGTCACTGGCAGGGGGGTCGCGACCACCCCACGATGAAGTTTTTTGTTTTTCTATTTTCTTCAGGAAAACACACAATAGGGATCCCTTGCTTGCGGTTGGTGAAGTCGATGATTTGGAAGCCTGGCGGAGATAGCTCTTGAGAGTTTGGTTCGTGACGAAACGTCTCCTGTGACTTGGCTCTGCTCTGGTCAACGAATTCTGTGGAGTGATCCCGACGAGTGTTTTGTTTGTTCGTTTGTTTGTTTTTTGTCGGTGAGGCACTAGTGGGCAGGTTTTCGGACAACACCCATGTTGCCGTGGCGGCTACTTGTCGCCCAGTGAGTTCCTGGACTTTATACCGAGCATAGTGGCAAATTAAAAGTTCCGACTTCTTTTGGCCACTCCACTCAGGAAGTAGGCATATGGATGGCACATCATATTCAGAGCACCGTGGCACTCCGAGTTGGCTCGAGTTTTGACCATCGGTCTCTGGGCACAGAACTTGTCTCGGAGGGCAAACCTGCGGGCGGACGAAGGAAAAGTCATTTGGCATGGATTGAACCATGGGAGAAACCACGTTCCAAGTGATGTTTTTTGTTTTTTGAAATCGACAGTTGGATCGACCTGGACGAGATTGTGGTGAGGACATTGACAACCGCCCCACTTGCTGGGCAGAGAATGACAAGTCGGATTTGGCTGGCCAGCTTCTGAGACTGATACTTTGATTTGGGCAGAGACACGGGAGTATCTTCCTCCGGGGTGAAAGTAACGCGGCACAACCTCCGGATTTTGCCATGTCCTTTCACCTGAGTGTAATTGGGCTTGGGCAAATCTTCTTTAAGCCCGGTATCCAAAAGGAGATTGTACTGGCACCCGGGTCCCATTGCCTTTTTCCTTTTTTCCCACGTTCAACATTGGGGGTTTTGCTGTAAGCAATCGTATTTTGCGAATCGCACCCAAGAGGAACCTGAAAAACACATCCCTGTGACCTCCGTTTCTCATCGGATCCTTCGCCGGGTGGGGCGAAGACATGCTCTGCGTGTATGCTTTTGTTTTGTCCCACGAACCAACGTGAACAGACTACCCCCAAACGAAGAAGACATGTTCCACGTCGGCTGGGTATGTGCTACCCTCAAGCGCATGTTGCAAATCAACTGGGGAATTCTAAATTTGTTTCGTTGGCTGCTTTTCTTTTCGGGGAACCCCACCTGGATGTTCAGCCAAGTTAGTAAGTGGTTAGCCAGTTAACCCCACTGAACGGGGGACTTATAAGTGGGTCATAACCTAAGCTACCAACAACTTACTGGAAGGCCAAGTAGGGGCTTCTGGCTTGAGGTAAAAGATGTTCTTTGATAAGTCGAGGTTACAACTTTACAACCCCCCCCCCCCCCCCGCACCTTTTTGGTTCAAACAAAAACACAAACCGAAAGCCAAAGTTCATCGGGGGCTCGCCCCGCAGGCGGAGATGCGGCTAGTGGGGCCTGCTTTGGTGCCGCCCTTTGTGGACGTCTCCTTCGAGGTGGCAATGACCGCGGAGTCCCTGCACCACTACGAGGCATCCGGTCGGAGGTTAGGTGGCCTGACCTGGCGCAAATGGCTGTGGCTCAAAAAACCGGAATTCCAAAATGGGTTGCCCTGGTCAGTGGAAACATGGACCAAAACCTGCGTAACCCCTCTGTTTAATTTTGAGCCGCACCCAAATGTCGGTGTCCTTGTTTTTGAATGGCCACTCTTTAGGGTCCGTGTTGAAGGAACACCGTTGCGCCAGGTCTTTTTTTGTTTGGCGGGGGTCCAACCTTAAAACAAGGACAGACCCCTTTCAGAAACCCCTGTGGGTTGCGAGCGTTGTTTTTTTCATTTGTGGAGGGGGGCTCCTCAACCAACAAGAGTGCTTTCTCTTTTTCCCATGACCACTGGGGATCTGGGTGAAACCGACGGGAAATATCCAGGGAATCTCTAAGGGCAGGAGGTGGTTCCTTGTGCAGGGGTTCACATGGTCGGCAGAGCATGCCGCACATTCAGATTGATCAGACCGGTGTACTGAGGCCATGCTTCGGTCTTTCAAATATTGCCTAGCGATGTGTGATGTGTTAGGAACCCGTTTGTTTCCTACAATTGGGGCATCATTGTGTGATTCAGCCCTGCTATCTGGATTCTGCTGAAGCAAGCAGAACATAAACCAATAAGCGTCGAATTGACCAGTGTGTGTTTATGTGCATTTATCTTAGCAGAGTGATTTTTGCATCAAGAATCCAATGACACCAAGGACGAACCCAGGACTGAGATGGGGTGCAAAGCAAAGCTTGTATGTTGTCACCGCCTGCTTCTCAGTCAGGCTTTCCCTGAAACATCTGAACGCCACCGCTCTTGTCATTTCTTAGATGCTATGTTTGGGTTAGGACGTTTATATTATAACATGCATACATATGGCTCTTGAGGGAAGTTACACCTAGATATATACTTCGCTTTTTGGGTGTGGGGCACGGGGGGGGAAGATCCAGTTCTGGGCGTGCGGTTCGTTGGCCATTCCAAGCAGCATGGAACACTTGGCGCTTCGGCTGTGACGAGTGCCCAGACTCCTTTTCCACTCGCCAAAACTTTTGGCGGCTTTGGGTCAACGTGTTTCCCTGAGAGGATGTCATGAGTCACAAGGCACCAAGTTGCCTGGAAGGTGGGTGTACTCAGCAACATCCTGATGTCATGGATACAATGAGTAATGAATGTTGCTCAGGTACTTGTTACTCTTTACCTCCTATCCAGCACTTGGCGTTTCCAGCCTTTCTCTCTAAACGTATACTCTAAGGACACCAGTGGATGGGGCATGCACGAATTTCTGACCCAAGTTTTGGTGTGCTTAAAATAGGGGACCCAAAACATCGTGGCTCCCTGTCATTTTCCAAGGCGCACGACCAAAAAAAAAACGACACCTGGACCCTCAAGCCACCTATAAGAGTTATTTATTGCTCAAAAAAAAGTGTGGGATGCTGTCCCGTTTTTCAGGGTACTTTGAGGGTCCGGCCCACCCCATTTAGCAAGACCTACCCCAGCTATGCGATGACAGGTACTCAGAAGGGCCTCTGGGGCATGGTGTGACTTTGGCCCCTTGGTGTCTTGGCCGGCAACTTTGGGGCGAGGCTTCGGAGCGGTGCTTGTTTTGAAGCTATTCCAGATCCCAGGTACTCTCCCCAAGGCGAATCGACTAGATCGGACCTTCGGGTTTCCCTTGGTCTATTTTTGATCATGGCAACCAGGATTCTCTTCTATTTCCGGGGTCCTTGGACCAACTCGGGATACTAATAGGTCACCAGCAACATGTCCTTTTCCAGAGCGGGTTTTCTGGTTAGCTGCTACATAAGTCAATGGATCCGCCGGGTACAGCAAGCCCCAAGAAGGGCCCTCAACAACAAAACACACTTGGGAAGTCTTTGCGTGCGCATGTGCGTGGGTGTGTGGGTGTTGGTGAGGGTGTTCTTACTCACTGTTCCCTCTATATCCCTTTTTGGGCAGAAAACTGATTAACATCTTGAGCTTCCCTGAGATGGGGAGATGTTCAAACAGACAATAAAAGGACTGTGTTGTCTTTCAAGACCAGCTGGGACTGTTTCTTCAAGTCAATCTCTGAATGTCTTGAGATGTGGAGTTGTTTTTGAATGTCTTGCGAGACCTGACGACTATGAAGGTCTACTGTTTGGATGTAGAGATGGCGAGCAATGCTGCCGAGCTGTCCAATCTAATAGCGAGCTCGACTACCGAGCCACAAAAGCCTGGGTTTGGGAAGACCTCTGACCACTTCACCAGCTTTTTTCATGCATCATGTATTGGAAAGTGTTGCACAAAATCATGGGCTAAACGGCAAAAAGTCTAATTACTACCTAGACCCTCAAACTGCCCATGCAAGTTGGTGATTGCCCCCAAACAAGTATGAGGTGATTTCCTTGTTTTCAGGGTACACTCCCTCAGACTAACATGGCAGCTCTCTGAAGGCCGCTATAGAACCAAGTCATCCAAAGGGGGGTCTGGGAGCTTCCATGGAATCGTCTGGGGGGAGGTCCGTTATCAGGGGGTTCAGGGGGGGTGGGGGGGAGGGGAGGGGGGAGGGGGGGGGGAGGGGCGGGAGAGGGGGGGGATGTCAGCCTGTTGAGAGGGTAGGTAGTTTGAGGGGTCCAGGTGTCTGCAACATCTGGCCCGCCTTCACAGGTCCCCGCCAGCCCCGCGAAGATGGTGGACCTCACCGCGCAGTCAGGCAGATGGAACCCGCGACAGGCCCTTTGAGTTTAGACTCACCCAGCCAGTGGACACACTTTACACTTTTTCCTTGGTGGCTCTCCCTTTTCACTAGTGGTGGCCCAACAAGGATACACCTTTTTTTTTGGCTGGGCACTGGCCAAGTGAATAGAGGGAGGTAACGACTGAAAGTCCTGAAGCCTGAAACTGCCCTTGAAAAAGGGGAAAAACACAAGTTCCAGAATTTGGGGTTGCAATCCACCTCATTTTTTTGCGGTTCGAGGGTCCAGGGTGTAACTTTGGGCAAGCAACAAAGCCAGTGCTTCCAGTTATCATAGGTGCCCAGGGATCCTTACTAGGAATCACCATGGCGCAATCCCTGGGCAAGCCTCTAGTGGCGCGATCGGAAGCACGGGGGGAAGCTCTCAGGTTGGTTGCCTTCTCTTGGTGGTTCCCAGCCATCCCCTTATATAGCTTGTTATCAGTGCTTGGTGGGAGTTTCCATTCAACCCACTACAAGTTAAACTCTTAGCAGGGGATCTCAGGACAGCCCAGTTTTGGCATAGCTCTCAACATTTAGCGTCTCCCTTTCTCTTCTTCAGTTTGCCCTGTCTTTCACAGTCCACCAACATGTTCAATACGGCCAAGCCGCGCGTTTGAACTGTTCAGTCAGAGTTGCTGGTGCTGTGTTCGTCACCATGTTCGGGGCAACGACTTTTAAGAAGGACTCTATGGCCTGCCTCATAGAACATGCGCTGATTTCCTTGCGGAAGAGTCCCATGCCTCCTTCATGGGATGAGAAAGCTGCTGATTGAGGTCTGGGTCAACTTGTTCTTAATATGGGTTTGTCTTTTTTGAGGTACCCCTGTATTTTTTGGTGGGTTTGGAAGGAAGTGAAGAGTGAAGCCACCATTTTGAGGGTGTCGCCTATTTTAAGACACACCCATATCTGGTTTGATCCAGTCCGAGTAGAGTCGTACCCCCGGACACTTTTCTTCCCTCTGGGTGTGTGTCCATTTTTAGGGTACCCCTTTTCGGTCCGTCTTGAAGGAAAACCAAAGAGGAAACCACCATTTTTGGGTGTCCCTAAAAAAGCCACACCCAATGCCGTGTGGGTTGCTTAAACACCTGAAATCATTTTGCTTCTGGTGGGGTGCTAGGGGGCATATGATATGGCCTCACAAGTGGTTGGACATGAATCCCCGAATTTCGATCACAATTTGAAACCCTGTTTGACGCAAACCCTTCTTGGGTTGTGGAGCCAGGTTTGTTCCCAGGGGAAATATCCGGCACGTCAGTTACTTCGGCCACGATTTGCACCTGCGTGAGGGCTTCAGGAATGGCCAGATGGAGTTCAATTCATGTCCTGGGCCCTTTTTGACATGTCGATATGGATTTGTGCTCTTTGGAACTCAGCCTTCTTGTTTCAATGTAAACCTACAGGAACACCACCAAATTACGGTATGACCATTGAACAAAAGTCGGTTGAATAATTTATCACCACTACGCAGTTCGGGTTTCACCCATCCCAACTGGTGCGAAGTGGATTTCGTCCACCCGCACTGTATCACGAACACTAAATAAATCATAGGCAGCGAAAAAGACAGGGCACCACAGGAAAAGAGGGTTCAAGCCGACAAGGCACACATGTCGCAGGAATACAACTTGTTTTGCATGACCGACTATCTTAGTGAAGGTACAGTTCCTATCAGAATGGCGCGTTTGAGGTGTTCAGCTCAACCACTAGTTGACCAATGCTTCAGCCAGATCACTTATAGATGCAACAATGCAGCTGCGGGATGGGCATATAGCTGGCTGCAAAGCGGATTCCTGGTGGCAATGGTCCAAGGGGAGGTTCGGGAGATAGTTAACGCTGCAACCAAGAAAGAGCAACCCCGTGAAACGTCGTATGATTTGGTAGAGCCTCTGGTCTGACATGGACAGAAGCAGAACAGTTCTCTGACTTTCTGGTACGCATAGAGGCAAGAACTTTGCCACGATACAGACTGACTCGGTGACAAAACACATTGCGCCAGACCGGTGAGCCCCCTCAGCGTGTGGGGTTCCGGAGCAGGAAAGTGGGGCCGAAGTGTCAGCAACAACTTTACTAGCATAGGTCAAAGCGCACTTGCTAGGAACTGCTTGCTGACTTGCATGACTGACATGCTGCTGCCAACACACAAGCCCAATGTTCTGTTTTGCGAACAGAAGCAAGCTTGATTGCAGGTTGGCAACAGTGGCTGTGTGTGCAGTTTAAAGTCGGATTTAGTTAATCGAATGTGTTTTTCATTGCGGACCTCGATGTGAATTGTCAACGATTCTGGCAAAGGACCTATTCTTGTCACAGAAGAGCATGGGCACCTGTTCTGCGAGCAACATCATGCTTGTCTGATGCCATTCATGTGGAATGAGGTCATTTGCTTATGTTGTCCGATCGTTTGTGTCCTCAAGACGATGTCATGTCGCTGTGCATCAGCATAAGAACGTCTTTTAATTGTTGGTTTGTTGCTTGCTATGTCGAAGCCATTACAATCGCACATACTTCTTTTACATGTGGTGTACCTCTCTTCTTTCTGTTTTGGCAACTCAGTGACGGCGAATGCAAATGAAGTTTCAGGTTGCTTTTGCTATGTGGGGTTGACTGAAACGTGGCATAGATCCAAGAACAATTGTCCAGATGTTCATCTTCAGGACAGTACAGTAGGCAACTAACAACATGGCCATTCTCGTTTTATTTGGACAAGTGATGCGTCAGGAGGCAGAGTTCTGAAATCCATGTAGAAAGCCCAGGATTGACACTCCCTAGGCCCTAGATTTCCCTTGTTGTTGGTGTTGAACATCACCTTCTGGCCCATGTTACACGAGTTTCCTTTGGTGGGGGTGATGTTTTAAGTAGACATATAGGGAGCCCTGATCGACCCTTGGCTGGTCCCAACGTGGATATCTCAAGCCTTGTCGAATGTAAATCTTCAGGGCAATCGAAAGAGGAGTCTGCGGCTCGTCTTTTTGAGGTATTCAGGTTTTGTGGCTTTGAAGGCAACCCACAAGGAAAAACCGAAGTCATGTTGGGGTTTCCCCTTAAAACACACACACACACACACATGTGCAAAGCTCGTTGTCCTTGTTGCTCCCCGTAGCTGCAGGTTTTAGGACCTGGCTTCTGTTAACTTCGGACGAATCTCCACGAGGACCCCTAGAATTCTAGTGCTACCTTCCCCATTCTTTCCAGGGATCCTTCTTTCCAGAAAACCTCCGGAAACCCGGGGAAACGGCCGGTTTTCCAAAAAGAACGATGGTTGGAAAGAATGGAGAATCAACCCTTAGAAAAATGAATTCGTGCAGTATAATTGGAGTTTCCTCCAAGAGTATTTCATATTTTAGGGTATACAAATTACGAAGCAATACCTTCTGTGTTTAGTACCCTAGATAAGGGAACCGCAGTTGATTATCTGATTGTGATTGGCAGCAGGTTTTCAGGTGGATTTGAACCTCTTCTGTTTGTACAGTGTAAATGGGAAACCACACCCTTACATCCAAACCACCAATCCAAGCAAATTTTGGACAACCTCGTAGTTTCACCAGATGTCCCCCCCTTAAGCTTACATGAAAGCTTGCAGAACCCTTCAAGACCACTTCCTTCTTCAAGGGTTCCTCGCTGCCTTTCATGGAATCGCCTGTAAGGCAGCGTATATGGCGGGTCAAAACCAATGGGATCCCATTTTGGGGTAGGTGCATCGCCCATCTGGGGGTACGATTTGGCTTTTGACCCACAGCCATATTAGTGTTTTCTACCAAGTCCGTTGAGCGCGCTGGTCTCTCTGCTTGTTGCGCGGTCGCAGATTGCAATGTCCAAGGCACATTGAGTAGTCAAAGGCTCACAACTGCTCGGGCGCTTGGCCCTTTGCTGGAGCTACTGTGCACGGGCAAACTTATTCGCACCACCTAAGAAACCCCTGGTTTCCGATGATTCCCCTGTAATGTTAACCGGGATGAATTAACCAGTGGTTGATTAATAGCCGGGGTCCCCTTTGAGTGGGGTGTAGGTTACTCTGGGACGGGTTTATTAATCCTGGGTCAACCTTAGTTTACCAACAAAGAGCGGCTTCTTCAGGTGCGAACTTCATTTTGTCCCCGCAGTGAGGGCCCCTCTGGGCATCCCCAGATTTTCGCTGAGCCCTAAGGTCACTGGCCTAGCCTTGCACCATGGCCTCTGTGCCGGACCGACGCGCCGGGATGGAGCCTCAAAGCTCTAAAAAAAATGGGCGATTGCAGCCATGGAGCCTCAAAGCTCTCATAAAAGCATGGGCTATGGCAACCCAGCATTGCGGTTGGGGATCTAATTTCCCTTGTTCATCTTAAGGCGACATGAATCTAGATGATGTTTTACCGCGGTTGGCCCAGATTTGGACGCTACAGGAGAAGCTTGGGTTCAACCAGCCTTCACCTGTTCAGGTTGGCGGATGGAACCGAGCGGGGACCTGCATGGTCTCAAGGGTGAAATGGGACAAGCCACCGGTGGGTAAATTGTCTGGGAATAAACATGGGTTCTGCTCATAACCTTGGGGTGATTTCCCTTTGGGCCCCTCCCCTCCCCCACAAACAAAAAAGCAAGCCATGTTGAAATGTGTAGAGTTTCTCGTATCCACCTCGGGTCCTCCAGAAAAGGAGATTCCAGTCCTAAAAACGGTAGGTTTGGAGCGGTTTGGAGGTTCCATCTGAAACTGTTGGGGAGTAAACAAAAAAACTGGTGGTGAGTAGCAAGCAAAACTATCGAACTTGAGGAGGCGGGGTGCAAGGTTGCTCTAGGTCCCCCAGTAGTGCCCTTTTATCCTTTGTTGGGGGGAGGGTTCCCCTACTAAAATCGAGAAAAAAGGCTACCCTTGTTCTAACCTCTCCACTGGAGGACCTTGCCTTATTTGGGTTCCATGTTAATTTGTAGGGGAGCATATTTCATGGGTCTCTTCTGATCGGTGAAGCTGGCTGATGCAGTTCTTTGCTGTCTCGTGGTCACCCGCAACCAAATCTGGGCTGGGCTACGGCGCTTTGCGCATTGAATCTGCAAGTTTTGTGGCGAGCTCTGGGGTTAAACAAGGTCCTTTGCCTGGGCATCCCGCATTTTCAATTTTGGAAGTACTAGAAACATGGCAGATTGAAGGCCCTGAAACGGAGCAAGCGGACCCTGAAAGATGCAAACTGCACGATTTGCATTGTAGGGCCCCCCCAAGAATGGTGGGTATATGGTGGGTTTCCCGTTGGTTTCCGTTTAAAAGCATCAAAAGCGCAGGCACCCTCAAAACAGACACACCCACATCAGCCTGGCTGCATTCTGTGAAGCAATTAGAGTTGATCCTGAGAAAGCCAACCGCGGCAGTAAATGCATGCGCGGACAGGTCAGAACGAAATCTGCAGGACGAGTGGGTCCACGCAGACAACGAGATACAACAGCGCGTGGAGAGCGGCTGGATCTCGAAGGATGAAGGTCACAGGCGCCACAGAAACTTCCAGCTGCTTAAGAATATGTTTTTGTTATTTTCCCCTGTTAATTGTAAAGGAAATCTATCACTGCTGGAAATATTTTTTTATTTTTCCCAGGGGGCTTAAGCCAATGGCAGAAAAAGAATCAGACCTGTCAGTCTCGCGGGCGGTTTCCATATTTCAGGTTTGCAAAGTATTTTTTCCCCACACTCGTGGACGTCTGTCTTGAGGTTGTCAACATACACACACACACACCTTGTGTCTCGATATCAATGGAGTAAACAACTAGGCCCTGGATCTCCTTGTAAAGGGAAACCTGAGGTTGTTTCGATGCTGATTGAACGTGTGTTAACGGATGTTTGCCGCTACCCTCATTTTGCACGCGTGATGGTTTGAAGCGTGCAACAGGTGTGGCAGGGCCAACATGGCCGAACAATGCATATGAAGCTGAGGCTATTAACTCTGCCCTATACTCATGCTTTTGGAGGGAGGTACCAGGGTTCGAGATAATTGCAAGGTTGCCCACAAAGTATCATAATTTGGATGGTGTGAAGTTAATCTATCTCTCTATTACAGACAGAAGCTGCTAGCACTGGCTTAAGAATCTGTGCTGTGCTCACGATCGCAAGGCGCTACTTCTCTCTTTGTTGTTTGCTTTCAATGGTGAACACTCTCTCGGTTGGTTTTAAAGGTGAAACCAACACGAAACCAGTCATGTTTGGGGCTTTTATGGGCTTTTAGTTGGTTGTGAAAGGGGAAACCAACAGGAAACCAAGTCTAAGTTTGTTTCTTTGGACGGGGGGTTCTCCTCAAACAAGACACCCTCGTAGTTCGCAAGCGGCAGGCTGCGTACCTTGCTCAAGATGGGGGAGACGCCCGAACGGAGGCCCAACAAAGAGCAGCTTGGAGAAGCAGCATTGCTGACCTTTCAACAGACTGCCTTGGTATTGACATGTATGTGTATATATATATATATATGTAATACATGCGTCATGTGTATTTTGGGTGTACATATATATATATAAATATATATATATATATCATATTGTATTTTGGGTAAGTCTGGTTTTGTAAGGGCACCAGCGTTTGGGTGGGTGTAAAGAAAACGAGGAGGCCACATATTTTGGGGGGTGCCCCGATTTTCAGACACGAGCTTTGGACCTTAGCGGCCAGGAGCAGTCGATGACTCACATGTCACTTTGGTACGAGGGATGGGGGCCACTGCTTTGTTGTCATTGACCCAATCGACTCACCCGTTTTTTGTGTGTTTTTTTTGTGGTTGCTTTGGTGGGCTCCAATCCGCTTTAGGATGTTGATCAAAGGCAACCAAGAAGTCCGCGCGTTTGGGCAGATTCAACTCTCAATCATGAACAAAACGTAGCTTTCACTACCTACAGTACACTGAAATGAATCTGAGCTCAGGAGTGAGTTCTGGACGCACACGTCCAACGAAATGCTCAAGGACTTGCTCTTGAAGAAGGACTGTGTTACCCAGACAGGTGGGTTGCTTTCTTTGGACAAGTCTTTTTCTCACTCCCTGACTCAAGTTCCTGGACTTTATACTTTTTTGGGAAGGCCGTTTTCGCAGCAAATCTTATATATATATATATATACTACAAGGTTCACACTTTTTGGCCAATCCACTCAGAAAGTGTTGGAGGGGCTCGCCTTCCAAGCCAAACTACTGACGAGTGTCACTGGGGGTCTGGAGCCAGGTGATGCCAAATACCTGCCCTCTTCACCCATGGATGTCTCTTCAAACCAACCAAGAAGCACCAGTTGAGTTCTGTTGCCAGTCTTTTTTGAGGTTGGACCCCTTTTTTTGGTGGATTTCCTCTTATGGACTGTCCGTCTTTGCTTCGCAGGGGGGACGGGCAGTGAAGTCAAGCGTGACGGTGGATTTCCTTTTGGGTTCCCGCTAAAGGCATCAAACGCAGTTGCTACCAACTTGCAACACGACAGCCCAAGTCCTTGGTTGGTCGGCATGAAGTTGAAGCTCGTGTGCCATTCCGAATCAAAGACATGGAGCTAAAGAATGTTATTGAGTGGGATCTGTAACCATAGACTACCCAATTTTTTGGAGCTACTTGTACAGAGTTTCGGTTTTTATCGTGTGTTCCTGCGTTTTCTCCTTGCGCCGCATTGAAGATGCTCTGGCTGCTCCCATGGACACTCGAGTTCTCTACAACCCCGTGTGGGGGCAATTGGCGGTACGCGTGCTACTGCTACTGAGTTGTCAGAGTTGTGCCAGACACCCAAGCGTACATCATGTACGTATCTCCTGCATGGGGCGCATTCATCACCACCTCGATTCCTTGAGTCGGCCACGGTGCGTCGCCAACCTCAGAGGCGCTTGCATGTTTTTGTCGCGTCAGGGCTTTGGGCCTCATCCGGATTTCTGCAGTAATTCTGGGTATGCCTTGCCCTGCTGCCTGAGGCGTTTGCTGTGTGTGCGTGTGTTTCCGGCCCCTGCCAGTTGGCTAATGTAGCATGCCCGTTGCCAGTGCTGGGTCACATTGCGATTGTTTGCATCTGCCATATGGCGGGGCGCAGGCGAGTCAAGTGTGGACCTAGCCTGCAAAACTCAACTTTTTGGGCGGGGAGGCAGTAGCTATCAAGTTTAGGTCACAACGGCTTGCGGCTTAGGGCGGCGCTTCAGCATCCTGATAAGTCTTATTGCTGCCCATGCGTGCGTCTTCTTTGCGGATGCCCCTTGTTGGGGTCGGTACAAAGGGACACCAAAAGAAGCCAGCCGTTTTGGAGGCCTTGAAAAAAGGACACCCACTGGCCAACTCTTTTTTTTTGTTGCCTTTAGCCCATGCCTCCAGGAGCTGCCAACTCCATGGTCGAAGTTCCTGGCAGCCATCGGAGTAGCCTGGGTAAAGCGAAGCTTGGAAGCGTTTTGTGGGGGTGATGCAAAACTTTTGGAGACCTAGGACGAGAAGAATATCAACGATATTCCAGGACGGGACCCCTTGGCAGACATCATTCACATGGGGCTCGTGTCCACTTGGGGGGTGGATATTATGGGGCTCGTGTGCCCCAAACATTAGGGGGGGGTGCCTCTTATGTGTTTAATCCCCTGGATAGGATTCGTTTGGCTTGGATCCCTGCAGTAGAATCTCAGCATCGCTAAGGCTTCGGGAAAGGAGGCCTCCCGAACCCGAGCTGAATTCGTTCGTATTTGTGGGTTGCAATCGCTCATTTTGTATGGGTAGCCTGAGGGTCCTGGCTGATCTTGGCCACTTGGAGACCATGATTCGTTGTCAACAGATCTCCGCGCTAGAGTCGGGCCATCACCTGGCCCGTCAAGGTCAATCGCAAGCCAAAAGTTTCAGGGCGTTCCGTGCGCCATGTCAATATTTGGACAGCGCAGCTGCTGCATGTCTCACACTTTGGACGGTTGAATCCTTGCCGAATCGAATGAGTTTGGCAGCTTCAGCTACCCTTCTAGTCTAGCACCTTGAGGACACCAACAAACAGTTGTGCCCTGTGAGTGTTTGGGTTGGGGTTGCAAAAAGTTGACTTTACACAACTAGACCCGCGGCACCTTGCGTATAGATAAGGACAATCATAGGATGTGAAGACCATTGCAAGATGCAGTTTGGATGCCTACTTTACGCCTGTTGTTTCAAGGTGCGACCATAGTAGCTTGAGCGTGCAAGAGAGTTTGAATTAGCGAGATGCGCCCAACACTTGTCAACTTGAGTAAGGGATTGCAGGGCCAACAGTGGGTCTAAGCCTTCATGGCCATCATGGGTTCGAACCCATCCAAAGCTGACCTGGGGTTGTGGGTTTATCTCAAACCGCACCCAAATGCACCCAAGACCCCAAATTGAGTGGTGTCGCTTTAGTTTCCCTTCAAGACACCTCCAAAGAGGGTACCATCCAAATCGGCCGCACCCACAGCCTTTAAATGCTCCTCGGCGTTTGGGCCATTTAAATAAAGTAAACGAGTTGTGTCAGGCAAGATGCGGGAGAGCGACGCCTATCGCAGCGGCGCGGAGTACAGAAACTCCTTCCCTTTGCTCGACTACATCGTGCACTCCGACCGCTTCGAGGCATTCACAGGTGTGGTGCCCTGACGTCAGGGAGATGGGATTCGGATTTCGCCCTTCGATTCGTCCGGAATGTCTGCAGCCCGGGGGGCTTGTGCTTGTGTAGGGCCCAATTATGCATTTAATTACATAACTTGAAATGAAATATCCATGAATATTAGTTTGCGTTGCTTCTTTTTGTGTTTTTCTTTGTTTATCCTGCTGGTTGCCAGCCACACCAACTGTACAAGAAAAACAAGAGGAAGCAACCAAGCAAGGGCACCTCGGTTTCCGGTTATTTGAAGTTTGTGTTGGTTTCAACCGCTGCAAACTCATTAATGCGCAAACAAATAAAGGGCAAGAAGCTGGTTTCTTCTTTTCACCCATTGACACGCCCAGTTGTTTTTTCCTCAGCGGTGGCGGTCACTATCAGGAAAGCATATATGTATATCCATACATCTATTAACCGTATTTATATATGTTCCCGTCGCCCGTCGTCCCCAGCCCCCCCCCCCCGAATGGTATGGGTCCATCCAGGGATCTAGGGGGGGGGGAACCATGCATGCACCCCGTGTACTGTCCCACTGTGCTACCTACCTGCGTTTTACCCAACCCATTCCCACGCAAGGGGGGGAGGGGGGGTGGGAACCATAGACCCCCCACCCATCCCACACAGGGGCGGGGTTGTACGGTGGGATCGTACAGAGGGGGCGGGGGGGCTTGTACGGTCACACTGTGCTACCTTCTTGACTGAGCATGACCATTGGGGGGTGGGTGGGGGTGGGGGCCAAGGAAGACTGGAACATATACATATGTATATGGTACCCCCCAGATTTGCCATCCCCAAAAGGCAGTAAAACCAGGGTCCATGGGGGGGGGGGGTAGCATATGTATATATATATATATATTTATACATATATTGGCCTTCTCTGACTCATGACCATCGATGTTCTGCAAGCGGGTTCCTGGTGCTCATGGAGGTTGAGTGGTCGCTGGAAAATGTAGCCACTGACTTGGCGGCTCAACAAGCCGTCCGTTTTTTGTTTTTCGTGTTTTTTTTTTGGGGGGGGTGATTAGTGGGGGGATTTCCATTTAAGCCGCTGAAAGTTCAACTTTTAAAGCAGGGGGTGTGAGGACAGCCTAGTTGAGTATGCTCATTGTTGGTTGTCGCAATCAGACATGAGATGGGTTGCTACAGATTCTTGAAGGTACCTGGACCCGCCTCAAACTACCTGACTAAAACTGAGTTGCCTCAAAGAAATGGTTGTAGTTTCCCAGGTATCCTTTGGAGGAGAACTCAAAGCCGAAGCCGAAGCGCCCCTTCCCCGTCGGACCATGAACTGGGGTTGATCAAAAGGTTTTTCAAAGATGGAATCACCTTTTGGGACTCAGTTGTTCAGTGGCACCAATTCTTTTCCATTTTTTTGGGTGGCAGCCCCACCAAAAATGGTTTTCCCCAAAAAGGGTTCCCCTTTTTTCCAGGGTCACTGAACAACTGAGTTTCCCCACGTGGGAAAAGTGAGCCATGGTTTGGGGCCCAGGAATCTTGATCAACGCCCCTCAACGGCCCTCAACTGCCCTCTCAGGTGATGTTGGCCAACGCGATTATGATCGGCTTCCAGGTGTCACTGTCCCAGGAGGAGAGGGGGGTGGAAAAACGTGTTGGAAGGCCACAGTCCTTTTACCCTTTTTTTGTGGCTGAAATAGACCACGGAAAAAAGTCGGGTACCCTTATTTGAACCTCTCTACTACCTAGGAGTGACTCACTTTGGATGTGCGGGCAAGATGGGAAGCTGGGCTGTTCAAAGGTAATCCTCAATCCTTACCTTGGGTTGCGCAAGGATGTGGTCCCCCTAGTGGCTTTCCTGTAGGGATTGTGGATTAGGATTGGGCCAACCCTCCATGTTGAGCGGCCCAGGTAAGTGGTTAGTAACCAGGGAGTTATAACCTATAGCTGGCTGGACCAATTCTCAAGCTTCCCGGGACATCACCCTATAATGTTAGGTCGCAATCGCCCACTTCTAGTCAGGTAGTCTGAGGGTTCGTACTTACAACCGGGCCAAGTCACTCATGTGTAGAATATATCCTTGGTTACTTACCACTTCCTGACATGGCCGAACATCCAAGCAGAGAATCCTTTTTCAACTTTTGGTGTTTGTCTTGTTTAACACCAACAATCATTGTCTTTGAAAGCTTCCAAGGGCAGATTTGAATCCATGCTTGCAGAGGACACCAAGCTCCTCATAGATCCTACACCTATCCTGGAATCCTAGAATCGATCATCTTCTTTGTTTCCTCCTTCCCATCCTTCCCATGTTCCTCGCGGCCCGCTTTTCGTCACATCTCCCTCCCCATGCTTCGCATCCGTTGGCAGCAGGGCTCCACTTTTTGACTACCCCAAGGTAGACATAAGCGCCAAGGGACCCGTTCCCCGTTCCCCTTTGGGGTGGTTGCGCAACCACCCCTGGGAACATTTCCGCCTGCGACACTGGAACCCTTAAGCCATCCGTTGGTCGCAGGACAAGGCAGCGGCGGGGATCTATACGATCCTGGACTTCGGCTTCACGGTCTTCTTCGTGCTGGAGTTGTTCGCCCGCTCGCTGCCAGAGGCGCGCGCGGCTTGCGAAGTGGCGCGAGGAGAGAGGGGCAAAAAGATGGGAGCTTGTTTGGCGTGAGGGTCTGGGTCAGATGCAGCACACTGGGTTTGGGTCATCTCCGGGGGCGATTGGTCCGCTGCAAAAGCAGAAGCTCATCCAGATGCCAAGCACCCGTGCAGCTCATAAAGCACGAGCAAGACACCGGTGTTGGATTCTAAGGATTTGAGCCTAACTGCTGATAATGGGAGTTTGGGCACTTCAAAGCCGAAGTCACGCTCGCTCGTAGCTATTTAGGCCCGCATCTTACATGTGTGAGATTTGTTTTGCCTGTGAAACCATGCTCCACCCATTCATGGACTTCACTTGCCCAATCGTCGCTGATGAACATGGCAACCGCTTCAAACAATCAAGAGTATCCAATTGGTTCGAACGACCCAAAGCATTCGCACGGTCAGGTTGTCCCTCTAACCAAAGACGGCGAGACTTCCTCATTTGCCCAAAGCCGACCGTTTGAACAGGGCTCCTTGAAAGATACATTTTGCCCATTTGAAACATGGCTTTTCCCACCAAAATAAAGGGAAACCACCATTTACAAGGCAATGTTCAGGTGTATAATGTAAGGATCCCTGTTGAACGTTTTGGTTCCCCTGTTTTGCTTCATGTTGAAACACGGTTCCAAAAGGCTTGAAGGATCCAACACCGATCCGGCTGGTGAGCGGTCTTCCAGCAGTTTTTGCCCGAAGTACTGGTTGCAAAGTAGCTTATATTTATTGTGAACAAACAATTTCCCACAAGGACACCAACACGGCACCCCCTAGGGGGTGGTAGCCTGTGAGGATGCACTTTGACCCTTCTTTGCCCCTTACATCCTCAGAAAATAGGCATCTGAATATCTGCCTGGACCCTCAAAAAAGGGAAAGGAATGCAACCCACAAAAAGGCTGATCATCGTATTTTGGCTGAAAGTCGACAAAACTGCCCTTGAACAAGGGAACTCACCCGCTACCCTCCCCAAAGTAACATGGCACCTCACAGAGGGTCCCTTCAGGAGCAAATTTATCTTGCAGGTACCCTCCAACAGGTGCTATGTGAGTGGGAGAGAGGTTATATGTTTCCGGACGCAACCCATTTTTGGTCTTGCAAACCAGTTCTCAAATGACCTGCCCTTGAACAAGGGAAATCACCCGCTATATTTTTATGGGTTGCAACCCATTTTTCGTCTGAAACGACGTCGTGCCATGCCTGGCGGCTCGAGTCGATCTCTGTCGATCTCTCGCCAGGGCTGGCGATGGTGGTGCAAGGCCTCCAACCTCTTCGACGTGGTCATCGTGATGGCCACGAACATCGTACCCGTGGCCTGGCCGAGAAAACAACAAGGACAAACAAAAACGGCTCTCAGACCTGCAGTGCCCATGTTTTCTTTGGTGCATTTTGCCAAGGGATGTTAGGACTTTAACTTTTTGCCAGCTAATGGGTGTTCCATTAAACCACCAAAAGTTAAGTTTTAGCAGGGGAGCAGAAAGCAACCGAGTTTTATCCTTTTTCTTTTGGGCCTTTCGCAGATGTGATCTTTCCCAGTTGGTTTGAATTGTGGGAGTGGTCGTTTTTGAGGCCACCCCCTTGTTTGAGTGATTTAAAGGGACATTAAAAGGACTCACCGTTTTGGCGTCTCAAGAGAAGAAAAAAGGAAAGGACACACGCCTCTGGTGGGCCGATCCAATCGACTGGATCGCCCTTGCCTCCCTAAGGCTCCAACATCACCCCTTCATCTCACTGGGCCCGGTGATGCTTAAAGTCGCCAGGAAGATAAATATTTATATATATTTTAAAGAACAAGAAAGAAAACAACTAGGGCCCTCTGTGGTTGGATCAGTCGTTCCTTTTTTTTTGCCCTGAAAATTGGGCGCCCTCGAAAAAGACCACACTGGCCCAGAACGAAAAAAAACACCCGTATAATTATCTTCTGAGCCCAGACCAACCACCAAAGGTAAGGGGCCTTTCCCATGGCTTTGTGGCAAGCCAAGCACTGGTGGGTTGGATTTGGATTGGAACCCCGGGTTCTTGTGGGTAAATGGGCCTGTTTCACCTCCAAATCACCAACCCAGACCACAAAAAAGCGAGAGAAGCTGACAAGGGGGGTCCCAAGCATAGGTGTCCCTTGGAGGGTTAGGTTGGTTTTAATCCATTTGCCAGGGACACCCATCTAGATCCTCCAGTAGTGCCCTTCTCTCCCCTTTTCCGGGGGAGGGTTCCCCTAAACTAGACCACTGCAAAAAAAACATAGGGTACCCTTATTCTAAGCTCTCTACTGGAGGACCTAGCTATCTATTCCAACCCAAAGGACTTGGCCAACTACATCTTGACAACTCCACCCGCAAACTTCACCACACAACTCCGTGGGATGTATGTTGGTTTTATTCCCCATGTACCAGGAAAGAAGGCACCATCTATTGTTTGACCGAAGGGACCTGGTCCTCGGCCCAAGAAACTTTGTGGCCATCTACCAGGGTCCATTTTGGGCCCGCATTCCACCACAACTTGGCCCAAAAGAACTTCTGAGATTTGGATTTGGATCACACAACTCTGGGGTGGTCAGTCACAATTAAAAAAATATCAGCCGGCAGTGGCTCAAAAAGCCGGAATTCCAAAATGGGTTGCCCGATCGGTAGGTGGAAACATGGTTCCCAAAACCTGCGGTTTGCCCTCCGATCGGTTTAACTTTGAGCCACAGCTGAGATTTGGATCACTACACAACTCCGGGGTGGTCAGTCACAATAAGAATAATAAACAAAACCTCAGCTGAGATTTGGATCCTGCTGCCGCTGGGCATCGACAACGCGGTGCTGCGGCCCTTCGCGGTGCTGCGGCTCTTCCGCGTGGTGAAGCTCGGGAAGCTGATGCGCGCCTCGGGCTTGGAGCACGGAGGGAGGGGATTACCCGGACGCGCCGGGAGAGGCGTCTTTCCATGTTTTTTTCGCCGGGAGAGGCGTCTTTCCATTTGTGTTTGTGTTCTTTTTCGTGGAAAAGAAACAACTATCTTCGCTGTTCGTTTTGTTTAGGATGTGTTGCTTAATTTGTTTTCCCTTGTTTGTTTTGGAAGGAGTCGATCACTGCTGGACATAGTATTGTTTACGTTTTCCAGGGGGGGCTTAAGCAAATGGAAGATGTGCATGTGTTGCTCGACCCTATCACCGTAAGGGGCGTTAAAACGAAAGATCAAAGCTTCTCTGGCCCCCCCCTCCTAGTTTCATACATATGAGATGGGACCGCTCTATAAATGCGTGTCACACGTGGTGGTTTTGTCAACCAGCTGTTTAGCCAATATCCAATGAAATTGCGGAAGGCATTTTTCTTTGGACTTGGCGTGGTTTTCCTTTGTTGCTTGCTGTAGTGGTAGTCACAGGGGGTTGGGTAAGCTTGGTGTCAACAGTGAGACCCAAGGGTCCCTGTTTAAAGCGACACCAAAAGGAGTGTAAACAACATGGGTTGAAACATGTTCGTTGTTCCCCTCGATTTACCACACCCAAGACAGCAAAAACGACACCGGTGTCACACTGTTCCTTCAAAAGGCCCAGTGAATTCCTCGGGTTTCGTTCTTTCCCATTTTGAATTTTGCGAAGCGCTCGGACCATTCGATCGGACCAAAGCTCGTGAAGCTCCAAAGGGGTACTCACCGTCAGTATTTTGGATGTTTCTGGGAGAGACCAAGGTCAGCAACTGGGGTTGCCTTTGGTGGCCAGTACCTACCTGCCGTACAAGTGAATCATTGTCTCAAGAATGGTTATTGCCTTCAAATTACCTATTTTAAGGCTAGCTCTTTCGGGTCCAGATACTCACTTTGGTCTCTCAAGGGTCGAGATTCGCCCTTGCTTGTTCTGCTCTTTTCCTGACACAGGACTCCTCTACGAGTCTGGGGACGCCTTTTGTGCGACCTCCCCCGTTTCGGGGCTGAAATTCTAAGCTCCAGCGGCACCACTCACCCGGCTTCTCACACCATGGTACTGGCCCGGCGAGTTGCGAGCCCGGTGTTCGACCATTTTTTTTGTGGATGGTTTCCCTTTAGGAAGAAATGTCCCGCCTGTCCACTAACATGCGAAGGAGAATTGTCTACCAGAACCCCTCGCTTAATTTCCATGTTGATGTTAGTTAGATGGAAGGGTATGCCTCAAACTACAAGCCCTGGCTCAAACACAGCTGCTTGCTTGCATATGGGAAAGCACCCAAAGTGGAGCCGGGGGGGGTTCTGTCTTGGACATGTCTCGGGCATTTGTGCGAAGCAGGATTTGTTGTTAAGCTGGCTCAACTTTTGTTGCGCTGCCCCCCTTTAAACAGCACATGTTTCACTGGCAACAGGACACAATTGTTTTTCTACGATCGATTTGAGGGAGGACATGGGGGACAACCCAAGTTCCCACAAACTTCCGGGCTCCACCCAACCTTCGTTTTCCTAGGTCCTGTTGAATCGAGTCATATTGTCCATTGCTCACATTCTGCAGTTGCGTTTCCCTGTGTCCGCGGCTTTTGGACCATGTTTCTTTAATTCTTCGTCTCAAAATGGTTTGCTTACACACGACGGCGTTTCGGAATGGCCTGTGTGAATTCTCCCTGTAATTTGTATAGATTGAAGCCAGGGTGTTGAACATGTTGTGCATGACCGGGCCATTCTGGTACGAGGGCCCTTGAGTCATAGCGCTCGAAGCGAAAAGTAAGAGCCCGATTTGCTTGCTACATTCACATTGGTAGCGGAGCGTTGGTTGAACGACTCCGGGCAAGTCAGGGCGGTAGGTCATGTCAGTGGCCGGGCTTCGTTTCAGCCCGGACCACGGCGCTCGTGCTACAGACCCTGCTGAAACTCGGAGTGGTTCATACATCTATGGTGGAGACCCCGCTGGCTTCCATGATTGGGAATTCCGCACCATGCTTCGCCTGAGGATGTATGAGGAGTTTCTGAGAACCAAGAAAACAGCCAAACGGACTGTGAAAGAAGAAGGAGAAGAAGAAGGTGAAGAAGGTTCTGCAGAAGCTGAGGCCAAGGAGGCTTTTAGGGACACGAGGTCGGAGCTCACGCACCGGATTGTAGAAGGACTCCGGGGCGATGCGTTCTTGGTGGCCCGTGATCTCGGACTTGATGCCTTGAGTGAGCCGCAAGGTATTGAGAATTTGATCAAGCAAATGAGAGACATGGTTTTCCCAAGAGCCACTGAGGAAGCTCGTGAGCTGTTTCGTGTTGGTCAGAAACCTCAAGGAGCACTTTCCCGGCAGAGAGGGGAGAGCATGATCTCGTACATTTCCCGAAGGCGCAGATGGTGGAGGACCCTTGTGGAGATGGATCCAACGCTGTCGTTGTCTGAGCAGATGCGCTCAGAGTTGATGCTTGAGTTGGCGAACATCTCACATCAAGAGATCCTTGTGATCAGAGCCTGTTCGGAAGGCGGAAGAGAGCTGAGCAAGGTTGAAGAGGCCCTGATCAGGAATTACGGTGGAGTACATCTTCGAGAAGGAAGAGTGCTGGGCCCGTCTTCGACTGGGAAAGGAGGCTATCAGACAAAAGGTAAGGGAAAGTCTTCTTTTCACAGCTCTTCATCTTCGTCTGGCAGTCCGCGCTTCCAGCTTGGTCAGGGTATCCTGAATGGGAAGAAGGGGAGCCCATGAATCCGCATGAAGAAGCTGAAGATGAAGGTTTCGGGTACACAGTGGACGGTGGTGTCGACAGAACACCGATGACCGATCCTGAAGAGATGCCCGATTCTGGCGAGTTTGAAGAGATAGGTGATGAAGGCGAGGCCACTGCTCTCAACGCCATGGAAGAGTTGGATGCAGAGAGCAGTGATCCGCTCAGTGTCGGAGAAGCCATTCAGCTGCAGCTGGCAGCGAATGCTGCCTTTGGTAAGGCCAAAGGAAAAGGGGGAAAAGGACCGAAAGGAAAAGGGAAAGGAAAGTTGGTTCGGTCACATCTGACACTGGAACAGCGCCGATCAAAGTTGCAAGAGTTGAAGAAGAGAAGCAAATGCCTCAGGTGTGGAGGGCACGGCCACTGGGCCGGTGACCCTGATTGCAAATTTCCAGGCCCAAAAGGGAAAGGTGACAAGCCTGCTGGATCAGCATTTGTGGCGTATGACAGTGACACTTCAAGTGATCACGAGATTTGCTTGCAGGCAGGCCAGGCACCTGAAGGCGTGGCTTTGGTAGTATCCAATTCCAGGTCGTCTAGATCAGGCAAGGGTTACACAAAGGCGAATGCGTCGGATTCTTTCCACGGAGCCCACCTAGGTCGTCTGACCCTGTGCCCATTCCCATGAATACCCCTTCCGAGGATCAAGATGCAGTCACGAGAAACAACAGAGCTCGAATCGTGGTTCGTGAGGGGGAGATGGATGAGGACCTGGAAGGCGGTGAGCAGAGGATGCTTCTCGGAAAGTACAAGGGAATGACATACCGGCAAATTGTCATTCAAAACCCTCAGTATGTAGCATGGGGATTGTCACAGAAGAAGCCATCACAGGTTTTACAATCTTTCCTCAGCTGGGTCATGAAGCATTACGTTGTTGAGGGAAAGTACATTGACGAAGAGCTCGCTTTTAGCTGTTCCCCCGGGTACGTACAACCCCATGGAAAAGCCATCTTCGTCGAGGAAGCCACCGAATCCACCCCTTGAGAAGTGTGTGGAATGCAAGTATTTCTCGTATCAAGGATCAACGGGATATACGGTTCGGAAAACTTGCAGAGATTGTGGCCATGCGACCACGACGAAACGGGAAGACATACCAACTCATTCTGTTGAGAACTGTCCGCATGAGCTGGTTGATCACAGAGGTTCTTCCCGGTCGACGTTTCGGGTGTGGTGCAAGCAATGTGCTAGCTTCATCAGTGAGATGCCCATGGAAGATAGAAAGGAAATGAAGGCAACATCAAAGCAGGTTGAGCAAGCCAACATTACTGTGGCACCCATCATACAAGGACTTGCTTCAGCAGATGCCCAACATAGGTTGTCAGAAAGTCAAGTGGAGGAAATTGTAGGTACGTTTTCAGCGGTTGTGACCCAATCTCTCACGGCAGGTGAGGAACTGGCAGCTGCAGACCTGCACATCATCCTGCAGGACTGTGTATATAATGGAAGTGACGCAAGGGGGTGAGCCAGCATCACCACCCTGGGAAGCGGTCGCTTATCACGGGATGGACGACGAGATGAAACCTGACACAGTGTCCGTTCAGAACTTTCCTGTTGTTGACATTTATGCAGAAGACGAAAAGGATGTGTGGGGTGCGTTGGATGAGGGTTGCAACAGCACGGTCCACTCATCTTATTGGGCAGATGAGATGGAGAAGAGGCTTAGAAAGCAAGGCATGAGCATGCCATGGATTAACAGGGAAACGAAGAAGTTTACTGGTTTGGCCTCGAATGCGGTGACCTTGGGCATGCGAAGAATGCCGTTTGCGATGTGTTTGACCAATGATGAAGTTATTTCAGGCACCTTGGAGTCACATGAGTTGAACTCTGGCAAGACACCTTTGTTGATTTCCTTGTATGCTCAAGCGACTCTGGGCTTGGTGAAGGACATGGGTGCAGGAACAGTCAGCATCAAGGGACATGGCGAACTCAAAATCCACAGATGTTCACGAACAGGGCTGATGATGATTAACCTTTCGGAATTTCAGAGGTATCAGCAAGATAGAAAACTGCCCAAATCAGTTCGTGCGCTCAGAGCTGAAGTGATTTTCCCTCCTGCGGCAATGGCTGGTGGTAAGGATGATCCTGACTGTGTGCAGCTCCTGCAGGGGACGTACAGGTACAACAGGGTGCCGGAGTTGGTGTGCGATACTGGCACTGTGGTATTCTCTGTGGGGCTGCGTTGGGATTTTGCCAACCACGAGATGATGAAGATGGAGAGAGATCACGACGTGGTGATGGAGATCTTGCCGGAGAACCGCAGGAGTTTGCCGACGGCGATGCTGGACTGCAGGGGCATTCATGACCCTGATTGCGGCCGGTATCGAGGACACGTTGGCAGGCATTTGCAGATCATCAAGGGGGTCTACACACTTGAGATGCGTGTTCTGTTGAGACGAGCCCTTGCTTTTTATCAGGAACACGGCGGTGCATGCAATGTGGTATTTGTATGCAAGAGCGGGCGTCATCGGAGTGTCTCAGGTGCGACCTTGTTTGGAGCAATGCTGTGCAGGATGGCTGAGGACAACTGGCGCATTGTGCACTATCACAGTGACAGCTGGAGAAGAATGGACTGTGGCGGTCATTGCGAGATGTGCAACATGACGGAGGCGAATGCGAACAACCTGATTGAGATGGTGGAGAGTTCGTTCCCGAAGGAGCAGAGAAGCGCTCCCAAGCCGGCGGCTCCTCGAGTTTCGACGCCGAAGCCTGTGCTCATGAAGATTCAGTCCAAGGCGAAACCCCAATCGGTGGTGAAGGAGAACCCGGTGAAGGTGCCAGCTGTTGAGGAGAAGAATCAGGAGATGGAGCAGTTGAAGGCCGAGGTGTCTCGGCTTGCTGGCATGGTGAAGGGACTCGTGGAGGAGCGCGACAAGGCCAGGAGCTCGAGGGGCAGGTCAAGGACACCTCTCAGGCGTGCGAGGCGATCCACATCGTCGAGGACGTTGGGGTTGGGCAGTGCGCCATGGAGGGAGTTCGACAGCCGCGAATCGCGGAAGAGGAAGGCAAGCTCACCGGAGACACCACGGGACGCTTCTGCGGGGTCAGCGCGTGGTGACACGGACTTCATTGGCGATGTTGACCCTGATCGTTGTGGACCTGGAGATTTCTCGGCACGATCAACGAGACCTTTTGAGATGAGCTTGCAATATACAATCAGAGGGCGCAGCTTCAGTTGACGCCGAAGTACTGGTTGCAGAAATTCGTGGAGAACGTCAATCATGATCACGAAGGATGGATTGGCCCTTACGAGATTGATCAGTCGAAGAAGGAGAAGCCAGTGAAGGAGATGAACTATGAGATGAATATCAAGTATTATCTGCGGGTGCGTGGCTATGGTCAGTCGTTCAGGATGCCGCAGGAGTTCATCAAGAGAGGCTGGCGGAAGACGGTGTTTGCTCGGCCCAAGGATGGCGACCACGATGAGTGGCGCCTGTTGGTGCAAGATGTTCCCGCGAAGATGCGGGTGGACTATCCGAAGGATAGCATTGCTGTGGTGCTCTTGCAACCACCGATGGCCGAAGTTGAAAAACGAGCAAAGGGGAAGTCGCGAACAGCCAGCGTAGTCACAGGTGCACGCAAAAGCCCCCCATTGAGGGAATGTACGGTGCTTTCTCCTTCAAGTGATTCATCGTTGGAAGCAACAGCTTTGATGGCGATTGGTGAAAGCCACAAAGGAACCATGAGCAAGGGACAGAAGAGGGAATTCGTGAATGGGCTTCGCACCATGAATGAGAGGGATGCCGATTTGCAGTATGTTCTGGGTAAACGGGACATGCCGTTGGTTTCCCCGGTGCACACCGTTCTCATTACATCGGATGGTCCATGTTGCCGTACTCATGGGATCCAATGTGTGTCGGTCGGCAAGGACGCCCACAGGGCTGACCTGGCAGCCATCAAGAAGGAGCTCGACAAAGGCGGCGCATGCACGGCTGTTGTGGCCATTGAGTACTCTGACTGGTCAACTTCCTTGAATCACTCGGATATCATGGACATGGTGATTTCGCATTGCGAGTTGGTAGGAGGAAGATATTTGGAAGTGGATCTTGCAGAGACAAACAGGTGGTCGCAGCACTCCATTCATCTCTATCCGGATTTGTGTGTTTCAGACGTGGGGTATGTTACCAACGACATTTTGCTGGGAGAAGCACATGGGTGAGTATGAGTTACCCGTCATATGTGCCCATCCTTCCTGGACTTCCTGAGCGAGAAGGCACATGAGGCTTCGGCACAGGACATGTTGTCGGTTGGTTTCCCCGTTGAAATGCAAGAAGATGAGCAGGAAGAGGCAGTCACCTTTGACATGCCGGATGATCCTGATTCGGATTCACAGAGGGATGAAGTGTTCAATCCTGTGTTGAAAGGAAATGCGGAGATGGCGGAATGGGAAGTGCTTGATAGCATTGACATTCCGGATTTGCCAGCCAAGGAGCAAGAAAGGAGGAAAGCCTGGCGGGCGATACCGCAAAAGGTAAGGGTGGCAGTGCGACGCTTGCACAGGCAGTTTGGCCACCCGGCGCCGCGAACGTTGGAGAGCTTGTTGCGAAGCGCGAAGATCGCAAAGGTTTTTCATCGAAGCACTCAAACTGCACAGATGCCCAGATTGCGAGAACAGTGCGCCGAAGAAACCCACACACAAGACCATGTTGCCGCACAGGTACAAATTCAATCACACCTTGGGGATAGACTTGTTTGACGTGTCGGATGCCAAGGGGGACAAGTATTTGGTGCAGAACATGTTGTGTTGTGGCACAACTTTTCAGCAGGTGAAGGCCCTAAGAAAAGGGAAGGGGCAAGCTTCAACTGCAGAATGTTTGAGAGCATTGGATAAACGTTGGTTCGCCTGGGCAGGACATCCGTCAGAGCTGGTGTCGGACCGAGGATTGCACAACCGAGGAGTTCTGGCGAAGTACATGTCGGCGAATGGAATCCAAGTGTTTCACGCTCCGTTGCAAACGCCTGAAGCCATTGGACGTGTGGAACGCCATGGGGGAGTCATCAAGGCAATGTATAGGAGAGTGTGTAGTGAGACACAACCGGTCGGCATTGATCAGGTGAACCAAGTGCTGACGCAATGTTGCCGGATCAAGAACTCCATGCACAGAGTGGGCGGCTACAGCCCATCACAATGGGTTCTTGGTACATGCCCGAGAGGAGCACCTAGCTTCATGGATGAAGAAGGTTGGACCGACCTTGGAGCGATTGGGGACAGGATTGATCCCGATTCCATCTTTGCACTTCAGCACAAAGCAAGAATGGAAGCAAAGAAGGCATTCGTAGAACTCGATTGCAGCAAGCGCGTGCACAGGGCGTTGCTCAGGAACGCGCAGCCGATTTATGAGAACTACGAGGTCGGGGACAGCGTGTGTTTTCGCAGAGATTTCATGGGGAAGACCCAATGGAGCCCGGCAAGCAGAGTGATCGGAAAAGAAGGTGACAAGAAGGTTTGGGTGTTGTGTGAAAACATCCCAGTACTTGTTGATGGGAGAAATCTGAGACCGGCCAACATGACATTGTGCCAGAGGAGATCATCAAAGAACACGGGCAGCAGGCGTTCGAAGACGCGAGTCAGGTCCCAGTTCGCGAAGGTGAAGTTCCAAGTGACCCGGAACCGGAAGAGACTGAGGGATCCGGATTGCCGAGAATCCCGGAACATGGGTTGCTTGAAGGTGAGGATGAGCCTATGAGGGCTGCGAGGACACGGGATGCCGAAATCGCAGGCCGAAACGTGAGGCCGCGAGTTGAAAGAACATCTCCTGTTTTGGAGCCAGATCCTGAGAGAGGGACGCTTGGCAGTGAACCGCAGTCCAGACGCACGAGCGCACAGTTGTTGGATGATTTGCCCGAATCCATCAGGAGCCACTTTGAGCAGATGAGTGGGCAACAGAGTGCGAGCTCGGAGGACGCAAACATGACTGCCAATGTGGCGTCTGGCCATGTTCATGTGAGTAGAGAGAAGTACGTGGCATTCATCGCAGATAGGGTTAGTGAGACAGAGAACGCACAGAGAAACAAGAATGCGGTGCAAGAAAGGTTGCTCGTATATGACGAAGCAAGTGAGGAGGTGCAAAGTGCATTGACAGAGGCCAGAGCGGCCGAATGGGAGAAATTCCAGAAGTTCGGAGCAGCTGTTCCCATTGACGGAGAAGAACTGAGAGGTCTGTTGGATGCAGGTCATGTTGCCATTCCATCAAGATGAGTCGAGGTTGACAAGAACGATTTCCAGAGAGGTCAGCCTGGGTATAAACCCAAGTACAAGAGCCGTTTGGTGATATGCGGAAATTTCGAGGGTCGTGAAGGACTTCGAGGTGACGCACCAACTGGTGACGTCGAGGCTCACCACATAGTATGTGCTTGGGCAGCAGCTCATCAGGTGGCGGTGAAGTCCTGTGACATCACCAGCGCATATGTCCAAGCCCGAGAGCTGGATCGCGTGTTGCTCATGCGACAGCCACGGGGAGGACTTCCGGACGTTTCCCCAACGGCGTATCTACTGGTTAGGAAACCGGTCTATGGCTTGACTGACAGCGGTCGAGGTTTCTGGTTGCAGGTGAGTACGGATGCAGCGGCATGCGGGTTGACATCGAGTAGGATTGTTCCTGCGTTCTATTACCATGTTGCGGATGGCAGAGTAGATGCAGTGATGACCACTCACGTGGATGATTTCTTGTATGCCCACACTGAAACCGGAAAGGTTACGATCGAGAACTTGTTGAGCAAGTTTGTTGTCGGAAGCAGCGAGGAAGGCAATTTCAGGTATTGCGGAAAGCGCATTAGCCAAGAAAAGGGTAGCTCGATCAAGATCGACGTCGATGACAACACTAGGAAGCTGAGCATGATCAAGATCGAGGTAGGCAGAAAGTTGACCGATGCAGTAAACCCATTGGAACTGTCGCAGTTGAGGTCAGTGGTTGGATCTCTTTCGTGGATTGCCAGACAGGGACGCCCTGATCTTTTGTACAGGACGTCGAGGTTGCAGTCTTTGACCAAGGCAGCCACTGTGGCTACCTTGAAGGAGGCCAACAAGACCGTCGAGCTGGCGTTGGAAGGCATTGGGTCGAGTCTGTAGTTCCATGCGGGAAGACTTGACTGGCAAAATGTCGGTATTCTGACAGTCACGGATGCGTCATTTGCAAATGAGGAGAACCATAAGTCACAACAGGGGCGTTTCCATTTCTTGGTATCCAGTGAACAGGCAAGGGATCAGAATTGCGAGACGTTTGATGTAGTGCCTTTGGGATTTGCATCGAGCACGATAAAGCGAGTCTGTCGTACAACTATGCAGGCAGAGACGTATGCATTGCAGAATGGGATTAGAGCGGAGACAAGCTCCGAGCAGTGATATGTGAGACACAGTGACGGTTGCAGAATTTGACTGGTTGGTACGAGACTATCAAGAAGTACGTCCCGCACACATACTTGAGTGATTGCAGATCACTTGTGTCCCATTTGAAGACAGAGGTTCCACCGAAGATAGCAGACAAGAGACTATCTATCGAGATAGCAGCCATCAGACAATCATTGTGGAATGAAGACGGAACGCGTACAGCAGTATCATTTCCAGAAGGAGGAGATCGGATTCGCTGGATTGCAACTGCTACAATGGTTGCGGACTGTTTCACGAAACCAATGAAGGCGGACTTCATGTGGAAGGTGATCAACACTGGAGTTTATGAGGTTGAAACAGATCCGAATGAGAAGTCGTGAGAACAATGTGACAGAGTGCCACATCTTTTTTTTGCTGTGAAGCGGTTCAACACCTGAAAGCAGGTTGAGTGTGAATTCTCCCTGTAATTTGTATAGATTGAAGCCAGGGTGTTGAACATGTTGTGCATGACCGGGCCATTCTGGTACGAGGGCCCTTGAGTCATAGCGCTCGAAGCGAAAAGTAAGAGCCCGATTTGCTTGCTACATTCACAGCCTGTTTACCAAGCCCAGAAAAGGAGTACCCTGAACAAAGATATACAGTCTGTCCCAGAGGGTCCCTTGGTACCTTCTAAGGATGTACTGAACGACCCCTTTTTAGCCCCCAAAAGCCATCCTCATGAGGTACTAAGGGACGCTCTGGGTGAGCGTTGGTCAGAGAGAGCGGCCTGGATTTCACGGCTCGGCCAAAAGCGGCAAGGCAAGTACCGGCGCTTGAAGATCCTGTGGAACCTTTTCCAGGCGGAGGGAACTTCGTTGGAGATGTCGACCCCGGATGAATGAAGCCCTGTTTCTTAATATGGGGTGGGGGGCCCTCCAAAAGTGGTCTGAGTCGCCCCCCATATGAAAAAAACAGAGGTTTTTCTATCCGGGTTGAATTTAGATTTCGCCCTTGTCCCTTACATCGTCGATTTTTTCGGCATGTCCTGGCAGTAGAAAGGGCCAAAGCCGTTTGTTCACTCACGTTGAAGCGGCCGGAATGGAGAGCAAGGACGCGTTCTGCCGAGCGTGATCTCCCTTTGCCCGGCCAGCCGTTCAGTTACAGTTTCTCGTCCTTGGCTTAGGCCGTTTTTCTGGTGGTCAAAGTCGGCAACAGTCAGGGCATTTCAGGGCCCCCCGACGACCCCAACCAAATGGTAGCGATTCGACCAAAAGAAGGTTACTGGTTTGTCTTTGGGACTTTCGGTTTTCTTGCGGAAGTTGGTGTATTTGGAGGTTGACAATGACTGAGTGAAGTCGGCAATTTAGCAACACGTGAAGCCCGTTTTGGAAGCCTCCCTTCAGGTACGTTGAAATCCCTCAACTATGGCAATTGGTGGCTAGGAAGACCCTGTAATTCGCGTTAATTTTGGGGCTGGTCTACGTGCTACGCATATTTACGGAGTCAGCTATATATTGAGTCGCCGCACTTTTTGCATGGCCAGGGCATGATTGGCAGCGGCCGGATTCTGATTTATACGGTGCTCATGACGCTCGGCTAAGAGTGCAACCTGCTTTGAGTTGTGGAGATCATCCGCCTCCCAAGTCGCTGGTGGACAGGAATCCCCACAGTCTGATGTCCACCGGTTCGGGTCCCCTATGAAAATGTTCATACCCAGTGGAAACCAGCTTTATATGCATCGTTCTTTGCATGTCGGCACTGGGAAGACCAGGCGAACATGGTTCGGCTCGCGGCTCGCGTGTCGACGATGTTCTCTAGTGGCGCGTATGTGCACAACATGGTTGACCAAATTCTCGACCCGCCTTCAAGTCGATACACTATGATGTCTTTCTCGGGTTCCACTTGCTCTACGGTGCTGATTCTGAAAGTTTGTACCCAAGAAAAGGCCAACTGAGCACACAATGCTCTACACATCTTTGCCCGAGGTTTATATCTGAAGGCCCAGACTGTTCCAGACCTGGTGTTCTTTGGGGCCTGAGGTGTTTGCAAGCATGTATGTCGCCTGCAGCTGAAGCCAAACAAACTCAGTGCATTCAGGTTTCATACAGGAAGCCTGGCGTGAAATCTTTGCACCATCTAGATTACACTATCTAGATCCTGCCGTTTTTTTTCTTCCCTTCTTAGGTGGGATAATCGTGCTTTAAGCACTTCTTTGGAGTCCGTCCCTATTGACTATAGTCGCTCTCTATTGACGTACATATTGTAGATATTTGTTCTTTGCATATACATATATATATATATATACGTGCATGGCGTGCATATGGTTTTCATTCTGTTCGTGCGGCCCTGAAGGGGGAGATCCAAGCCGCCTGGGATTCTCACTCGCTGGGAATGCACAAGGTTTCTGCACCAGGGTTATCAGACATCACATGTGGCTTCGGGACACCAACAGGAGGCTGTCACCGTGAAGTTTGACTTGGTTTTAAGATATGGGTGTGTCTTTTTGTTCGGGGTTCCCCAACAAATGATGATTTTTAACTGGTGGTTTCTCTTTAAAACCCCTAATTGGTTTGGTTTTCACCACCACAAAGAGGTACCCCAAAAAAGACACACCCATGTGTAGAAGGGGTGGAACTGCCCCCAAGACTGTTCAAGGGATACAATGTAGACAATAGCGCAGGGCTTCATGTTGACCCCAGATGGATCAACCCCAGTGTGTTGTTCGTTTTTTTCAGGGGGTGTTCCCCTCCAAAAATGTGGTTTAACTCCCCACATTTCACCCAGGTTGACACCCTAGTAGTAAACTAGTTGCTTGATTAATTAGTTAGTCTAGGGTCAAGATTACCTCCACAGGTGTCTTTTTGGAAAGATAGATGGCGCTGGAATACAAAGCCCATCTAAACCCAGTGCTGAACCCACCTGGGTGTGGCTCAAAATTAAAGAGCTAGGGTTACGCAGGATTTCGTCTTTGGTTCCATTTGCCAAGGGTGCCATTGTGATACATGTTTTTGAGCCACAGCCACCTATGCTTTTCCTGCAGCGTTTTTTTTTGCAACCTGGGCATCTGATTCAAACAAAGATCTCCGAGGATGGGCACCACGTTGTTCATGTTCTCGGTGGTGAGCGTGGTGCTGATCACCAAGAACGAGGCCACCAGGGACCACGAGCTGGTGCTGCTCTACTTTCAGACGGTGCCGGAGGTGAGAGCATTGATCTGGAGGGGGGTATTTGTGTATATATGTTCGTATGAATACGTATATATATATATGGTCAATACGGTTATCATTATTATATATTTTATTTTTATTGTGATTCTTTTTTGGGGGGTGGGGTGGAACATATATATATATATATGGGTTGAAGTTTGTTTTGGGAAGAAGGTGGATTTTTGTTTGTAGGTTTTTTTGCACAAAGCCATCCAGTTCGGGGATCTTTGGAGCAACCCCGAATGCAGCCCAAAGGATTCGACCCTACCGTCCTGATTCCCAGGAAGCTGAGAAAGCAAAGCATTGTTCGGGAGGAAAGTCCATGTCGGTTTTTGTAAGGATTCCTGGTCCGATTGTTTGAACGAACCATGTTTTTGGTTGTCTTGACTCCTACCTGGTTGGAGAACTAATCCACCAGAAGGCTTTCAAGTCTTGCACAGGGTGCAGAGGTTGTCTTCTCTCAGAGGATGCCTCTGATTGCTTAAGCCAGTGCTTCCAGGCGTTTCGCCACTACAGCTGGCCAAAGGACCTAAAGCACTGGGGCTGATTTCCCATTTTTCAGCCAGAACTAAGGGGAAATCAGCCCACAAGCTGGGGCTCAGAGCAGGGGTTGATATATGGTTTTGTTTTTTGTTCAGGTTACTCCTTTTTGGTGATTTCAAACGAACAAACGGAAAGCGACCAGTTTGTTTCTGGGGGGATCATTACAAAAGTGACATGCAAATATGGACCTCTACAATCAGCCTTTGGGAGGCGTTCTTCACGCTCTTCCAGATTGTGACCCTTGATAGCTGGACCAGCCTCTCCCGGCCTCTTGGGGAGACCAGTCCGCTGGCCGCCCTGATCATTGCACCTCGGCTGTTCTTGTTTTCGTGGCGTGGAAAACCAACCGGAACCAACCGGGCAACCGCGGTCCACAGGGGTCCCTTGCCCCAGTCAGTTGATCCATTTTCTGGTGGAAACCCTGAAGCGCTTGTAGTTGTTCCCTTCCAATCCAGGGCTTCGCAGGGCCTCCTTTTGCTTTCATGGCTTGTTGAGGCCCGAAATGCTTTCCAACTTTCCATTCAGCCCAGCGTTAAGATACAGAGATATGTAGTGCAACTGTGTTCTAAGACGGGTTACATCAACATGGCTCAAATTAAGGTCCATGTTTCCACTTGCCAGGGTTCCATTTTGGGTAGCGGTTTTTTGAGCCACAGCCATATATATATATACACATTCAGGAGGCGACGTTGTTTTTTTGCTAGGAGTGGCTCGCAGCTTAGCAAGGGCTCCAAGGCTGGTTGGTTGGTTGGTTGGATGGCTGGCTGGCTGGCTGGCTGGTTGGTTGCAAACCAGCAAAAATACAAATAATACCGCCCCTTCAGCAACAGTCAACACAGCTGAAACAAGCCCCAAAGCCTGACGCAAGCCGAAGCCACCCCCAAGTTTACCCAAGTTCAACCATAAGCAGCTAAGCTCAAAAGCAACGGAGGGCCATTTTTTTAAGTTTTTTTTTTTTTTTTGGGGGGGGGGTTGTTTTTTGTTTGTCAGGGTGGGGGGTACGTGGGTTTATGTGGCTTTTGGCTTTTCATTTCGCATCATCTGCATTCACAGTTCCTCTCTGGCGGCTTTTTATTGGGTTTACGCGTCTTTTGGCGGCTTCTGGCTTTGGCTTTTCGCATTCCCAGTTGGTTTTTTGGACAGAGAAGATTTAGTTGCACCCCTATTTGAATCATCACTTCTTCGAACAACATGGGGGACATTATTATTGAAGTCGCGTTCTGAGACGGTGAACGTGCTGGTGGTGAACCTGTGCCTCCTGAACTTGGTCACCGCCACCATCGTGAATGCCGCCTTCGAGCGCCAGGCGGCGGATCATGAGATGGTGGCACGCGAGCAGAAGGACCGTTGGGATTGGGGGGGCTGCGTGGGTTGGTGTCCCTCCAAAACTACCAAAGCTACCCAAAGACTCACCCTAGGGGACCCTCCAATATCAATAGTGAAAATATGTTGGTGTCCCTCCAAAACCACCACCTGGATAAAGTCCATCAGCATCCATCCACATGGAGAGGCCATGGGTCAAAACCCCGGTTACCCCCCAGTGAACATCAACCAAAACCGCGAACATAGGTTCTAAAATGGGTGGTGAATTCACCTACTCCAAAATGGGATACCATTGGTTTTGACCCACCGCCGTTTCGACTCGCCTCGACGCGACTCGGCGTGTCGCATCGGTTTTGGGTTTTCAAGGCGCCACTAACAGACTAGGTCCCCCAGCTAGGTGCCCTTTTTAACCTCTTTTTTGGTTGGGAGGGTTCCCCCTACTAAGATAGACTACAGAAAAAAAGTTGGTACCCTTAATTATTTTAAACTCTCTACTGGGGGACCTAGCAGAACCAGATCCGTTGGCCACGCGGATGGTTGCGAAATCCGCTCAAAGGCACCACCGAACTCGGAAACCCTGGCAGTTCTGATTGGATTCCTCGGTAAATACCGAGTAACAAGGGTTCCAACCATGGTTTCAAAGTGGTGCAGGATTTCGTCCATCCGCAGTAGGTGGTTCTACTACCTGGTTTAGCTTGCGGTTATCGAAAACCCAAAATACAAAAATGGATAGCCATTTTGGTAGAAGCAAGAGGTTTGGTCTCTGTGGAACTACCTGGTTTCATGGAGGTTATGGTAAAGCCAGAAGCCTTTCAACACACGCGCCCTACAGCCGATTGCTTCTTTGGAGGGCTTGCCTCTTTTCAGGTTTTGGAAACAAAAGGGGACTAAATCCCTATTTTGCTCCAAACATAAATGGGGTCCCGGGGTTCCCTTTTCTAAGGCTAGTTTGCGGGTCCAGGTAGATCAGAATGGATCACAGCGGCAATCAAAACCGACTGTGGATCCAGTGCTTCCAGGTGTGCAAGAGGCTTGCAGCCAGGGATCTAGAGACCTCGAGGTTGAACATGATCTTCACTGTTCTTGGCATGTCTTAACAAAAAAAGTTGTTTGGTTCTGTTCATGTTTACTGGGGGTCTGCAAAAAACAGTCAGTTTTTCGCTACCATACCAAGAGTAGAGATGTGATTTCTGGGCAAGCTTATGGGCCACCGCCTGAAAGCACATGCGAGTCAGGGGTCCATTGGCGCCCCAATTTGAACAACAAGGGGCACCTTCGAAATGGACAATTGCGCAACGCCCGAACACACAGGGTTGTCTCAAAATTGAGAACCCCCACAAATGTTGTTTGTTTGTTTTTTTGTGTGTTTGGCCGGTTTGTCGTTTGTAGTCTTTCATGCACAGATCAGTTGTGCACTTGGGGTCAGGGATGATCGCCTGTGTTTTTCCTCAAATGAGCATTGCCCTCCAAATGGTGTCTTGGCGCCATCAGAGTCTCCATGTCCGTTTTTTTTTTTTTTTTTGGGGGGGGGCGGGTGCGGGTTACCAGAAACACTACTGGAAAATCCACCCTTCCGATATTTTTTTCGAGGCACCGAAGTCTAACAGCATCCCTCCCCCCCAACCGCAATTTGTTGGTTCGCGTACCAAGAGGATTTTGGTGAGCCTTGAACCGTTGGGGCGAGCTACCCGCGTCAGCCTGTGGACCCTCCAGAGATCTTCACGTGATTTCCCTTCTTCTTTTTTTAAAGGTAGGTTGAGGGTCCAGGTACATATGTTACCCAGCCTTCCAGTTGCCATGTGTAACATTGTGTAAGACTTCAACATGCTTACTGGATTTGCACGTGGCTTCCTTTTTTTTTGGCAAGCCTGCTAATGTTGACCCAGGATGAATAAACCCGTCCCAGCAGTAGGGGGGTGTTCCCTCCAAAAGTGATGAATCCCCACTAAAAGGGGACACCCCCCTATTAATCAACGAATCAACCAATCAACCAGGGGGTTATTAATCCGGGGTTAACATAATCGTGGCTTGCCTGGAAGCACTGGGAACAAAGCGCATTTTCTCGGAGCGCTCCTGATTGAAAGGTATCGTCCCGCCGCAATTGTTGCAGGAGTTCGGTCCATCTTGGCCGCAAAGTCACCCAGCTGTTGTAGGGTGCCATGCCCACTCTTGAAAGACAGAATCAAAAGGGCTGAATCACATATCCCGAATCGTATTTCCCGATTCGATACTTGGATGTTTGGCCAGGTTAGTAAGTGCTTAGGCAACTGTGGTATAACCGGCCTAACAACCATAGGTCAACCCCACTTAATCTCACTTTTGATGGGTTATAACCTAGGTTGCTAACAACTGACCAACTTGGCGAATCGAACACCCAAGTGCCGCATGGAACAAAAGACCCGGGGTGTTTCCCTCCCAAAAGTGGTCTGATTCCTCACTAAACCTAGGTTGACCCCCTTACAGTAAATGAATCAATATGTTGGGATTGACCAATATGGGGTCAACACCTTCTTGTTTTTGCTTATTCCAACCAATTCTCAGGACAAAAACGACCGGCTCATCAACGATATCCAGAACCTCTTCAGTGAGATGGACACCCGCGGGGAAGGAAAGCTGACCTACGAGGACTTGGGTGGGTCTGTCAGGTTCTTGTGCGGAAGGGTCCCAACTGGGTGTCGCAGGGACTAGGGGATGTGCTCCCTTTGGTTTCCCTTAGCCACGCCAAAGAGGGCACCTCCCCCCGACTTAGCGGTTCAACCGGCCGTCCGGGTTGTCGGTTTAGTGGTTGGGTGTCAATTTGACCTTTAGCAGGGGATCTGAGGACAGCCCAGCCCAAAAGAACAGACATCCACATACTGAAACTGAAATGTCCGCTCTCTTGGGTCTGCAAAGTGTTTTGTTTTCTACCCGGAAGGCGGTTACTTGGGTCAAGTTTTAGTTTTCGCTTTGGCGGTTGCTACCTTTTATTTCAATGGCTCATTCTGTGAGAAGGGGACGTGAACCTCTTTGGGGTTGGACCATTTTGGTGGTCAATGAAATGGTTTGGACTTGTTTTGCTGATACACTCAAGTTAAATGGTCTGGAGTCATTTGCTTGCGTTGAACATCCCCAAAGACGCCTGTCAGGTGGATGGGTGTGCAGACTTGGGAGGCCACAGACAAAAAGCCGTAGAGACAACTCCTATGCCAATCTCCTTAGGTCAAACAGAGGGCCATTTCTCTTCCGGATCGGAAGCCGCTGCTTGTTCTCGCACCCGAAACCCGAACCAGGAAGCATGCTCCCCAAGCAAACCGCAGGAAACCCAGCCCCCAGCCCCCTAGTATAACTTCCGTCCTCTTTTCTCACGGGGTGTTGGCAACCCCAAAATGAACCGGATTCCCGCAAGGAATCAGAGATCGCCCGTTGAAAGTCAACCAGTTCTGCTTCCGAGGTTTCCATGCTTTGAGAGTCCTCAGGTGCCGAGCTTCGATCGGATCGCTGACTGTCAAGCGAGAAAAATAAATGGAATCCCATTCGGCCGGCGGGGGGGGTCCAAGAAAGTCCGGGGTTCCCTAAGCCTCGCCAAGTAACCCTGAACCCTAAGCCTGAAGGCACTCGAAAGGGGCTCTCAGCTACCCATCCCCTTCTCGGTTGCGAACTCTGCTCCCCTGCTAAAAGTTTAACTTTTAGTGGTTTAATGGAAAACCCATGAGTTGGCAAAAGCCTAAAGTCCTAACATCCCTTGGCAAAATGCATCGAAGCCTTTGTACCCCCCAAATGGATGCCACTTCAGGAGTACATCAAGGCTGTGGAGGGGAACGACCAGATCCAAACCAAGTTCACCACGCTGGAGATCGAAGATGCCGACGAGCTTTGGAATTTGATTGACCTCGGCGCCTAGAACCAAAGTGGCGAAGTGGCGAAGTGGGTCCGTTTTTGTTGTTTTTTGGAATCGGACTCCCCAAAATGGCTTCGGAATTCCTTTTAGTTTCCCTTTAGAATCGTCCAAACAAGGGTACCCAGCTACGTACCCTCAAAGAAGTGTGGGAGGTGTTTGCCAATGTGGGTCGGTGTTAGTTGTTACTCGAGTTTGGTTGGATCCCGCAGTGAGGTGACGGTTGAATGTTGTTTTATTAAACCCGAGTGGCTGGTTGAATGTGAGATTTATGCACAGAAAACGAGCTCACTGGGGGGGAAGGGGGGACGAGCTCACCCATGCCTGGCTCCATGGGGAATTTGCCCATGTGTGTATGTGTGTGCTGTTGCTTGGAGGTTGGTACCCTGTTCATCGGTTTTTGGTTTTACTTGTAGCTTGGCCCTTTGGAACCTGGATGTTCGATTCAGTTAGTAGGGTGGTTAGCTAATTGAGGTTGTTCACCCCCTAACAACAAATTGTGAACCGCCCATTCACGAGGGACTTGCAAATGGGTTAAAACCGAGCAGTTGCCGTTACAACTTACCAACTTGGCAACGCACACACACACAAGTAGGTATCATGTTGGGGGTGGCCCGCTCCTGACCCTCAACCCCGATTCGAGACCAGACAACACGGCTTAATTCGATGTGTGAAGGCCGTGAGTGTTTGATTTGGGATGTGTGTTTTTGGAGGGGGCGGATGGGAAGGCCAACGCTTGCCCTGTGCAGCCAGGGACGTTCTATTGGCGCATTCGGGTTCGAAGCCAAGATGAAGCCAAGTAGCATAGAGTTGCTTGGAACCAAAGGGCAAACTGTCACAGGCGTACCCCTTGCATGTGTGAGGGAGACCACTCGAGGGTCGCTTGTCAACCCAGCAATCAAACTCAACCAGGGATGTTGCTTCAACCGCTTGTGCTTTTGGCAAAATATATTCCACTGCATGCTGTTTGGGTCGCTTCCGGCCTTCGCTAGGCACCGGGGATATTGCCGTGGACCAGTTCGCACAAGGCTTGCGCGTCATCGCGGAAGAGACGAAGGCAAGTCACGTTGGGCCTGGGTCCCGGGAGGTGACGGTGGCATGAAGTTGAACGCCAAAACTCTCCAAAAGGACGCTTTTTGTTGGTGGTTCTACTGCCTGTTTTGTTTGAGATTATAGAAACCCCTAAACATAGCCAGGTAGAAGCAGCGAGGGAGTCAAAGGGTTTTGTCGTTGCTCTTGAACAGGCCCGCCATGTCGCCATATTGGCTGCTCTTTGCCTGTGGGGGGGGGGGGGGGGCGGTTCGGGGAGCTTCGTACAGCCAGGATGTCGATGGGTGACTTTTTGGAAGAGCCATTTTGGTTCTTGGTTGCTCCCAGCCATCCGGTTCCTTAGCTTTTTAGCCTTTTAGTGTTTAGTGGTAGTTTCCATTTGACCCACTAAAAGTTAAACTTTTAGCGGGGGATCTGAGGGCAGCCCAGGGATGTTCGGCCAAGTTAGTGTCTGTGGTTAGCCAATTCGAATTCGGGTGGATAACCCCCTAATAATAAGGTTAATAAGCCCACATCCGCGGGCCGCATTCCCGGTTCACCAGCAACTTACCAATTTGGCCGAACAGCCGAGATTGCAGTCCGGTTGACATGCGGCAAGCCTTGCCCAAGTCCCACTTGCTTGTATCACCTATGGTCTCTTGGCGGCTCACCCAGCGCTTCTCGGCGTTTCGCCACTTTGGGTAACCCTTGAGGATGCTTAACTTCAGGCTTTATCCTGGATGCCAACCCGCTGTTGCGAGCCTGCGAAATTTTGCTGATCGAAAGCACTGGGTTTGGCCTTTCCAACATCTGAGCTCCGGAGGCGGCGATGAGTTTGTCTCAAAAGGGGCTCTCGAATTGGTTTCTCTTGAATATCCCTGTGAAACCACCCAAAATCAGCAAAGGCGCATGCCTTGTTTGGGAATCCCATTAGAACAACCCATGTGTTGGGTTTCCATGAGACTATATCAAGTAGGCTTACGCAGTTCTGGAACAGGCCAAAGATGCCTTCACCATCAACCGCCGCATCGGCATTGCCTTAAAGCGCCTGCAGCTCTCTGTGGACGACACTCGCGGCGCACTTGGGTATGAGACCATTTTGCACCCGACACAGGCACCAACCCATGTGGCCATGGGTCAGTATCCCGTGCCCCCAGTGAACATCCCAATCCCCACTAAAATAGACTAAAATGGGTGGTGCACCTACCCCAAAATGGTACCATTGGTTTTGACCCACAGCCATATTCCACCTTGCAAAACAAATATCTTGCTTTTTGTTGGTTCCGCGGTGTCTATCAACACTAGGGCCATAGTGTTGTTGCACGAAAGAAGGCCCGTACGGCTCTAGGATTGTTCAGCGGTTTGTCCATAGCAGCACCTCATTCACGCAACCACCTATTCTGCATACAAATCAGTCCAAGGCCAGACCAAAAAAACAGGGTTTAGTTGTGTGCTTTTGTTGATGGTATGGTGGATGCCCTAAATATTGCAAGTAAGGGAACAAGGTAACCCTCTAATTTGCCGTAATTTACTGTGGCTTCGTGCTTGAGTATGTCTCCTGTTTGTTCACCAACCATAATTTGTTGGCTTGCAATAACCTATGTTTTACGGGTAGTTACAGAGTCCAGTTATTATTTTGTTGATGGCACCCTTTTGTGGGGTGGTTTACTGGTTTGGGGAGTTCCCCTGTTTGGAGATCAAGGTGTTGCAGCGCAGGCCATCCGTAAAGTCGCCGACGACTCACTCCCCCCAGAAAAGAAGATCCCCGGCCCCCTACAAGACAAGACAAATCAGGCCGTCGCTGTCTAGATGAGCCTCAGCATATTCGGGGGCTCAATTGAGCATCGTATAGAAAGCTGCTGCTATTTAGGTGGCAGAAAAAGGGTAAGGCCAAACTGGATCCCTGGTAAATGGAAGCAAGGACTAATACGTTTAATTTTGACCCATGCCCAACCCCTGCCAAAATGGCTTGGTCTCCATTTGGTTTCCCTTTCTGCCTGAGTAAGGTACCACAACCTTCCCTGGGAGTTTTTCCAGGTATACCCCCATTTTTGTAGAAAGCCCCCCATCCCCCTGGGGGTTTTTCCACCGAAACGAGCCGGTTCGGACATCTCAGGAGATGGATCGGCAGTCGCGGCTGGTGGAGCGCTTCGGAAAGGAGAGCGAGAGAGAGACTCGAGGGGTCTCCCCGGATATTTGGGGTGTGTGACGTGGTCCTTTTCTTTCTCCCCCAGCTAGGTGCCCTTCTCTACTCTTTTCTGGTTGGGAGGGTTCCCCTACTAAAGTAGACGTCCTGCCAACAGTTGGTACCGTGATTCTTCCTCTGAAACCACCCAAAGCAGTTATTTGATTGTGTATTTTGCAAAAAGGGGGTACCCTCGGAAAGAAGATGGTGCCGTTTCCCTTGTGTTGGGTTTTTACAAATTGCCTCTTTGGCCCCGTTCAAGGGGGGCTTTCCCTTGATGTTCTAGATTAGGGGGCATATAGGGACCCCTGTATGACCGGGCGACATAGTCACGACTCCGACACATCTTGCTTCATGTGAGGTGGACGTTTTTTAGGGGAACCAACAGAAAAATGGCACATGCATGGGTCCCGTATTTCAGAAAGTAGTTGTACTTTGAAGTTTGAAGAGCCTGTACCTTTCCTTCAACGGGTGCCAGGGTGTTTCTCCCGGTTTCCGCATGAGCAGAGACAGGAATGAGACGGCAATGGAGACATACTCCAAGCTGTGGCACCCACAAAATGCCCGAGCCTCCTCTAAGAATGCGGCCAAGTTTCCCTTGCCCTCCCAGTTGAAAACACAAAACAAAAGAACCGTCCTTCGCTCACGGCAGCGACAACAGGTCCACAGACGTCCACGGAGAGTAGGGGCGTATGGCTTGCTGTGTGAACAAGCACGGCCCCTGTTATCCAGCATTTGGACACGTTCAGACTAAGCACCTTGGCGAACAAGAAACATGCGCCCCTCCCAGTTTGGTATTCCTTATGGAGGTATACCAATTTTGTGGGTTTGTCTTTTGTTTAGAGCCCCCAAAAACACTGCTGTTCCTTTCGGTTTTCCATTTTTTCCACAAAGCCAGGGCACCAACTCCACAAAAGACACTTTCATGTCCCACCAAAAATTTAATCTGACAAGTTGACCTCCCCTCCTGGCTCGGGCCCGTTTGGGCCTATTGTTGGATCGGTCGCCAGGCTATGTCCGAGCAAAATCGCACGATTTGACCTTCTGGGTTTTCCTCATGTTGGTCCGTATCAGTTGCCATATTTAGTCATGGGCCACAAAAGGTGATTGCCTTTTATCTTAGAGTCCGGACTCAGCAACTGGGTTAAGGTAGCAATAGCCCAGTTTTCACGAGCAGTTTGAGGGTCCAGGCAATCTATGTCCTTGTTTTTTCACTCCCTGAGTTGCTGGACTTTCGACTTTTTGGGCTTGGACCAATTTACTGGCACACACGAAGTTTGGTTCTATTTTATTGTTCGGCTCATGCGCTGGATCGGAAGCGAGAAACTCCGTGTGTTGGCTGAGCCACAATCAAAGCCCGGGTAGATGAAGGTTAGTAAGGGAGAATCCCAACCACAAACAGCTGCAGCCGCCTTCTTAATTCTTTACATGGTTCTAGGTAGACCATTTTGATACCGGGTTTTGATTATGACCCAGCTGAGCGTTGGGTCAGGATATCTCAGCCATCACCCAGCAGCTCACCATGTCCGCCAACGCCATGGTGAGCTTCATGCACTCCGTGGAGCGCTGCATCCCTCGCGCTCAGGCGGTCTTTGCTTCCAAGGGGCTCAATGGGTTCCACTTTTTTGAGCCACAGCCATATGGTGGATGGGCAAGATGCCCGTAGAAATCGCACCGAAATGAGGTGCCATGGAGTGGAAACCCTGGCGCTTGTTGGTATTTACGGAGGAAAATCACATTCCAGGGTTTCATGGTGCAAATCATTGTTTGTTGGCAGTTCAGTTGGGGAGTCGAATCAGAAACCAGGGTTTCTGATCGGTGCGAAATGGATTTCGCAACCATCCCAGGAATCCTTCGCGAATTGTCTTGGCTTTACCCTAAAATTCCGAGTTTCCATGAAAAGAATGGCAAGGACCGCATGTAGATGAACATCCTGAGGTCAACAGCTGTGGTTTTGCGGCAAGCCCCAGGTTTTGTTCATGCTGGTTTGAACCCCAGGGTTTTTCGGTAGGATGGAGGCAGCAAAAAAAAAGAAAATAAACATATGGTAACTTTGGCGGTTTACCTTGTTCCCTTACTTCTAGGGGGTGATTCCTTGTCCATTCTTTTCATCCATGGTTCTTTCAAGAACCAGCTGTTTCCCCAGGGTGTTGGGTGTTGTTGTTTTTTTATTTAGAAAGATTCAAAGAAGGATGCCTGGGTCAAGAATGGAAATGGAAGGTACCCCTAGATGACTTGTTTTATCTCGGGCCTCCAGCGTAGCAACTCTTTACCAGCACCCCGGTCCCGGCCACTCGGTACCAAGGTTAAGGGGTGCGGCTGCTTGCTCCGAAATCCAATCTGGTGGCCTGGAAAAGGTTGGAGTCCTTTTGGCTTCCTCAAGCTCTTTGGGTGTACAAAAACGTCCATTAGGTTGGGGATGAACATGGCTTCTGTCCGACCTCTTGCTTTCCAAAAGGTTTGGGTGTGGGTCCCAACAAAACGCGGTGCCCACAATGGATGGCAACCTGGGACTTGACATGTGCTGTCCCTGGTGGTTTAATTTATTTGCCCCATACCATCGACCAACAGGTGCCTACTGTGGATGGTTGCGAAGTCCATTTTGCACCACCTACGAAGCCACATGTTTCCCAACGTTGGTCTTTACGCTGGGGGATCGAATCATAACTTCCAGATCTTCTGATGGGTGGCGCGAAATGGATTTCGCGAAACCCTCCACAGTAAGCCCACGCGTTTGGTTTAGATGCGGACTCGGGTTCGAATGACTGGAAAAGAAGGGTGTCCAGCGCTGGCGCCGAAACACAATATAATAGAAAGCACCACAAGCTGGACCCGAAACAACTGTCCTTAACAACGGTAAATCACCCCAAAGTGTTCGGGCAACAATTGATCTTTACGGGTTTGAGGGTCAGGTATTGGGATATGGTTTTGTTGTGGCTTAACAATGGGACTCGGGCCAAAACAGATAGGCAAATGGAGAAGTCGACCCAAACCTGTCCCCTGGCCCTCAAATGTTGAGCCACACACATATAGTCCACCCAACACCTTCTTTGTGGTTACTGTATGACGTTCTTAGGATGCCTATGTGAAAATGGGTGTGGCTTAAAGTGTAACAACTGGGGCTACGCCGGTTTTAGTCTTTGGTTCCATTTGCATTTTTTCATATTGGAACCGTAACACCAAAGGTATCTCGGACCCGTTTGGCTCGTTTGTCCAGGATGTAGTCTCATAGCTGTCCTTTTTGGCTGGTTTGATTCACAAAAACAGGCCCTGGTTTAGTTGGTTTATTCCAGTTCCCAGGGCCATCTATTTTTCCAAAAGGTCAATGGGTGTTGTTTTTGGGTACCTCATGTCTGTGAACCGCTGCTTAGTGCTGATGTCACAAGCTTCGGCCGGGGGTTTTCGTGGACTTCTGCTCCGCAGCCCATGTGGAGAGGTGCAAACAGCAACCCCTCAAAACTCCAAGAGACACTTGTAGGTTCACATCGGTTCTCGTTGGTTTTAAAGGGACGCCAAGAGGAACACCTTTGCGCCGTTTTTTTTTTTTCTCCGGGGAGGGGTTCTCCAGAACAAAAAGGACAAGGTGCGAAGGAAGGTTCCTGAAAGCTTTCTTTAATGTTTCTCCGGGGGGGCACTGGTCTCCCCCCAGTCCCCGACTAAGTCCAAGTCTCTTCAGACTTCGCCAGGTGCTGATGAACGAGAGGCAGGTGGAGGAGCATCGGATGGGTCAGGGGACAGCCGACCGGAGTGGTTTTCGCAGGTATCCGATGCACTGATGTCATGGACCTTTGAAAGATTCTGTGACACTGTGGGTGGACGAAATTTGTTCGCACCATCCTAAGAAACCATGGTTGCAACCATGTTTTGTTGGTGTTTGCAGGGGAATCAAATCATTCCAGGGTTTCTTAGGTGGTGCAGGATTTCGTCCATCCACAGTATTTCCCATTCAGCTGCGAAACAATGGTGACTGGCGAAGAGAACAACTCCTTTGAACAACGTCGGTGCTGATCTTTGTAGTAAATGGAGGGTGATTCTGCCAAAAAAAAATGCGCTTCAGATTCAGTCAGGTTTCTCTTGGAGCGGGTATGACGAATTTGAGGACATTGCTTGGGTGAGACTGGTAGAGACATCACAGCAGTGGATCACAGTTGCCCTTATAGTAGTTAACAAGCCTTTTTTCCTGTTGGTTTTCAAACGTGTTTCTCTTGGTTACCTACTATAGAGAAGAATAGGCTCCCGAATGACCAGCAAGAACAAGAGGCTTACTCGTCAATCTGGACTCCAATGTGAGTTGGGGACAGTGCTTCACCGCAACTCAGGACCCCAAATCCACACCACCAATCCAAACCACCAAGTAAGAAGTACCTGAGTCTCAGCTACTTGTTTAATTGGTGGTTTGGATTGGTGCGGAGTTGGATTTGTAAAGCGCCCTGGTTCTCGCGGAAGGATGGGACACAACTCCACCCTTATTTATGCCTGAAGCTTCAAGCTTCCGAGCCAAACCCATGGGTTCCATGAACCGCATGGCCTCTCGGGGCTTCGGTCCGAATGTCCGAACTTGTGTGTCTCAGGACCCGAAGGGGCCCCCGAAATCCCATGGTGGGTGTGGAAATCAAAATTATAAAGAGCTGGGGATGTCTCGGCGGGGTTCAGTCTTTGGTTCCATTTACCGCTTGGTGCCATTTTGGAGTTCAGGTTTTTTGAGCCACATGTTGAGAGCCCAGAGTGTTTCTTTGTTACCTGGGTATGCCTTTGAGGGACCCTTGGGGCTTGTTTCAAAAGGAAATCAAAGGAAAGCCAGCAGTTGGCTCCATATATCCCTTGAGACACACCATGTCCCAGCCGGTCCCAGGAGACACGTCATTCATGTTGAATGACTCGTTTCGGGGGGAAGTTCGGGAAAGGACCGGCGGCACGAGATTTTGAACAAGATTCAGCCCTTGCTGAGCACGGACATCAGTCAGGCGCCTCCCTTCCCCGCGCTTTCTTTTCCCTGCTGATGCTTAAGGTGCTCCAAGGGGTCAAAGTGCAACCCGGGTCCTCGCAGAGTGGCAACCTGTTGGGGCTGCAGGGTTGAAGTTTAGACAGTCCCAACATGTCCCAACTATTGGTGCAAAGAATCCAGCCTGTTGATGACTTTTGTGTTTTTGTGGTTGTGCATAGACTTGACCCACCACTTCATTTGCTGATCGGTGCTGATCGGTGGGAAAGAAGAACAGAAACGCCAGCAGTTGAAAACATGGGAGCTGACAGACACACGAGGGCTGGATCAAACAGCGACAACAACTCTGCATTGATCAAATGCTTCGCTTTCCGGCGCCTGGTTAAGTCAGAAGCAATTCCCACCTTTAAAAAGCACAAAGCAAGGGTGACGACGGGTGAATATGCGCTTATATATTCAGGATGCCTTGCTAGTTTTCAACTGGCAAGAGGCACCTTGTTCCAAGTGAATTCCTGAAGCTTATGATGGGGTCGGGTTCTTGGCTTACCTTGGGCAGGACTGCGAGTTCGGCCACTTAAAAATTAGTTTAGCCTTTCCCGCTTGCCTACAGTGGGACCCTTTGGTGTTTCAAGGGCAAATCTATGGAATCCGCCGCGGTTTTGCTTGCTGTCCAAGATATTTTTGAAGAGATCCATGGACTGGATGTGCGAAATTATCCAACTGCTTGGAGCGTAAAATCAACTCTCCAATCACAAGGCTGAACGCTGAAAGGACCCCAAATCGAGCGGGGCGGCGCTTGTGGTTCACACCTCTTGCTGGCTGGGGCCCGCGCCACCAAAAACTCCCAGCCAGGTGTCGCGGCTCTTCAACCGGAGCCGCCGGGTCGTGAAGAACACCTGAAGAGCTGGGTGCGAGAGACCCGGAGAGCTCCACACCCCGAGACCCGTTGCGATCGCTATTGGAACAGAGAGGCTCGAAGCCAGGGATTCATTCCCATCCTGGTTCTGCTCTTTGCTCCCCTAAAAGTTGAGAACTTTTGGTTGTTTAATACCGGAAAACCCATGAGTTGGCAAAAAGTTATTCAGTCTTAACATCCCTTGGCACCATGCAACAAAGTAACCAAGCGCCTGGGCCGCCCTTTGAATAACCAAAAGGACAATTGCTTGTGACAGTGGCGAAACGCCTGGGATCCACGAGTCTCACGGGGTCTGGTTTGCATGGAGCCATGAAGACATTGAATGAGTATCGATCCGCCAGATTCCAGAGACTTCATGAAACTCTGAGCGTGATTGCACCATGTATCTTGAGAGCACGGTCCAAGCGTTCATGCAGAGCTGAAAGACCATCCTGGACCTTTAAACTACCCTTAACAAAGACAAATCTCCCCATTTGTTTGGGGCAACAACCCATTTTTGCGGGTAGTTTAAGTGTTCAGGATGTGATTTCTGATGTAAACAGCATGTGAGAGGTGCAAGTGTCCCATGCAAAATGTGTTTCATAATCTCCAGATCTTCCCATGCCGATTCTTCTTGAAAGGGTAGCAGGCCCAAGCTGGCATGAACCAGGTTCATTCTGCACGAGTCCAGCACATCGCATGAAGTTGACAGAGCCAAATGACGCTGGGGTCCCAAAAAGGCATTGTTGTTGCATGGGAGTTTCCCAAGATGGGATTCGGACCCCCATTTGGGTTGTTGTTTAAAGGGAAGCCAGAAGGACCGTGGAAAAGGATTGAACAGGTTGGGGCTTAGAGTGCAAGATGGTCTCGGCAGGAGTAATGCGCAAAAAACAGCGGGCCGGTTGAAAAGCTGTGAACCGCTATGGGCAATTATATGACCTCAGGCGCTTGCGACCTCAAGAATTCGTCAACAATGAAGCTTCCTTTCTTGCGTTTGGTCAATCAGCGACTCGAAGGGCAGCTGACTGCGTGCCAACTTGTTGTATGTTTTTTTCTTTGCCCTGCTCCGCAAGTGAATTTGGATGCTCTTGCCGCCGTTTTTTTCGTTTTAGGTTTCTCCCGCTCATGAAAAAAGCGGACCAACTTTCTGTGTTTGGGATGGTATTCTTCCCATGCGCCCGGTCGTGTTCGCAGCCTTTCTCGGCCTTTTCATTCGTTCGCAGTCACGACCGCAAAGCGTTTCGTGATGCATGCTTGGACCAAAGAGATGCCATTAGATTTCCCGAACGGATCCGAATGTGAAGCCGGATCTCAGGCTCTTTGGGGTGCTAAGAATCCGACACATACATGTGTTTTTTCTCCATGAACTGAGGCATTTGCAAATTTGCCAGACCAAAATTCCCACTGGCTTGACCGTAGAATTCAGGCTAACAGGGATGCTCCGAGCCGTGATGACCAAACCACAAGGGCATGTTGCTTTCCTTTGCTTTTCCTCCAACGTAATTAAGGAATTTCGGAGCAGCCCTAAAGGTCTCACCCAGGCGTGCGGAAAGAATCGGCCGAATGCGAGGCCATTCAGGTGCTGTGATTGTTTAAGAGTTGGAACCAACGAACTCATGGCACATCTCCGAATTCTGATGTGCACGGGATCCCAACTGAGAAATTCACGGCCCCATCCGTTCAGCGCTCCAAAGTTTGCAAAACAGACTCGCGGCATCTCGCCGCGAAGCAGCAGGGTGGGAAGCAGTCTGAGTGATGTAGAGGCCATGTTGTTTCGGTCAAAAGGCGTAGTTGGCCCGTTTTTCCCGTACGTTTGCCTTCTTTCGGTTATTTGCCTTATTTGCCCGTATTTCGCCGTCATGAAAACCCATATTTTGCCAACAGCATACAGCAAAAAGGGAAGAACACGCACAGTTCCCGGTGCTGAGGCTCGGGGGTGGTGTCCCATTTCCCGCAAGAGCCAGCTGAAATCCCGACACCTTCAATCCAAGCCACCAGCTCAGGGGAAGAAGCCGCGGGATCTTTTGTCGGGTTCCAGGTGAGTGGCTGAAAGGGCGCTTGCCGCCAAACTGATGGGGGCATCCTGCATATTCCTGCATCCTCTTCCTGCAGTACACCCTTGCCCAACAATCAAGCCGTATTGATGCTTGATAGACCAATACACTAGGCCTTCATGCGAAGGCGATTTTTTGGCTTCATACACAGCTATTGCCAATATGTCGATCATTCTATACGGATCACGCGAAGTTGGGTCAGCAAAAGCAAACAATGCTGTTGTGCCTTTTGCTAAGCAGCACCTGCCACGCGCCTACCTGCCACTGCTAATTATCTGCTATACTGATGTACCTGGGCAAATTTTGGGTTTTGAGCTGGTTCTTGTCGGCAAGCGGGGCCACCCCCCGACCCTCCGCACCGGGCGCCAAACCACCAAGAGGAAGTCAGGCACAAAGTCCCCATATCCCGGCTCCGAAATGGGTCCCTTCGCGGAACCAGACTCATTTCTGTTGACCCACCAGGTTCCTTGAAATTTCGCAAGCCGTAGCCAAGTTCCTCGGTCGAAGGGAATGGGGAGTCAAGCCTCAAAGTGGGGGGCTGCCCGTCTTCGCCAAATATATGAGCATGTCTTTTGTTGGGAGATGGATCCCCAGCACGGTATGTGTCCTTTGGGGTTCCCTTTCAAACCATACAAAAACCGGGTCCCTCAAAAAAAAGAAGAAGAGACATCCATAGGCCTATCTCGGCCTTTCGTTGTTTTCTTGCTGTGAGGCGCCATCACCGAGGACGACCTGCGGATGGTGGCAAGGGTCTATGAGGAGCCATATGACCTGGCAGACCAGAAGGACCGGGGCGTCCCGGAACCCGCTTTAAATCGGAAATCCAAGAGGTCCCAAAAAGAAGCATCAGACCGGTCAGTACTGTGGATGGACCAAATCCATTTCGCACCAAATGAAAACCATGCTTGAAACCATTGTTTGTCGGTATTTCCAAGGGAATCATCATCCCATGGTTTCTTAGGTGGTGCGAACGGATTTCGTCCATCCACAGTATGTCGGGAAATAGATTCATGAGATGTTTCAACCGGGCTGGGCCCTTGAAAGAAGCCGAGAGGTGGCTAGATTTCGGTGTTGCAACAAAGCGCGGCACGCCATAGAAGCGCGTTTTGACCTGGATTGAAGGAGATTTGGACAAGCACACGTTGCAGCTTCGATCGCCCAGTTGCTGCTTTTGTTGTTTTTGTTTCCATACACTTTACCTAAGCATCAGTCACAGTTGCTGGGGAAAGAGACTCAACTGGCTATCCAGGTATTGACAAGTCCAAGTCCTCATTGTTTCCATATTTTATGGTGTGCTTGTGGCCTCAAATGTTCGGGGTCGTTGACGCGTGTTTTGCTTTTTAGTGCGGTTGTGGGAAACTTGATACAGGTTAGGCGCACATAGGTGTCCTGTTTGGGTTGGTTTCCTCGGTGGTTTCTCGGGGCATCGTCGAGCGGGCAACCATTGTGTTGAAGGGGCAACCCTTCATTTCTGGCTGGTTCCCAGCAGGGGATGTGATGGAATGACCCCTAGACAAACCATCCCTAGGACTCCCCTTTCACTTCCTTCCCAAAAACCGCAACAGTCATCCCCTTCCAATGAATCGCGCCAGGATTTTGAGACACACCGTGGCTGGAGGTTGATTCTCCATTTACCAAGGCCATTTTTTTGGTTTTTCCCAAAAGGCCGCCTATGGTAAATCATCGCAAGGCACTTGAGTTTGAAGCTATTCTGGGTGACCTGCCGTATCTTGGAGGCTTGGATTCCAGGCAGATCGAAGGAGGGGGCTGAGCCTTACCTCCTTCCGCAAACTCACATGGAAGCTCCCGAACGGAGCCCTTAAAAAGACGTGGTTCCATTTACGGAGGCCCTCTAGGAGCTTCCCTTTGTTGGCCTCAGGGAGTGTACCTCCTTCCGCACGAATTCCCTCCGCAGGCGGTGCGGCGAGCCGCAAACATCTCCTGGATCTGTCGGGGCTCCGAGGTTGACAGAGTCGTTTTCCTGGACTCACTCCCTGAGCTTCTGGACTTGAGTCACTTTTTGGGAGCATCCTTTTAGTGGCGAACCAAACGTTGGTTGCTTTTTGGGGCCCAGCCACTTGATCGGAAGTGAGTGGATGGTTTTGGAGCCCAATGGGTAAAAGTTTTTTTGCAGTGCGTGGAGATGGGTTCTGGGTTTTTGATAACAGGGCTTGATTGTGACTCATATGGACCCCATTTTCTCTGTGCATCCGACTTTTGGGTGATTCCAAACCTCCTTACTTTGAGGGCCCAGAATTCATGGACCCGGGAACCCCAAATTGGGGTGTCAAAAGGAGAACTGTAGGGGAACAAATTATTTGGCATCTTGCTTGAGGGAATGCTAAGTCGAAATTAGAATTCGAAGACTTCCCGGCAAACGTATAGGACTACTTCCTCTGTAGGACTACTTCCTCAATAGCCTGTGAACTTTGTTAGCGTCCATTTGAACTGGTCCTGCACCAGGGAAGGATCGGATGTGCAGAAGTTGATCCTGGATTCATCAACCCATCCTCTCAATAAGGGCGTGTGTGTGTGTGTGTGTGAGTGTGACACCACCCCGATCAGAAATCATCCAGGGTTTGTGAACCCGGGGTTAGCATACCGTGGGGTTAACGTGAATTGCTGGCTTGGATTGGGGAGTTGAGCCTGTGGCCCTTGCACTGGCCAAATGGGAAGCCTGGAAAACCTCTAAACCAAACCACAAAAATGCTCGCCCCGATATGTTACCCCCAAGGCAGAATTTCTGGTAGCACCGCCAAACCAATCTGGGGCGCACGTTATAAGGTTTTTCTACCCCAAGCACAGCGCTTCAGTTCCAAATTGGTCTACGTTCGCCTTTCCCAAGGGAACGGCGGGACGTTGGCGGGACGGGCGGGTTGGCCCCGGTCATCTTGACGCGCGAGGCAGTTCTCCGCCCGGCGGCTTCCCACCCGACCTGCAGCTCAACCTGCAGGGGCCACAGCAGGAAAACATGGTTTTAGAACTATCAAGAAACGGTAACTATGAAAGATTTAAGTATAACTATTTTAGAACCTGCAGATGTTATAGCTATCTTTCTATTTAAAAAGACAAAGAACGGTTAATTATCAATAGAATCATATAAGGAAGATAGTATGATAAAATTGGCCCATGGCGCTATGGGGGTGTTTGGCACCTCGCTCCCTGAGTTGGACAGCACACATTGTTGGAAGTTTGGGCCATGGAGGTACCCAGTTGCAACCAGTGGGTTGCTTCCTTTTTCCCCACTCTTTTGGGGGAAGGGTTCCGATTCCTTGAAAGTCAACCAACCAAATTCCCCATGGCCACCGGGCATCTGAGGGTAACAACTATGGTCCAAGTGCCGCTACTTTTGGCCAGCCCACGGAAGTGAGTTGATTTGGAGATGACTTTATAGGGAAACCCAAAGGACAACTGACGCCATTGCGTTGGTTCCCCCCCAACAGAAAAAAAAGGACACACCCATGTGGGTGCGTCTTTTGAGAGGGTACCTTCGAGGCGATTCCATGGGTTTGCTTCCAGAACTTTGAAAGATTGGTTCTCTTGCAAGATTGGTCTCTTGTCCTTCGGTTCCTTGGGATGGGCCAGGAAACCAAAGGGAAACCGTTGCCATTGTTGTGTGTTGTCTTTTTTGGAACCTTTTCGGGGTTGGCTTAAAGGGAAATGAAAGACAACCACAACTTTTAGGGGGTCCCCTAAGACAGACCCATTTGGTAGAGTCCCCCATTTAGAGACGAACCCATTCGATTAAACATCCAGACCCTTGTCCCACTTCAAAGCCAACCTGAAAGGACAATGCTTAACTAGGTCCCCCAGTAGTGCCTCTTTGTTTTTTGGGGGGGGGAGGGTTCCCCTACTAAAATAGACTACGGAAAACAAAGTTGGTACCCTTATTCTAACCTCTCAAACAGTTAAAACTGTCCATCGGCCCATGCTGAGTCAAGGGCTCAAGGCGTATTTTTCCCCGGTTGCTGGGAGGCGAGAAACCGAAAGGCCCGAAAAACAATCGCTCGCTTCCTACCGAGCTCGAAAGCGATTTGGGGTCGAGGAAGCTGACAGAAAAGCGTTGCCCGGGAGTCAGCTGTTTTCAGGGAACCCCTTGTCGCCTGGTTTGAAGGGAAGCCACAGTTGGGGGGTCCCCAAATTTTATTGTCTTGGCTGGCAAGCTTTTCCCAAATGGCATGCAGTGCGCAGTTGACAGTACAACGGCGGTGGCTCAAAACAGGGTCCACTTCACCCCCAGCTGATTGACAAAGACAACCACATCTGCGGTCTGACCATGCCTGATTGGACATGTTTCCGGGGATCAGTTCTCGTTAAGTGAAAGTCCCCTTGTGTCGACGTCTGTGTGATGTCGAATAGCTGTTTCTGCGCCTGCAAGAGCGAGAAGTGTTCGACACTTCTCACGTGGATGTGGTGTTGCTGAGAGCTGAGGGTGCACAACTGGGTGTGTCGGCTCCGATTGTAACGCGCTGCTAGATGATATACTGGCGGTGGGCTGGGACCTTTCGGCCCCCAAGCCAGTGTGCGTGGAGGTGCGGGACGCACGCAATGAGGTGGTGGCGTTCAACGAGAAGACGATCCAGAGCAACAACAACTTGCTCGCAGCCCTACAGACCGGGTGCGTGAAGTACGCCTCCTTGTCGGCCAGCCACACGAACTAGGTGCTTAGGCTGCTGCACGCACAGCGCCCGCACACGCACAGCGCTGGCTCCGAGGGCACGGCCATCACAGTGGGCTGCTGTCAATGGAGCAGCTTCGCAACACAGCGACCATCGGAGACATCTTAGTCTTTGCTCTTGACTAAAGTGCAAAAACAACTGAAACTATTAAATAGTTCAAGAGCGTAGCATTCAGCAAGGCAAGGTTTCAGGCCAGCTGAGAGAGATTGTTTGGATTGCTATTGGGTTGGATCTTTAAACTGTATCTTTTGGGAAATCAAGGGTTGTCCATTGAATCCGCAAATGTCAAACTTTTCTAGAGGGATCAACAGCAACCAAGTTGTAGGCTTTGTTGCATGTGTGCGCGTAAGTTCGACCGCATGCCAAGGTCTTTGATCTTCAGCCGGGGTGCCAATTGCTGCGACACCAGCTTGGTTTCGGTCGCAGGGCAACCTGGATCCTACCCGTAAAGATTGGTTGTTGTCCAACAAATGGGGTGAAACCCCTTTTTTCTTGGTAGTTTGAGACGTACCCGGGGCGTGTGCACAAAGTCAGTCAGGAAGGCTACTCGGTATGTTCTGCCTAGGAATGTGTCTGTTTTGTGGCTCACCTCTGATTGTGTTGATTCTGTCTTGTTTGTTTCGCTCCAACTTGAAAACAACACAAAGGAATGATTCCGGGATTGCTGCTGTCAGAGTGGTTCAAGATTCAAGATATGTTTTCATTCGTCTTAGTCCAATTTGAACGCTATCTTCTGATTTGGCATGGTGATGCTGTTGTTTTGGAAAGCGGGGAGCATTTTAGACTTTTTTTGTCAAGACCAACCGAGCACATTTGCAAGTTGTCTAAGCAAACCACTAGCTATGGTGCCATGTTGATTTTAGCATGCTTTGTCGCAGGGGCCTTTTGGTGGTTTTCAACATGATCGTTCGGTTTGAGTGGCTCTCCGGCAAGGTGATGCTTTAACTTCCAGGGCAATACGGATCTGACAGTGTCAAGGTGCCTGGAAGGTCCTTTCCTCGTGTGAAAGATGTTTGGGTGCTAAATGCTGGCATGTTGCTTATAGATGACATTTGGTAGGATGACAAATCTATAGTCCCCTTCCCATTATTCAGGCCATGGTGCAAATGTGCAAATGGACAAAATCCGCCTAGGTGGTTTAGTTTCCATAGTATTCTCCTAACTGGTGCGAAGTGGAGTTTAGTCAGCCCACGGTAGATGGTGACCATGGTTGTTGTTGGGAAACATGTTACATTTTTATTTAGTGTGGTTTAGTGGTTGAAATCCAAATCCACTTAACTGGTAAAAATTAAATTGTTGCTCTCCTTCCAACGTCAACCCGACTTTGGGCTCAGTGACAGGCCTTCTCAATGTCTCAGGTCCCACCAGGCCCTTAGATCCCGCCATCTCCTACCAGCCCGTGCCCATCCAGGCAGTCGGTTGGCTCCCGCTACTGGGTCTTATGGCGGGTATACTGAGGCCTATCTATATATGAAGCCTTGGTAACCGTGTTGGTAGAGCCAAAAGTCAATGTGAGTGTGTTCGTTCTTGATTGTTTGTTTGTTTGTTTGTTTGTTTGTTTGTTAGTGTTTTGTTTGGGAGGGGAAGGCCGGAAGACAATCCTTAGACATTGTTCCCTAGAAGTTCCCTTTCAGAGGTTTGCACGCATCAGCCGTTTGCCAGTTCTATTTGGTAGAGTGATGCTTGACGGGAACATATAGGGAACCTTGTCATTGGACCAAATGTAGGGACCCCCACAAATTGCAGGAGGTTGCATGGGCTTCGGGAAACCGGAATCATGCAATCCATCCTATCGCAAGGCAAATCCGTGGAAAAATCGAGGTGTTGGAGCCCCCATCATGGTGGTTGATGGTCTTACGACAACCATGAAACCAATGGGTAGTAGAACTAGCCAACGACTGCAATGGCACCACGTTTTTCATGGGGGGGTTTGGATGCTGCTTTTGATGGCTACACCTGGCTAGCTGTTGGATCTAGCTGTCAGGTCGTGGCAGCCAAGCAATCCTTTATGGCTTTAGGGGTGTGAGTTACTCGAGCTTTTGGGCTTGGGTTTGGACCATATTTTGGTTGTACCTGGAGTCTCCTTCAAACCCGAATCAAACATGGGGGCACCCCTTTCCTTCGGGATTGTTGCCCCGATGTGCAAAGGATAAGCACCCTTGTTCAACAGGAGCCGCTATGGGCTATGTGATGTTGGATGAAACCAACTAACTCTTGTTGATGGCTAGTCGTTGGCTCAGGGGCCCAACTGAGTTTGGGTTGGCCCATTTTGGTATCACAGATTTTGGAAGGTATGTCCCCACAGCTCTGGTCAAAACAATAATTATAGGCACCCTCAATTGATAGTTTGATTTGGTGGTTTGGGGGTTTGAACCCCAGTTCCTTTTGAAACAAAGTTGGGAAGGTGGTAACCTCCAACTCACCAAACTGAACCACCTGTAAAGCACAGCAGCCCACCCATGAAAGCCCTCCACCTGTGCAGGTGATGCCAACTTTGGACGCAGCGCAGACGCTGACTCCAGTGATCATGGCAGGCACCGAGCCGGGCCGTTGGCAGCGGCAAAGAATGCCCCCGATTTTGGGTTTGGTCATGCTCTTTTTATTGAAAGGGAGCTGGTCTCATCCACTTTCGCCCTGTAGCCTTGGGGCACATGGCTGCGAAACCTACTATCCAGATAAGGGACCCTAAAACATGTTTGATTTCCCTTTGAGTTCACTTCGAATAGCAATCCAAAACAGGTCAAGGAACCCGCCCGCGCGAGGATCGTCCAACCTGACAGCCGACGTGAAGATGGCAGGCCGGGTCTCACCATTTGGCCGCACGCGGATCCGCGCGGCTTCGGGTCGTGTGTGTGTGTGGGTTTGTGTGGGTGTTTTTGTCGGGGGTAAGGTCACAGATCGATTTTAAAGGGACACCAGGAGGAAGAAACACAATTTTCGGGTCTACTTTGACACATACCCGGTTGCTTGTTGCCCTGGGTTGCATGGTGTTTGGGTTGGCTGACTGGTCAGTTTACCAGTTGGTTGGCTGGTTTGTCAAATTGGTGTCCATCGGTTGGTTGTTTGCTTGCTTGCTTGCTTGCTTGCTTGCTTGCTTGCTTGCTTGCTCAAAATGGTGTTGTTTTGGATTCTCTGTTAACCAACCCAAAGATGGTGCCCTCAAAATAGACCCCCACATGGATCCACAATATATATATATATATATGAACTACATCGCTCTTCTCGCAGCCCTTGCCAGGACGAGTCCCTGCCGGCGTGCAACCGCTCTGCCGGCTTGAAGGCTGTTTGGGGCCCAGAGCTCATGCTGTCCAGATTGGCGGGGAATGTTCAAAGGTGAATCGGAGAAGACATTGAAGAGGATGCAACCAACTCAACCAACCAGCCAACCAGCCATCCCGACCAACCAGGCAACCAGCCAACCAGCCGGCCAACCAGCCAACCAACGAACCAATTCGGGCAGGGACCTCAGAGTTTTTGCAGGGCCCGGCCTGGAAGAGCTCGGTCTATCAACATTAGACATTTGTGTTGTTGTGTTTTTCCCCACAGCTGGTACTTGAATGTTCGTGGCCTTGGAAAGTTCTTGGCAACCTGGCTTGTAACCCACTACCAAGTTCCGCCAAAGAGGGGCTAACAACTTTTTATTAGCCGGTTATGCAACATTTGGCTGCCTGGCTAACCGTTTACTAACTTGGCCGAACAGCTAAGTTCGCTGTGTAAGGTCGACTTCGGATCACAGTGGAGGACCACGCCAGGAAAACAACATCCTAAAACAAAATATCTGATTGGCACGCTCTCTACCAGCAAACATGAAACTGTGGCACGACCTGAGAACGATCTTCCCGGGCGGGCCCCAGCAATCCAAACCTGACGTTGCAGGTCTGTGTTTTTCGTGCAGTTGCACGGCTCTGGGACATAACCTTTCCAGGGTTTCCTCCGGCTCCCTTTTTAGAACCTCAACCTCCCAAAAGTGGAAGTTCAAGGCAAAGCAACAGTCAATTGCATCTCTTCTTGTTGGGCTGCAAGAATTGAGCCCAAGATCTTTTCCCTGAGTCACAATAAATACTTGTTCGGCCGCCCATGTAATCTTGCTTTGGGTAGGCTATTTCAATACCATATTCTGATTTTGAATCACCTTTGGAGCTACTTCACATGATTTCAAGATGTCTTCATGTTGCGCAAAGACTCCAACAGCGTAACTTATTTTCTCACTCCCCGAGTTCCTGGACTTTAAGCTTTTGGGATACCATTTTGGTATGGACTTATGTTCGGCCAATCCACTCACGTCACCAGCATCGACGCTTTTGCAAGTCTCCGAGGCCAAAGTCAAATGCTTCGGGCCTTCGTTTGGTATTTCAAGGGAAGGGAACCGAAACATGAAAAGGGGGGCCGTTTGGGGAAACGGCGATCTTTCTGCTAGCTAACTTGGAAGAGGTACCTTCCTTTGCAAGAAGCAGGTATACCAGTTTTTGGAATGGCTGAAGCTGGGGGATTCAGCGGTTGCGTCCTTCGCCAAATTATGTACAGGGTTTAGGAGCAATCCGATTTGGGTGTGCCTTTCCTTTTTCTCAAAGACACACCTATTTTTGTTGGTCGGAGTGAACCTCAGGGTGTTAGCTTGCTTCACCTTCTGTGAAGCTCCCTCTCTTGATCCTTATTTTCAGGGCGCAGGAGTGCGAGCAAAGAGTCTCCCAGGCTTCCACATGCCACCGGCATCTCAGAGAGAGGACCCCAGTAGTGTCCTAGGGCGAATCCAAAGCCAAGCGCGTCCAAGGCGAAGAGGTGGACTTCGTCAGCGGCCGGCTGGGAGCCTTCGGCTGGATCCGCCAGGACGCGTTTGGGGCGTTTGGCCGCGCGGATGTCGGACTCCGCGTGCGCCGGACGTGATTGGAAAGCCATTGGAAAGCCATGGAGAAATGAACAGAAACTAGGTCCCCCAGGATCGTGCCCTTTTTCCGACTTTTTGGGGGGAGGGTTCCCCTACTAAGATAGACTACAGAAGAAAGGGTACCCTTATTCTATCCTCTCCACTGGAGGACCTAGTAACCCACTTCCTGAGTTCCTGGACAGGAAGTGTTGCCTTCAACCAAATCATACCAAATGAAGTCACTGACCAACTTCAAGTGGCCTTGACGCTTGCCCCAACCCGGGTTGATGTGGCCCGATGCCGAAAAAATTGTCGTTTCCTATCCGTCGGCTCCGGGATCCTCAAACTACTCATAACAAAAGCAAAGGCTAGACATCCCCTCACAGTTTCGGCGGAAACATGGTCATGTTTGTGGCTTTGGTCCAGGTAGTTCATACAACGCACGCCTAAAGCCACACGCAAACAGATCCCCAAGATCGAAGCACGCCGTCCCATAGGTCTCTCTCCCAAGCAACGGACCCGACACCTGCAAAGTACTTGGGTTTGTTTGTTGACGGCACCCCTTTTGGGTATAATTCAAGGGGAAGCCAAAGGGAAAACCAGGAATGTGGGGGTCTCCTAAACCACGATTTTCTACCCACATTTGCTGAAGGTGCCACTAGAAACACAAATGTTTACCAGTCGAGTCATCTCAGTTTTCCTGAAAACCATTTGGTAGACACAATTCATCTTCACTAAGAGAAACTACTGTGGACGAACAACATCCTGAAACTGGGATAAACCACCTACCAACTGCAACTGCTGCAGGAGTTTGTCCACCAACAGTAATCTTGACCCAGATCAATGCACCAGTCCTATCAAGAAGGGTCTTCCCCTCCAAAAGTGATGAATCCCACTAAGCCGGGATAAGGTGTGATGCCCCCTGGCACAGCTCCGGCACGTCCGCAAACTCGCGCAAACTCGCGGCGAATGGATGCATGTTGGCGGGAGATCCATGGGACCTGTTCAGAGACACCCTGAGGCAGCTTTGAGCCTTGAGCTTTGGAGGCTAGAGGTTCCCAAGAGCAACATGCAAGGTGTTATCGGAATTTTGGGGTGTCGAGCTACCAGAGGGCCAAGCTTGTAATCAGAAGGCAGGCACGATGGTTCAGACGAAGGATTTTGGTTTCCACGTTTTTTGGACTTCTCCGACCCAACTGCGCCGGCATTGGAGGGCAACCAGCTCATGGCAATATCTTGGCTCCACAGGCTTCAGAACAAGCCCATGGTTTTTGTCCTTGCTTTCATGTACCCGGGCTTCATTTGGGCTGCCTATTTTGGACCCATACCCAAAGAATGCTTTCGTTTGGTGCTGCGTTCTTTGCCCGGACACTCGACTCCCGATCGGCTCGCAGGAGGAGGAGGGCTTGTTGTCTTGCCCTTTGCCTCAGGTGCGCACTCGGATGCTGGTTTTGTGTGGTGCGGGGCTGTAGGTCATGTCCTAGCCCCGACCTTGGTACTTGCAAGCCCTTCTCGGAATTGAGCCACTGGCTTTTTGGTGGTGCAAGCCCATGTTGCTCGAACGACTCGGAATGCAAAACGACTCGGTTGTTTCTGTGCCGTTTTCTGCGCTGTGGCGCAGCTTCCAAAGCTTGAAACCTTGAATGTGCCCCAGACGCCCCAGACGCCCTTTGTTCAGCTTGTTTTCGAGGGGGCTTCCCTTCAAAAATAGCTACTTGGGTGTTCGGCCAAGTTAGTGTCTGAGGTTAGATAATTGGGTTGTTTCATCCCCGAAGAACAAGTTGTCAACCCCACATTCAAGGGGGAATCATAAGTGGGTTGTAACCAGCACTTGCCCATACGACTTACTAACTTGGCAAAGCCAACACCCAGGTGTTGGGCATTCAACCCCAACAAAAACTATCCACCATCTGAGGAGGGGTTGCATACTGGTGTGGCTCAACATTAATCAGCATGGGTTTGGAAGGCGCAGGTGTTTGTCTTTGTTCCCATTAGACCAAGGTGCCAATTCTTTTTTACAATGTTTGGAGCAATCGCCACTTGCCATATTTTAGGGCACACCTTCGGCCTTCGGTTTGGAGGTCTTAGGATACCCAAGCTTCTCAATTATGGCCGCCAACGGCTCTGCAAAATGGCGCCTCAATGCCCACCGCGCTTGGCAAAATGGTCGCGGAGACCGATGACTCCGAAGCCCAATAGAACCCGCAAAGGAACGTAGATGTCTTCGGCTTTCCGTAAACTTCAACCTTGCTTTATCTATGTGGGCGTGGCTCAAAATTTAAGAGCCAGGGTTACGCAGGATTTAGTCTTTGGTTCCGTTTACCAAGGTGCCTTTTTGGGCTCCTATCTTTGAGCCACAGCCATGTCTTTCTGTTTTGTTTTTCCTTCTTTCTTTGTCTCTTGCTCTCTCTCTCTCAGATCTCTCAGGGGTCGACCTTTGACATATCCTTGTGGGGTCAATTCGGGTATTTTGACTAGATCCGGGTCTAGATAGCGACGTTGCCGGCGTGGTTGTTTTTTCCCACCGAGACGGCACATGGGGATAGATCATGTTCTCACAGCTTGCAGACCTCTTTCATTCCCTCCAGAAGCGGGGTGTGGAAAAACTCTTGTTTGGTCAAGAGGCATTGGCATAACCCAGACACCCCCAGTGGAGTTGCAACTCTTCTAAAAGGTGATCCTGGACCCTCAAACTACCCATACAATATGGATTATTGCAATGCACAATTTTGGTTGGTGATGTCCCAGTTTTTCGGTTCCAGGTACTGGCCAACCGGGGCAAACGGGCAACGGTGTCCTTTTCTGAGATTTGAAAGCAGCTGGCCCGTGTTTGGTTTACTTTACTGTTGTTGGCAAGTGTTTAGGCGGTTTGGTGTTTTGGTTCTGTTCATGCTTTGTCGGGGGCTGCAAAAAAAAACAAAAGGGTTGTTGCTACCATACCAAGGGTTGTAAAGTTTAATCTTCTACCAGTGACATCCATTTTTCCACAAGGACGCCTGCACTGTGGCAATATTTGGCACATTCTTATTAAGTAAATGGACAAGTAAGTAAAAGCTGCGCTCTCCTGAACGTCTCTTAAATTTTCAACTACATGCATTTGGGTCTGCCTTTTTTGGAGGCACCTTTTGTTGGCTGAAGGACAACCGCTATTTGTTAGTGTAAGGTGCCGTTTACTTGGTGGCTCCCACCCATCCCCTTAGCTTTGTAGCCTTTTAATGTTGGTAATTTCCATTTAACCCAAAAGTGAGTCACTTTTAGCGGGGGATCTGAAAAACGGGCAGCCCAGGTTTGGCTCAAAGATCCAAATCCCCGGTGTAAGGTTCAACGTCTTCCGAAGCGCCGTCCGCAGGTGGCCCAAGTCTGGGCAGGGCTTTCGGGCCGCTCCACGTGCCACCTCCGCTTGTCGTCGGGCTGCCCAGGGCCGGCAGTCGGAGGGACGGACGGGCCAAGCCATTCCATCAATATGGGTTTGTCATTTGTTTGTATATATCATAATTATATCATTATTGTATTCTTGGCGGGGATACCCATTTTTTTTGGTGTTAAAGGAAACCAAGAGGAAAACAACTGTTTGTTTGTTTTTTGGTGCGGGTTCTCAAAATGAGAGGACCCTCAAAAGTCGTGGTGTTCCTTTTGGGCAACCCCTTCACATCAAACCAAACGTGCCCTCGCAAAGAAACACACCATATTATGAATGACATGTCCGCAAGCACTTCGATGAGCAAACTCATCAAACATAGACCGAGCAAGCAATGATGGGCCTATTGCGTTGTTTGTTGGTATGGCATTGACAGGCACTGAGTTGTGTCTTGTGTATCTGGAGGTGATCATTACATGTTGTTTGCATGACGGCTTGGTTCCAACAAGCCCAGGCTGGCTGCAAAATGTGGGGTGAGCACATAGGCTCGTCTTTTTGAGGTAGAGAAACCCATTTGTTGGTTAAAAGTAAACCAAAAGGAGACCACCCTTGTTGGGGTGTCAAAGCCCTAAGAAAGAGAACCAGTTGTCCGTTTCCCAAGCGAACCATCAGACAGGATGCGAGGCCGACATGTGGCTGCCGTCAAAGCGAAAGATTTGGGCGTGTCTTAAAAGAACGGACCCCAAAATGGTTGTTTCCTGTTTTGGTCTCCCTTCTCGCCAAGAATGCAGTAAGCCCTGGTGGTATCAACAGCACCTTTCTGGGAGAGTTTTCGGGAGCCCTGGACTGCCGTCCTCTCGAGCCTGTGGCTTCCAGTTGCTATGTGTGCCAAGGTCAAAAGACCCCTTGGGGTTGGCAGGGATGGTCACGCACCTGGTAGTATGTATTCTTAGTCACCGTCGCAATGATTCCTTTTTTCGGGAACCATGACCATAGCATATATGGGTGTGTCTTTTTTCAAGGGCATCCTTTTTTTTGTGGTTTCAACGGATAACCAAAAGGAACAACACCAATAAACGGGGTCCCCAAACAAAGGGAGTTTTGACCATGGCACATGTGGAACCAATAACGGGAAACCCGGATTAATCAACTCCTGGTTGATTTTGATCGGGGTGTCCCGTTCCTAGTGGGAGTCCAGACCACTTTTGGAGGGAACACCTCCCCAAGGAATCTTGCTGGTGCGATAGGTGGAGAATGTGGGAATGAACCCAGGCTTTGGTCCCCTTCAAGGAACCCACTAGTTGGATGGTTTAATTATAAGGGACATTCCAACTCATTCCCTGCCTATGGTCTCGAGAGACCAATCTGTGCTGAGGCTGAACGGCGGCGTGCACTGGTCTGAGCCTCCAATTGCGCTATGCTCGGAGGATGCTCGCGTCAGTTCCCCTTCTCCCCTGGTTGAAATCTCATCGTTGGGTCAATTGTGATTGAGTTTGCTTTCGGTTGGCTGTTACTTTTTATTAGAGATGTGAACGAGTTTTGCTGGGAATGCTGGGACTTGCGCCGGAACGGCTTGTTTTGCGTATATGATTCAACCGTTTCTCAGGCAGTGGTCAAATTCAGCCCGCTTCCGCTTCCAGGTGTTGGCATGACTTGGCTGCGGAAGCCCACAGAGGAGTCTGTAGCGTGCATCCCGCTTGTTTGCTCATGTTTGTTGATTGAAGTACGTGGCACCCCATGTTTCGGCTAAACACATATTAGTTGCCAATTTGTTTCCACTTGGGTGACCTAAAGGAAAAACGAGCAGTCGATCAAGTGACTCTGTGGGATAAATCAACATGCCCTGGGCGCCTGCCACGATGTCAACCTTGCCCCTGACTCGTGCGAGCAAGCAGCGTTCGTGAGGTGAGACAAAGAACCCAACACGTTACAAGCCATGGCCATTCTCCTTTCAAGTTGAGGACTGGGCGGTAAGGCAATCCTGAATCCTTACTGTTCAAAGCGAATCCTTACTCCTTACCTATGCAAGGGCTCTCTTTTTTTGGCTTTCCAATTGGGATTGTGGAAAATAGGATTGGGCAACATTCCATTTTGAACAGTACAGGAGGAAACAAGTGAAGCAAATGCAGTCACTCCTTCCGGAATAAATATGAAGCCAAATTTCTTAAGAGGGTCCGTTGAGTTAAACAATCGCCTAATTTGCAGAGCCTTCTTAGGCAGGTTTCGGGATGTATAGCCCTGCCTCAGTCCAAAAGAAAACGACCTGTTCATCTTTTGGGTTTCTTTGGTCCATTTTTAGTCATGGCCCCGCAAGTTTCATCATTTCTTAGTGGGTCCTTTGGGCAACTGAGAAATTGATTCCAATCGTTAGCAGCTTATTCCTACTCTTGGTATGCCAAAGTCAAGGTGTCCAAAGGTTAGCCAGTTAGTTTCGGTCCTTTGGACAGAGAAACTGCCCATACCAACCATTGTTTTGTGTATGGCTTTGCTTCCAAAAAGCTTCATCTCACTTGACGGCTGCTAGGGAAGTCGCCGCAACCTCTCGAAAACGGTAAGGATGTGGCTTTTGTGGATCCACCCCTTGTAGAATATCAAAAGAGTACTAAAAGATAACACCACATTTTCACAGGGCCGGGAGAAGACGGGTGAAATCCACAAGCGCATCCAAACCGTTTTCAAGACAACCAAAGCTACGGCCGGATATCCACCCTGTGGATTGTTTGCGTGGCTTAGGCAAGTATGAATGTAAGCGGAAACCACCTTACAAGCAGTGGGTGGACATGAATCTTCTCCTAAATGACGTCCACCGAAGGGTCCACAACCCATGAACATTGAGACGCATATATAGGTGTGTTGCTTTGATGGTACCAACCTTTTTGAGTGGTCTTAAAGAAAAGGAAAGCCACCTTTTTGTGTTGCTTCGAATGGTACCAAAAAGGAAAACCGCCGATTTTCAGGGTCCCCCAAAAAGGAAAACCACTGAGAGCCGACGGAAGCTGCCTGCGAGGCTCTGACCGTCTTGGCAGCCCCCAGCCTTTTCGACGCCAGCCCCGTGCGAGTGAGCCCCGCCCCCGGTGCGGAAGTCGTTCGGGGGGGGGAGCGACTCAATCCATTTCTTGACACGACTCGAAGATAGGCTTAAATTTAGGGGGTCTTCTTTTTGAGGGGTAATGAACTGCCCCTGGGTTTAAGTTGACCTGAGGTAGTCAGAAAGTGGAACCCTGTAACGACACGTTTGGATCCCCTGGAAGGTATATCTTATGGATCGCTCACCAATTTGGGGGTAAACGGATTTCACTTTGATACTGGTCCGTTAGTTGGAGATCTGTTTTTCAGGGTTTTGTTTTATTTGTAGGAGTTGCAGAGGTATTAAGATGGCCACAATTACAGGAATCCAGCTGTATGTGGTTAGCGGCACTTGTGGACAAAGTTGCTCAACGGATGCATGTTGGCCATGTTGAGAATCACATTCACTGTATCAACCAGAGTCGGACGCGGTATGGCCATGAAAGTTAGGGAGCACCCGCCAGAATGGTAAGCAGTGAATTGCGGGGGTTTCAGTTTAGGTTCCTTTGGGACCCAACTCCAACCAATCCCTCGCAGAGAAGTCGGGCTTTCGGTGTCCCGTACGTTGCTTTCAGAAGAAACCGGTTCGGCACGCAGGGGAAATCACCATCACCCGAGTCACAGCTGCTTCTCACTTCCTGAGTTCATGGACTTTAAGCTTTTCCAGAAGACCATTTCGGTGGTAAATGCAAAGTCCAGTTTTGTTTCTGCCAATCCACTCGATGGGAAGTGAGGCTTTTCTGTCCAAAAGCCCAAGTACGGCAGCAACAAAAGCAGCTGTTGGCACCCGGGTGCCGGCCGGGGTCCATGGTTCAGGATCCTTATGCAAGATCCACACCTCATGGTTGTCGTTGGGAAACATTTTACATTTTGCTTATTGCAGTTTAGTGGTTGAAATCCCCACTGAATTGCTAAAAAAATACACCAGCATAGACCCCAGATAGCACACCACAGCTACGAACCATGACGCAGCATCATAATCATGATGATGTTGACACTATCATGATGATGTTGACAGCAATATGCTGATGCACCAGTCACGAACGATTCCGCGCTACATATCTAGCAGAAGAAAAAGGCAGAACGATGAGTTCGACAGCATCATGATGGTGCAAACAGCATCATGGTGACGCGGACAGCACCACCATGATGCGGACAGCATCATGGTGATGGTAAAGGCAGCATCATGATTCATGATGATACCACAGCCGCAAATCATCTTGCGACAGCGTCATGAAAATCAGCATCATCCTGATGTTGACAGCATCATGGCGCCACCACACCCACGAACCATAACGCAGCATCGCAGTGACAGCAGCATCATGACGTGGTTGACAACATCCTGATGAAACACAAGAACCGAATCGTTTCAACAGCATCATGATGCTGCGGACAGCATCATAACCACGATACCCCAAACAGCGCCCGCCCTAGCACCCTGCTGTCCATATGCGCCCGCACCATCACCAACACCTAAAAACAGCAGCCCCAACCCAGCACCCGCGCCAGCACCGGACACGTCCCCGAGCACCCTGCCGTCACGTACGGTCACCAGCCCGCACAGCACCCCCCAAAACTGCACCCAGTACCCCAAAGCGCACGCCGCATGCCCCCTAGCTCCCAGCAAAACAATACCCCTATGGCTTTCCGCCATCTGGGAAAATAATCGCCCGCGCGGTCAGCAGCACCTCAAAAAGCAACTCAAAACAGCACTTGCACCACCACCCCCAAACTGCGTGCCCCCTAGCACCCGCCGCCAATCTCGGAAAATTGCGCCCACAACGTCACCAGCGCCGCATACAACACCCCAAACAGTACCACAAAATGCGCCTGCACCATCAGCAGCACCTTAATCAAACCAAACAGCACCCCAGAGCAGCACCTGCACCAGCACCACAAACTAAATGCCCCCTAACGCTGAGAGTCCTCCGCCAGCGTCGCAAACTGCATGACTGGCCGTCAAATCTCGCACCTCCGCCAAAACCCCAAACTGCATGCCCCCTAGCACCCGGCCGTCAAGCTCGCAAAACAGCACCTCCACCAACACCCCAAACTGCATGCCCCCTAGCACCCGGCCGTCAAGCTCGCAAAACAGCACCTCCACCAACACCCCAAACTGCATGCCCTCTTGCACCCCGTCAAGCTTGCAAAGCAGCACCTCCACCAACACCCCAAACTGCATGCCCTCTAGCACCCGGCCCTCAATCTCGCAAAACTGCACCTCCGCCAGCACCCCAAACTGCATGCCCCCTAGCACCCGGCCCTCAATCTCGCAAATCACTTTCCCTCCTTATTAGAAGTTAGAACCCCTATAGCTTTCAGCTATCTGGGGAAAAAAATATATGCTCCCCTTCCAACCTCAACCAAGACTTGTAGCTATGGATCAAGTACCCTTCCCACGGACATGTCAATCTTGTGGTCCTGGGGCCCAAGAGCCACCCGTCTACGAAGCAAAATGATCCCAGGCAGTTCCCAGCCAGACTTTTGGTAGCTGAGAAATATATGTACTAATCTCCTCCCCCAATTAATGAATGACCCCCATTAATAGGGAGGGGGGGCGTATTTATTAATAGGGGGAAGAGATTAAGGACTTGGGTGCTCCTTGCCAAGTTAGTGAGTGAACTGCTTGGTTAGGACTGAGCCACTTGTAGTTTTTCGTGGATTGGTTGGTTATCTACTTGTTATTGGGCGGTGAACAACCCACCAATTGGCTGACCACCCACACTAACTTGGCCAGTGCGTGAGGACGCTAAGCCCAACGAAAGCGCTAAGTCAAGAGCAGCCCCAGCAAAACAGAGCAAGATCACCAACCAAGAGCTGGAAGAGCTCGAGTGTGCGGACCGATCCTGTGGATTCCATGCCTTAGGGGCCGGCGACTCTGCCCGACTCAGCGGAGGAATGGAAAGCATGGGACTGGGGCACAGGAGCACACGAGCAGGTCAAGCACCAGGACTACCTTCCAAGCTGGGGACTTCGATACCAGTGAAGCCATGGATGGACCAGTTCCACAGACCTGGGAAAAATGGCGTCTAGCAGCCTGCGCGACGGCAAATGGATGTGCGGCCTGGCTATGTATGCCGCCGCCCGGCGGTTGGGCATCAAGATAGTGGTCGTTGAAGGTCGACAAGCCCGCGGTCAGGGCGGTGTTCGGAAAAACACACGAAGGCGGGCGACCAGTGTGTCTTCGCAACCATTGTAAGGGGGCGTTGCCGCTCGCTTCCCAAAGCATTGATGCAAATGAGGGAAGGGGGGGTTGAGAAGCATGTCCGCTGGGCAATGTGGCGCTAAATCGCGCATGTTCTATGGCCCCTAAATCCAAAAGGGCATGGGCGGCGCTCCCGATTTAATAGTGACCCCATATTAATCAACCCCAGTTCATTTAACAGGGTCGGTGTCCCTGGAATCATCACTTTTGGAAGGGCCCCCATCCCCCTATGAACAAGCTGGGTTGGATCATATAATATGAGATCAACATTAAGGCCTTGGAGTTTCGATACGCGTTGGGATGATGGGATCTCAGAACCACCCTGTTGGCCGGCATGTCTTTTTCCCCGTGAGGTGCGGACATGTTCTGCGAGAAGTGCACGGTGGTGGATCTGATTGGCAGCCCGGGACTTTGGAGAAGTCAGTGAACCCCGGATTAATAAGCTCCTGGTTGATTAATGGGGGGGTGTGCCCTTTAGTGGGGATTCATCACTTTTGGAGGCGGATCTAAGTAGAACCCCTGGTTGATTCATGGGGGGGTGTCCCCTTTTAGTGGGGATTCAGACCACGTTTGGAGGGAACATGCCAAGAGTGGGTCGGGTTTATTAATCCTGGGTCAACATGAGTGCCGGAGATTTTTCCGACGGAAGCCTCACAACGAAGAACATCGAGTCTTTGCCCCTGTGTCCAAACTGTGCCCCAAAAGGTCCAAAAAGGCCAAAGTCATGGCCCAAAGTCATGGCTTCCGTTTTAGGGGCCCCAAAAAGGCATGTAATTTCTGGGTAGGGCTGAGAACAAAAAAGGAGGTGTTTGGTGTGTCTTGTTTGTTGAGGATACCCCTTTTGAAGTCTTTGTTTTCCTTTTATATGGCAAAAGGAGACCGACCATTCTTGGGCGTTTTTAATTTGAAGACCACATGATGTGGATTAGCTGGCAACTAGCATGTTTGTGTCTCAAATGGTTGCTTTTGGACACACCCTCCAGAAGAAGACGTGCATAAGAGCCCGCCCTCGCTGAACGAGGGCTACACTTCTGGGCTGCACTTGTTTGTTGGTCTACCCTGTCGGCTCCATGTGGGTGTGCCTTTTTCGAGGGACCCCTTTTTGGTTTGTTCTAAAGGAAAGCCAAAAGGACAACCACCGTTTTGTCGGTCTGAACAAAACACTTGCACACGCACACGCACACACACACACCCATGTTTGTTTGTGCTGAAATGGAGGTCAGGTTGGCTGAAGTCCTCCAAACCACCAAGCGATAGCCCGGATGGTCCCCATGGATGTTCATTGCCAAGCGAAGTGGTTCGGTTTTTCGCCCCACCAAAAAAGGTTAACCTCACGTTCACGGGGGACTTAGAAGTCAAAATCACAACAACTTGCTAACTTGGCAACCAACACGCAAGTAGTATGTCCCTGGACCCTCAAACGACCCATATGGGTCATTGCCCCTCAATTTTGGGTGATTTTTCTTTTTTAACGGTACATTGAGAATCGGTCTAGGTTGATTATGACTTGTAAGTTCTCAGTTCAGAGGGCTCAGCCATCGTTTGCTTCTCCTTTTCGCTCGATCATTTTGGTTTCGGCGTGACCGGAATATTGAAAAACACATTTTTAATAAAAAGCAGAAAGATTGGACTTCTCTGGCCACTCCACTCGGGAAGAGAGTGTCGATCCTGAGGCCACTTCAACCACGCGCTGCAAAACGACACCACTACGCCTCGGTGTTGGTTGGGAGAGACGGAGGCAGGGCCGATGCTGACATTCGGTTTTTGTGCCACTTTCCGTGATATTGTAGATGGTGGGCAACATCCGCTTCACTGTTGGCAGGTGGTTTGACCCATTATCTACAGGGATTCATTTATCTCAACTAGTGCAGAATTTTGTCACCCACAGGACCAAGGGAAGTAGTTTGAAGTGTTAAAGTAGTGCTGGGAAATCCCACTTACATCTCGCGGAAAAGGTTATTGTCACAGCCAGAAATGCCATGGAGAACATACCACGGCTCTTGGTGTTATGCGCCGGATGAATGAATCTTGGTGACTTGTTTCCATGTGCACCACACTTGGGATTCGCCGTGGTTGTGTGGTGTTTGCGTTTTTTTTTTGTAGGGGGGAGGTGGAGTTCCTTAAAAACGCTGCAATCCAAAACATTAATTACCGTTGTAATGCAATGAAGCACCCAGGGAAGCCATGGACCCAGTCGAGGAGTTTTCATAATATGCAGCCCCCCACCTGATCGAAAGATAATATTTGAGAAATGTTGCCCAAGGAAACCACAAAGGAATATAGTGCAAAAAACGGAGGGATATAATGAATTGAATGGATTGGATGGATTGGATGGATTGGATGGATTGGATGGAGTGGATGGAGTGGATGGAGTGGATGGAGTGGATGGAGTGGATGGAGTGGATGGATGTGCACAGGGGTGGGGTTCCCTAAAAGGAGAGTAGTCTTCCAAGCCCCTCCTCCTCTGTCAGCTTCCATGATTGTTGGAGGGAGGGTAACCTTTGTAAACGGGAAACCCCTCCTTTCAGTGAACGCTTTGTGGTTTGAAAGGGGAAACCAAAAGGAATCCAGCCTGCAAGTGCGGCGCAAATGGCGACGACCGCTCTGTCCGGCTTGCCGCTTGCTATCATGTGATGAGACGTTGCGCTTGGAAGCCAGCCGAGGGCAGCCTCCTCAAGTGGCACATTCATATGGAAGCCAACCTCTGTTGGTTAATGTGGGGTGTCCCTGGTTTAGTGGGGAAGCATCACTTTTGGAGGGGCCCCCCACCCCTATATTAATAAACTGGGGTGATTAATGTGGGGTCAACATGATCGCTCCGATCGCCAGTTGAGCTCAACTGGACGATCGAAGTTCGTCGGTCAGGGCACCGTGGTGGCGGTGACCCACAACGTGACCACCTGCTCCTTCCACGGGGGCCCAGTGCGAATCCGACCCGACCGCACGCCGGGGGCCTCGAAACGAGTGAAGACTCCTGCGAGGCAATGGCCCCATATGGGGGTGAATTTCCCTGCTTTGAGTGGGGCATCAGACCACTTTTGCAGGGCCCCCCCCCAATATAAGGATTCAGGGGCATAGGTGTCCTTTTTGGTTGGTTTGCTTACAAAATAGAGGGCCCTGGTTTAGATGGGGTTTCTTCCATTTACCAGGGCCATCTATGTTTCCAAAAGGCCACCTATGTTCGGGGGTTGATTTTTCCGGGAGTCAACATTCTGGGTTTGTTTGTTGATTTATTCGGGTACCCTTTCTCCTAACACAGAGACACATCCCAGCTTAATCACGGGTGGTTGGGATTTCCCTTTGAAGGGTAGGACCCTTTCTCAAAGAAGTGATATGGTAAATCCAAGAGACACCACCCATGTTAGGGGTTCCCCTATTTAGAGGCAAGCCCATATATTTATTACGAGCTCACCGATCTGCGGCCAAAGCAAGCAAAAAACGGTGCTCCTAGATATCCAACTCTTATTTCAGGTTTTGGAATAGGACAATTTGCAGGTAACATATATGTGGCTGACTATGATGGTACCATTTTTACCGCTGGGTTTAAGGACGGTCTGAGCGGGAACTTCAAGTTCTGAAATCCATTTGGCAGCTCGGCAAGTCTGATTCAGAGCCACAACAAGGGGAGCCATGGGAAGGTTATTATGGCTCTTGATGATCCTGAATGGCCCACGTAGTCACCAGTAATCACTATTGGGCTGCTCCCCTTGACATGGCTCTAAATCGGTATAGAAATCATTGCGGTGCCATGTTCAACTAACCCTTTGTCGACTGCAACTCATGCACCGTAATTCGGTGGTGGTATAATTTACCCACAATTATTTTCTCTTGTCTTTAAGGTGTACCTGAACCCTCCAACTACCCATAAAATTGGGGGGTATTGCAACCCACAATTCTAGTTGGTGACTTTAAGGTGTACCTGAACCCTCAAAGTACCCATAAAAATGCGGGGGGTTATCGGAAGTTGGTGACTTCTCGACTTCTCTTTTTGTGTACCCTTCTCCTGTTTATGGCTAGTCTGAGGGCTCAGGCATGTCCCAAACCTCTACCCTTCATGCACCGCGCTTAGGGCCGCCGACACGCGGGCGCTGGGCGGGGGCCTCTTCGGCGTGTCCATCTCGGGGTCTGGAGGCCCAGTCCGCAGACGTGAAGAACCTGAGGAGTGTCAGAGGTGAAGAACCCCCCAGTTTTAGTCGGGTAGTCATAGGTGTCCTTTTTAGGTGAGCCTGGTTAAAAATGGATGGCACTGGTTTAGATGGGTGCTGTTCCATTTACCAGGGCCATCTATTTTTCCAAAAGGCCACCTATGCGGGTAGTTCTTTCGGGGTCCGGGTAGAAAGTTGACTCTTGTCGAAGTTTCGCCCAGAAACATAGGTGTCCTTTTTGGTTCGCTGGAAGAATAGATGGGTTTTCCTGGTTTACCTGGTGGTTTCATCATCTACCAGGGCCATCTGTTTCCCCTAAAAGGACACCTATGAATGTCAGCATTTGGAAGGAGAGGGGTGTTCAGACTTCCTGTCGATGGTTGCGAAATCCGTTCGCACCACGAAATGAAACCATAGGTTGAAACCATTGTTGGTTGGGAATTTACAGAGGAATCGAATCAGACACCAGGGTTTAGTTATGGATTTGCAGATATACCACCACAAGATTGCTTTTCAGGTGGTATATAGTTACCCCTAGAAGTGGTCTCTAAATCAGTTTCACAGCCAGACCACCTGCCTTTTGAGTCTGCTTTGGCCCCGGTTTGAGTCCCGGTCTGGCGGTTCGGCCACGGGATGTTGAGGGCATTCTGGAAGGAGTGCTAAGGTAGAACACACCAAAGGAACGTTGGACTTCCAGGTTCAACACCGTGGACAGATGCCGCCAAAGTCAATAGCATGTTTAGGGATGTATGTACGACACATAGAAGGGGTGTATTCTGCCAGCTTGTAAGCATCCTGAGGACCTGCGGAACTTCAGGCGCATCCATGGATGATATGGTTTTTCATGTGTTGCCAATGAAGGACGTCCGGGGCCTCCCCAAGTTTCATATCAAACCACGTTGAATCAGAGGGCGATGAGCCAATGCGGGGCTCGCCTTTTTTGGAGTTGGTAGAAACGGAAAGGAACACCGAAGCCAGGGGGGGGGGAGGGTCCTGAAAAAAGACACCCCCCAATTTGCGGTATGTGTTGGAAATCAGAAGCTCTCTTAGTGCTTGGCTTTGAAACAAAGCCACAGGAAACCGGACAGGGGGCAAGTCGGCAAAGAGATCATGAACGTGCCGAAGTATATGGCTGTGGCTCAAAAAACTGCGCCACCGGGGGATCAAGACTCGCGTGAAAGGTACCTCTCCATGACCCTTTAAAAATGGGGTCGTTAAACGTTACCCTAAATAATGGGGTCATGGACCAATTTTCAAAGGGTCATGGAGAGTCTAGGTATGGTGCTTGGAGGTATGGATGCGCAGATATACCACCAAAAAGGCTTGTAATGCACCCGACAAAAAGTGCTATATACCCTCCATACGGCCAACACCCATCCAATCCAGAATTCCTGCTACGCTTCTCTGCCTCTTTGGTGTTGTTTTTTTGTTGTTTTGGCAAGATGGGCGAGTTTCTTGTGAGGGTTTTGCCGCTTTGAAGTTCTTCGGGCTCCGTGTGTAGCCGACTTGATTCCATGATCCTCAAGCCACCAACTTGTTCTTCGTATGAGTGAAGCCCTTCTGGAGGGCGCATTGGGTGTGGTTCTCAAAATTAAAGAGCTCTCGGGCGAACCGCGGGTTTGAGTCTCTGGTTTCCATTTACCGGGGTGTACTGGGGTTCCGTTTTGGGTGCCCAGTTTTCTGAGCCACAGCCATTGGGTTGAACCAATCCAAAAAGCGATCCTCACCTATACCAGTCCATCGGAAACCGCTCCGTTTCACCCTCTTACCCAAAGTCCACATCTTGCTGGTTTGACAGGCAGGGAATGAGAATTGGAATGACCCCCAAGCAAAACCATCCACGAAAGGTTTCCTTTGTTCGGGAATCCCAAAACGGTTCCTTCCCAACACCCGGAAGCTCGTTGTCATGCCCTACCTATCGCACCAGAAAGTTAAGTTCCCTGGAGAAAATGGAAGCACATATGTCCAGCTCCCATTTGACCCGACAGCGAATCCCATTTGGCTGTGGGTCAAAACCCTGTACTCCTGGTGAACATCAAAATAGGTGGTACATGGGTGTTCCTCCGCAGAATGGAGGCATAGGTTATGACCCATGGGCATAAAAAAACCAACTGGGAATCCCATTTAAAGCAACCAGCTTCGAAAACGGGAAGCTCGAGCCGTTCGCCCAGCTGGTTTTGGAAAGCTGAGAACTGGCAGCGACTCCCAGGCCAGTGCTCAAGGACCCCGCGGCGCCCGCACCGCCGGTGCTCGTCTTTGCCGGGAGCCTTAGGGCTCTTAGGTGCCCACTGCAAAACGTCCCGCCTCTTTCTCTGTGTTGTTTGGGGGGCAGCATGGCCAACGAGCAGGTGTTTACCCTGTAAAACGTTCTCTCCCTGCCACTAACATGGCACCTGACAAGGGGTCGCTTTGAGAGGAAACTGATCTTCCAAGTACCCTGCTGGGCTGCCGCAGGTGCCATGTTTCTGGGAGGAAGTGTGGCCTTTCAAGATATACCCCAACCGAAAGGAGGGTATTGTGAGAAGGGGGCAGACTTAAACCCGGGTTCAAGTCCTTCCGGTTGAACCATGGTACCCTGGTTGGGAGCGTGGATCAATCCAGCGAGTTCTCCATGCAGGTTGATTAATTGTTTCAACAAGATTCTTGGATGCTCTATGTCTGTTCAATTCGCTAAGTTAGTGTTTGGGGGACTTAAAAGTGTTCGATGGTAACTGGGACAGCAGTTTTGGGGGCTACTTTGATCTTTAACCTTTTTTGTGGGGTAGTGGGGGAGTATGTTATTTTGAGGGTACCCTTAATGGGCCGAGTCTAAAGGAGAACCAGCGCGACACCAATATTCTGTTGGGTCCTATATGTTGAGACACACCCATGTCTGCTTTCTCACTCACCGAGAAAAGGCATGCTTTCTGCGCAGGGCCGCACGAGTCAACAGACTTGTGCGGTCTAGGTTTCTCCTGCACTTGTCCAAGCCACCAAGGCGTACCTCCCTTGCGATGTTCTGTTCGCAAGAAAGCACTTTGCTGTCTCTGAGTCTCCCCCCGGCCACCAAGGATTAACTCCCTTGCGATTCGTTGTAGGACAGTGCCAGCGATTCTTCGCATGGTCGTCCAGCATGCTGTCGAGTCTCCCGCTCCCGTGGTGTTGAATCATAGGTGTGAAGAGACGTTGGAGCTTTCTCAAGTAGATGGTTTCTTTGCCTGGCTTCAGCACCCTCCAACCACTGCTTTTTTGTTGCCGCAAGGGGATGTTGGTTGCGGGGGAACAGGCAGTGATTCGGGGGGGGTTTCCAGCCTGGTTTCATGGCGTCCCGGACTCCCCCCTCTCCCCAAGTTTCCCAGATTTCAGTTGTTGTTTTTTGCCTCCAACCATGTAAGACAAACCCAGCGTTTCCTTCCCAAGCGAGGTCAACGATCCGCCGGTCATCAACGAGGTAATGCCTACGCTCATGTACCAGGAGCAGGGTAGGCGCCTCTACGCCCGGGGCTCAGCGAGAACATCCCAACTGAACGAAATGTTGTTGTTCAATCATGGACCATGGAACCAAACTTTCCTTGGTATGAGAACCAAAAAACAGTAATTGGGGGGGGTGGGCGGGGGTGCTGGTTGAGATATTTTTTCTCTGTTGGTTTTAAAGGGACACAGAGTCGCTACTGGACATATGTTTGTTTGTTGCATGAGACTAAGCAAAATGAATGCTTGGTGGGGATCAGGTTTGGCGGGTGGTCGGCCTTAAAACGGTTCTTGTGCGAAGAACACATGTGGCGACATCGCATTTGTTTAGTTAGTTCATCCTGATGTTGATTCAGGGCTTTTCATTTAATCCACTAAAAGTTAAACTTTCAGCAGCGGATCTGAACACGACAAATCAGATTTGATTCCCTTTTTGCCAACTCCAAAAAGGGAGCCTCAAAAGGCCACACCATGGGTCCATGGGTTTAAAGATTTTCTGGGCTTAGAGATCACCTTCCCTCGTGGGGCCCTCGTCAGGGGTGATGCCTTGGACTCAGGTCTACGGCGCCCACTTCCCTCGGGAGCCTGGCGGCGACTGCGTCTTCTTTGCAGATGCGAACACCTCAGGACGCGGACGGCACGCGACGGGTGGGATGCTTCCGGTTAGTTCAGCAGAGTTTGGGTCGTGGAACCTGGAAAATAAAAAAACGGATTTGCATAGTATCCTTTTGAGGACCCCGTGTTTTTCGTTTGGGTTCTATGTCAGTTTGCAGCATGGCAGAAGCCGTGAAAAGTGGACGACATTGACTATACACGCTCCAATTGTATTTGACTTTCTTGATAGATGTATCAATGAGCTCGATTTCCTGACGTGTACATTAGGTGCAACCAGGCAGGTTTCTACGCATAGGTAGCTGTCCCACGCGATCATGTTGTTCGATCTTGCGCAGGTTGGTCTGTGGCGAACATTTGCTTGGGTCCTGAGCGGTGTTCCAGGGTTGGCAGAAGCGTTGGCGTACACTTGGCACAAGGACAGTTGAGCCACAATCAAAACCCGGGTATAGATGAAGGTTAGTTAGGGACGATCCCAACCATAAATAGCTGCGGCCGCCTTCTTAATCCTGTATATGGTTCTGGGTAGACTATTTTAGTACCAGGATTTGATTGCGACTCAGTTGTTCCCAAAAAAGGGGGTGTGCACTTCTATTCTTGATATGATAGGCCAGCTCAATTGGACCAAGCCCAGCTGCGGATCAAGACTCCGAGACTGACGGACCGCTAAAGCGGCGGACCCTGCTTCATGCTGTGCCTCCTGTTGCTGGTGCTGGCGAATGCCGACACAGTCAGCGATCAGGCAAGGTTGGGTTGGCTGGTGTCAACCAACCCGCAACCCTGAACCAAGCCTAAACTCAAAACCACATCCAAAGGAGTGTGGAGGGTCGTGTGTGCAGTTGATGCGTGTACACAGAGGTGGCTACGCTTGACTGAAGTATGAGCAGACAATAGATAGGTAGATAGACAGATACCTGACCCATATAATTGCTCGAAGAGGATTGGGGTGGTTTTCCTTTTTCAGCGTATCTTGAGGGTCCAGGTAGACGGATAGTCGGAAAATCTTCTCCGCCGGAGGCTTGGGAGCACTTTGGCATGGTAAATCAGCTGCGGGCCGAAGGGTACACCTGTCCTAATGGCGCGAGCTACGCGCCGAACCCCACGCCCTTGAACTTCGACTGCCGCCTCTGGCGGGCGTCGAGGCTTCACTCGGCGCCTCGGCCATGCCCTCCTTAGATGAGTTGTTTTTTGGGGGTGCGACATCCCTTCTGGAAAAAAACACAAAACAGTAATTAACAAGCAACTCTTGGACCTGTGGCCAACGGCACCACTCACTTTTTTTGAGCCCCCCTCACACTGATTGAGCCCTCAAATGCGTGGCTTTGCAGGTAGGTTTCTGCATCCGTTGAAGCCCCACATGCCCAGGCAGACTCGCAGGGTCGAATTTGAACTGCACATGGCCCTGACCAGTTTAGTGAGCAACACAGACCTGGTTCAATTCCATGTCCCCCATAAAACACATAAATGGAATTGGGGGACCGAGACGCACCCCCCTCCCCCTAGGGGGGGGATACTAAATCCAGTGGATTTGCTCGGCAAACGAGGAGGACATGGCCAGCCAGAACTACTTCTCCCACACCTCCTTGGACGGCCGCTCTCCTTGGGATCGAGCGGAAGAGCAGGGCATCAGCGCCAACGGGGCGACTCACTGGCAAAAAAATCGACCGGATCTCGCCGAGTCTGGTTTCCCCCACGTTGGTCGATTTGCTCGACCTTTTGTTCTTTGGGTTTCCCCAGGTGGCCATGGGTCAAAATCCAAATCGTACCCCCAGTGAACATCCCAATCCCCACTAAAGTAGGTTCTAAAATGGGTGGTCACCTACCAACCAAAATGGGATCCCAGAACGGTTTTGACAACCACAGCCATGTTGGTCTAGTTGTCGCCAATTCTCCAAAAGGTCCACCGATATTTTCTGGGTCCTTGGGGGCACCTGAGGAGAACATCGCTGCGGGCAGCCGCTCGGCACGGACAAATCAGGTTCACGACCTTTTTTTAGGGGTGTCCCACATTTGAAGGCAAACCCAAATGCTGCCACCCTCACTCCCCGAGTTCGTGAACTTTCTTTTTGGGAAGACCAGTTTAGCGGTAAATAAACAGTTTGGACTTTGTTTGGCCAGCCCACTGGTGAAGTGAGCACCGCGCGTTTTGATGCGTTGGTCAACTAACATTTCCCGTGAAGGTTCGATCTTGGCGGTTTTATCGACTTTCAGGCTCAACTATCATGGCATGTTGCATGGTTTTTGGAATCACCGACCTGGACCTGGACAATCCATAAGTGACGGTATTTTGCTATTTCCTTGCGTTGGCCACCTACTGGATGGTTGTCCAGAAGATTGTGTTTGTCAGACTGTTCACACTTTCAGGTAGCCCTTAATTGGTGGTTTGGATTGGTTTGGATTTGGATTTGTAGCCTTGGTTCTTGAGAGCAAATGAACAACCACCTAACCCCTAAACCAATCCAAAGCACCAATTAGACCACCGATTTTGGCAAAGATCTGGGACGGATGTCGGTTTCCGAAGGAAGTAGTGCATCTGGGGCGCTGGAGCAATGGAAGAACTCTGATGGCCACTGCAAGAACATGATGAGCTCGAAACATCACGTTTTTGCCGTCGGCTATGCATATGATTCGTCTGCAAGGTACAGGCACTATTGGACACAGATGTTGAAGCATTCGGATGTCTCGGACCTTGACACGTCCTGCTATCCAGCGACAGCGACCATATCAACTACCTCGGAGACCACAACTATGACTGAAAGCGCAACTACGACTCAAAGCGCAACTACGACTGGAAGTGAGAGCTCAACCTCAGCTACCACTATGTCCACTACAACGACCTCTTCAGACACTTCGACCACTGGAAGCGCCACCCAGAGTTCAACATCAGCTACCACCAGTTCCATCACGGAAGCCAGTTCAGAGACCAGCATGACCGCTACACAAACCACAGAGGCCCAGGTACAGGGCGAAAACACAAGTCAAGGCACTGTCACCAGCACAGCTGCCACGGGCACTTCGGTAACTTCGGTCGCATCCAGCACCTCCCTTCAAGTCACTACCGCAGAAGTGGCGCGGTCGGACATGACAACCACCACCACCACCCTGGCCTCGGTGACAGGCAAGTTGCTTCTGCAGGTCTCAGATTCCGAGGCCTTTCTCGCCGCGGCCTCCCGGCTCCAAGGACTTCGAAAGCTTGGCCCTGGGTGCGTTTCGTTGTGTTGATGTGTTGTCTGCATGTGGTGTGTCGGTGTGTTGCATTGTGTTGTGGTGTGTTGTGTTGGGATCAGTATGCTTGTGTGTGCGTGGTGTTTGTTGTTCATGTGTTGCTGGATTGACTGGCTGGCTGGCTGGCTGGCTGGCTGGCTGGCTGGTTGGTTGGTTGGTTGGTTGGTTGGTTGGTTGGTTGAGTGATTGATTGGGTTGCTTGGTTGCTTGCTTGATTGATTGGTTGGTTGGTTGATTGCTTGCTTCCTTGCTTCCTGATGTTTGTTTTGTTTGTTTGAGTTTGTGCGTGATTGTTTGCTTGCTTGCTTGCTTGCTTGCTTGCTTGCTTGCTTGCTTGCTTGCTTGCTTGCTTGCTTGCTTGCTTGCTTGCTTGCTTGCTTGCTTGCTTGCTTGCTTGCTTGCTTGCTTGCTTGCTTGCTTGCTTGCTTGCTTGTGTGCTCGCTCGGACGCTCGCTCGCTCGCTTGTTTCCTTGTGTGTTGTTTATCATTTTTTGTTGGTTGAGTTTGTATGTGATCGTTTGTTTGTTCATTTGCTTGGTTTTGTCTGGTTGTTTGTCTTGGTGCTGGTTGGTTCTGTGCTTTTTTACTTGACTGACTGATTTGTTTATCTATGTTTGGTTTCTGCGGTTGTTTATTTGGTTTGCAGGGATCTTTGCTTTTTTTTGGTTAGGTCCGTGCACATACTGCTAGCTGCTAGCTCCAGCAGTTTCACCTCCCTTTTACCAACCAAAAGACATGATATAATTTATAGCTCCTCTTTGTTTTTGGCGGATTCCTTGCAACGAAAATCAATGGTCACTGATGTCACTGGTATCATGGGTTCAGGTGTGCTGATTGCTTGACTCCTTGACCTATCATTTACCCTCCCCCCACTAACATGGCACCTGACAGGGGGTCCTCGCAAGAAGAAAATGATCTTCCAGGTACCCCACAAATGCTATGTTAGTGGGAGGAAGGGTAATTACTCTTCATTTCTCCTTGGTCTTTTCACTGGAACCCTTTCTCTCTTAAACCGCTGCCGCTTCGATCCGACAGGACCTCTGATAGCCTTCCTGGCCGAGCTGCTCCGCGTGCCGGCGCGCCGCATCAGCCTCTTCTTCCCAAGGGCCCGGCGCCTACGCGCCGCAGAGGCGCGGCGGCTGAGCCAGCTGGCGCTGGACTACGCGGTGGAGCTGGAGCGGGACAATATCTCGCAGGTGGCAGAAGCTCGGAGAAAAAAGACTCAGATGTGTGAAACAGGAAATCGAACTGTACAAGATCTCAGATGTGTGAAACAGGAAATCGAGCCCTCAAGATGGTTGGTTTCCTTTGATTCCCCGTTACAAATCGAGTTAACATGTTTTTTATTGAAACAGGCACTCCACTCCACGTGTTTGCAGTGTTGCCGTTTGGCGTATTTGGGATCCCTTTTCTGTCGCCATGCTGGCCCGCTGTTTTTTGGCCACGTTTTGGATCAGTGAGGAACTGCTGGCCTTGGCGGATCCAAATGAAACCAGCCATCTGCTGCAAGAGACTCTGGAGGTTTTGGATCTGAAGCTTGCCTAGCCAGTCGACCTTTTTGACTTGCTGTTTGGTCCGTGCTTTTGGCACCCCAAAAGGTCAGCCGTTGATTTCCTGGTCCTTTCAGTTTCAGGAGTCTCGGAAAATATCAGTTGCATATGTAAGGTTGAGTACATATATAAGACACAATCTTAAGATGTGAGGAATCTGACAGTGGAAGTTGTGGAACTGGTGCTCACTTTGGATCAGAAGGACCGCGAAGGCGGTCCACCCTTCGATCCAACTTGGTGGCTGAGTCCTGGTCCAAAGGCGCCCATTTTGACTTTTGTTTTCTTGGCGGCATGTTTCGCCTCCTTTTTGGGGGGTGGCCTGTTCAGACTTGTTTTCTCTGCCTATGAGTTCAACCCAGCTCCGGTGAGTTGTCAGAAGTCGCCAAGTTGACATGCGACCACCCAGACCTCCAGTCACCTGTTTTCCTTTGTTGGGCTTGGAGGGGGCCCCTTTGAAGTCAAAGATTGGTTTCCAGGACCACGAATCTAACACAGAAATCTAGGGGTAACTTCCATTCCAATCTTTCCAGGGATTCAAATCATTCTAGAAAACCACCAAAAAACCTGAGGAAATGCCTGGTTGTTCAAAAGAAGGACTTACGAATCCATGGCTCAGGATCGGTGCCCTTCTCGTCTTTGCTTGCCTGGCCGGGCTCCTTTGCCTGCGCCTGCGGCGATCGCGGGGCGCGCCGAGGCCGGCGGAAGTGAAGTTCCCCACCATCCTGAAGACCGGCAGCGCGACCATGGCATCCAGCAAGAGCGAGGTGGTGATAACTCGCTTGTAGCCTTCAAAACGTGACACGCATATCGCTTGTAACCTTCCTGCGAAATGTGCGAAGTGAACTGGGTGGTTCAACTAAAATCGGGACCCCCGAAACTGGAAGGGAACACCAGAAGGACGCCAGAAGGAGGGGTTTCTCCATTTTAGTACTCACCCAGCACCTCATGCGTAGAGCCTCCACAAGCTTGAGGCTTGATCATTTTGAAGTCCGGCCTGCGAATGCAGATTCCGTGACGCTTGAATTTGTCACTCTCCCCGAGTTGAGATCAAGTACGGCCAGGACCAAACAGTTGAGCTAGGAGACTTGTTGGCTCAGGTACTCGGGTGAGTGATCTTTATGGTCGCCTTGGTCCATGCATAGCCCTGTCATAGCCTTAGCGCCTGAGATGCGCCACAGCTGTGCTCGGAAGCGGGCGGATCAATCTGGCCACGGAGGGTCAAAACCAATCTGGGAATAAGGAGGTACCGGCTGAGAAGGCTAGGATTGCGTGAAGAAATATCAGTGTTCTTTCCTTGAACGCAACCAGTTCAATGCCTCTCTAACACCACCAAAAATTGATGAAGGTGTTCGGCCAAACACACAACAAACAAAACACTGGAAGCTCAATCCAATCTTCAAATGAGGCTCCAGAAGTACTGAATGAATGGAAGCCAGAATTTGGCTCAGCAATACTAGGCAAGTGTGAATCAATTGAGTCGGGCGTTGTTGGCCAGGACAGCAATTCAGGAGCTTCAAGTGTTGAGGAGGGTGCTTCATCATAGGTGTACACATGTCATGTCAACTGCTTCGCGCAATCATTTGCCGTTTGCCATCTTTTCCAGAGTGCTTTGGAAGTCTGGATGCATCCTTTTTCGCCTGCACCGTTTGCCTAGACGGCAGCCCTTTTCCATTGCAAGCGCATGTGCAATGGAGGCCCTGAGCCGGAGGCCTTGTTGCATCCGCCAGTGTTAGACACTTTCGCCTTCATCACCATCACATGAATGATTTGTTGATGGCAAACAGATGTGACCGATGGACCCTGAGAGTGTGAGACCGCTTTAAAACCCTTGTGGCCTTTGAGGTCATTGGTATTTGTCTTTTCTCCCGGGACGACCTAAAATTCCTACTTCCCTGCAAATTAGAGGATTCTAATCCCAACGAAGACCATGAAAAGGAGATTCGACCCAAACATTGTGGTTTGATGTGGTTTGATGTGGTTTGATGCGGCTTGATGCGGTTACCTGGTTGGATGCAGTTCCTTTGTCCGTTTTGGGTGGTGCCCAAGCCTTTCTCTCGTCGCGTCCGGGGTTTCGTCGCAGGACGCGAGCGCGTGGTGGCACGGGGCCCCTTTTGTCGAGTCGGGTCGGATGGGTGCCGCATGTTTTCCGAACCCGAGCCGAGCAGGCGGCCCCTTTTTGGCTCGGTTCGGGTGGCTCGGTGATTTGGATGTTGAGCCCAAATCGCTGTTGTTGTAGAGGGTAAATGGGACTGACCACCAAGCCACCTTAGAGTTGCAAAGTCCCTTACCCTTACTCCAATCACAGCTCTCAGGTTGAGCCCCTGGTTCTTGGGTAAGTGGGACTCCAAGCCAAGCCACCACATCCTGGGATGAGAGTTGGCCCATGTTGCCGCCCTTACCCAATCATGGAAGCTTAAAGGGGTTCTGGAAGACTTGAAGGCCCAAAACGAACGCCGGGAAACGAAGAAGGGAACTCGATGATTTGTTTGGGGCCTTGGGGCAATGTGGCAAAAAACAATCGTTTTGGGCAGTACTTCGGGTCCGGGTACTTCCATGGTTCTTGGAAGAGCCATGCAGCCGATTCTCAAGTTTCGCTTTTGGCCATTCGAGTTTTTGGTTAGAGAAACTAGACCTGAAAGGCGCCGTTTCTGGTGGTGGTGTTGTTTTGTGCTAACAACATATGGGTTTGTCTCAAAAAAGGGGAGCCCCCAAATGGGCTTCGACTTCCTTTCGGTTTTCCTTTAAAACCACCAAGAAAAATCGGGTTCCATTCAGAAAAGGTCCTAGACCTTCACACTGCCCTTACAAAAGGCCAATCAGCCCATCATTTCGGGGCAATAACCTGGTTTGAACGGGTGGTTTGAGGGTCCAGGTACCTTTTTCCGGTTGGTTTGTAAGGCAAACCAGGGCAAACCACGCAACTTTGCGTGTCAGGTTCACATTTCGGGTCCCTGCGTTTGTGTTCGTCACGCGAAGCCTCAGAACCTCAGCAGCCCCTCAGCGTCCTTGGCTTCCCACCAGAGTCGCACGAAACGTTTGTCGCCCTTCCCGTGGAAACCATGCGATTGAGCCTCCAAACCTTGCGGAAATATGGCTGGTCAAAAATGGGTACCCAAAATGGAACCCTTGTAAACGGAACCAAGGACTAAAACCTGCGATCCCCTGGCGTTTTAATTTTGACCCACACCCACATGTTTCCTTAGTATGCCGCTTTCTGTCATGCCAATCTGGTAAGCCTGAATTTGTGGTGTGGATTGGTGGTTTGGGGATTTGCACCCCTAGTTCTTGCAGATGATAAATAGGAACCCCCCCCCCCCTAGCCACCAAACCACCAGATAAACCAACAACTAGGGAAGCTGAACTAAGCGAACCCGCTTGAAAGAGACAGTCACGGGGATGGGCATCCCACCTTTGGTATCACAGACCCAGAAAAGGCAAATGCCCAGCACCCAGCATGGAAACCAAGAAGGCACGGGTTTTCGTTATATACCCAAAAAGGTGTACCCTCAACGCAATTATGTCTTCTTTTTGTTTCCTTTTGAACCATCCACAAAATAAGTATGCTTACAGAGAAGAAAAAGAAAGAGAGAGAGAGACACGGACATGTGGGTCTCCCAAAACCAGTGTCCGTGCCGTTTTGTTTTTGTTCTTCTTTGTTTTCTTTTTTCCCGAGGTGCCGGCCTTGAACGTCAACAGCAGCCTGGTGATTTGCCAGCTGCCGACTCTGAAAGGCGGTCGCTACCAGCCGCGCGCTCGGACCCACTCGGACGGTTCGATCTTCGGTGTCTGGGCTTCAGTTTCCATTTGCCACCCATTGTGATGTTCACCAGGGGTAGGCTTTGACCCACAGCCACATGGCTCATCTTGTGGAGTCGGTACCCGTTTATGGGACAGTGTTGATGAAAAATCCAATGCAAACCACCAATTTGAGGGGGCGTCCGGCGTCCCCTCAAAACGAGACACCCCATATTGCCCCTTTTGGTGGTTTTAGAAGTCACCTTTTGGTTGCCAATCTTAAGTGAGTCCTGCGCTTGGGGTGATGTGTTTTAATGGACAAATATCAATTGGGTGGTGAAATCCACTTAGATTTGCCAACTTGGCCCGGGCATCTCGATTTTTCGAGGCCTGTGAGATCCAAAGCGAGTGCAGTTTCGGGGTTTTGTGATTGGTCCGTTGGCCAAGTTTTCCGGCGAGCTTGCCGTTGCGGGAAAGCCAGCTCACCAGGTCCTTTACCTTTACCTGGGAGTAGCTTATTTCAGCTTTTGCAAGTGTGGTATTGTTTCCGGATTCTGGAAGCACGCAGATCCGAGCTGTACTGGGCTGCCAGCGAAAGTGCACTGCAGTGCGCATTGCAACACACCCATATGAGCGCCCACGCGTTGCTTTCAATTCCGCTGAAGGTTGATGCTTCGCTTCAAGGCTGGGTGCGAGTTGAAGCGCGCCGGGGGCGGGCGCAGACTCTTCAGCTCCAAGCTGTGGATGCAGGAGGTCCACTTCGCACCACTTGATACAAACATGCTATCCTGGAAAAAACGCAAGGGTTTCATCCATCCCCAGATTTGTAGTGACCTTTCTCCTTTTATAGGGGGTTCCCCAAAAAAGAGTGGTCAACGTCCCGAAACGACAACACACATCCACGGCAGCCCGAAAAAAGGGCCCCAAGAGGATATCAAGTATGATTTACTTGAGGGCATTGGGGGAATGCTCACAGGGCGGCCCAGGGCACCTTTTGATTGGCTTGTGGGTTGGGGAAGACCTTTAATGGAAGCCAAAGCACATGTCATCAAAAAACAAATCAACCTATGCCACGAGATAAACCCATCAGCTGGCAACACACCGATCAAATGGGAAGCTGTGTAGGACGTGTCTATACAGCTCCACCCAGCAGATCCTAAGACCTTTTTTTGGAGCGGCAACCAGCCGGTTCCTTTTGCTTTAAAGCGTGGCAAGACCATGGTTGCCTACTATACGGGTAAATGGATTCATTGGGCAACACTTGGTGGTTACTTTGGTTACCTACAAAACCAGGGGATATGGAACTTCTGGGGCATTCATGTTGATGAACTTGATGCGGAAATCCAGACGTGTGTGAAGCTGACAGCTGATCCGAACATGGACGGAGTTTCTTGGCAATAAAGATCACCGGAAAAGATCAAGTCGAGCCCGTTTCGCCCCTTACCTCAAGAGCAAATTGGCCCTGAATTTTGAGGGGGATTCCCCTCAAAAGTGGTTGGTGGACCCGAACCCCAACCGAAAATGATGTTCACCAATTAGTATGTTGCCCTGTTCCTTTTGGATAAGTTCCAAAAGATCCTGCTGATTTGGAGGATCCGAATGTTTTGCACAGTTGGTCTTGGGATTTAGCCCACCGGACCCCTGTTTGTTTCCAGGTTGAGAACTCTTGGCTTCTCCTCGGAGAGCACGCGTCAAAATGATCTCGAACGCAACAGGCCTCCGGCGTGGTGGCAAGGCCACACACCGGGGCGACGCCCATCTTTGAGGCAGGAGAAAGGTCGTTCAGTCAGTTCAAACGCAGGGTGAGTCTCTTGGAGCTGAACTCCGGAAGTGCTTAGAACAGGCGTCAAACCTTTCATCTCCTGGAAACTTTGCCTAAGAGTTTATTGAAGCTGATGAAATGGAATCTGGAAGCAGGCTTCGTTGTTTTTTTTTTTTGGGGGGGGGCTGCCGATATGGGTTCATGCCATTGATTCGGGGGTAAAACGAGAGCTTTTTGTGGAGGTCCTTTCTGGAGGTCCTTTCTTTGTGGATTCCTTGTTCAGGTTTCGATTAATTGTAGTCCGAGTGTTTCCGTGGGTCGCATTTTCCAATGCAAGAAACAACAAGAACAAATGGGTACCAACCCCGCAAAAAAAGGCTCTGATTCTTTCTCTTTCTTTTCATCGTCCTAAGGTTTCTTTGTGTTTCGCCGGGTTTCCTGACCATTAATTGGCAAACGCGGAGCATCTAGAGCGTAACAGGACTCGCTTTGGGGTCTGTGTGGATGGTCATCAACCACCGACTGGGGGCGGGGGTGAACAGAAACGCGTGGTCCGACCTGTGAAAGTCCCAAACAAGGTAAGAACATGTGGTACGGCAGGGTCCGCACTTCCGTCATCAAACCAAAGGGCCACAGTTACTAGGTCCCCCAGTAATGCTCTTCTACTCTTTTTGGGGGAGGGTTCGCCTACTAAAAGTAGACTACAGAAAAAAATCGGGTGCCCTTATTCTAACATCTCTACTGGAGGACCTAGGTTATAACATGGAAGAGTTAGAACATCACGCGCCCTCTTCTTGCGCCCCGTGGCACGCCACTTTGTTTGGTAATGCGCTTTTGTTTTGTGCAGTGAAGCCATTGTACGTGTTTTTTGAAGGTACCCTTTATAGTTTGCAAAAGGAACGCCGCCATTGTGGGGGTGATACCCGTGCAAGCGTTTATGACCCCTTGTAGAACCAATCAGCTCGGGTTGGCAACTTGTTACCCACTCCCATTCACTGGGCCAGGTGTTAGCGCCGTTGAGCGTGAAGAGGCCGGGACCCGTTCAATGTCTCGACTCTCAAACCATCCTTTAAAGAGGGAAGGCACATCATTTTGTTGGGGACAAGAACCATTGTTTATGGGCAGTTTGAGGGTCCAGCAGTTTGCCATTTTCCCTGCTGGTTTTGAAGGGAACCTATTATTGGATGCATATAATATATCCTTTTGCCAGGAGGCGTATTCGCACATGAAGGGACGGACAGAAAAACAAGAAGCCAACATGAACCCACGAGACGTGGAAACAATTGCTTTTGCACTCGTAGTTGATCAAAAGGTCCATTACAACAGGACTTTCACGAAGTGCGAGTTACCCATAGTGTATTGGGTGTGGCTCAAAGTTACTGAGCTAGGGCGAACCGCAGGTTTCAGTCTTTGGTTCCATTTACCGTTTGGTGCCATGTTGGTACATGTCTTCAGCCATTGAACCTCCCAGCTGCACTCTGGAAGCGACACCAAGACTCATTCCGAACAATTTCTCGGACTTAGCTTTTGCGCTAGTATGAGGCGCCCTCATGGAAGGTAAGGCACAAGGGCTTAAACCAGCACTGCCCAGGTTGCGCGGTGGCAAACAGAATCAGGTGACGGGACCGGTGACTGTCACCATCATCTCATCAACCTTTTGACTTTAGGTTTTACAGTTTTGGGTTCCCGCTTTTTGTAAGGCTGGTGGACCTTGGGGCAACTGAGTCATATGTTATGTTGCGAAAAACATGCTTACAGATTCAGCTGGGGTCTCCTCTAAACATTTGGGGTATGGAGGGAATCTTCTGCACCTGGACCCAAAAGAAAGAACAACCCTCAAAAAGGGAAGGAATCACCATTTCGAGGAAGTTTTGAGTTGCAACAACCCATGTTTGAGGGTTCAAGTGGGCCACCCCCCCCAACCCAAGCGTCCCATCCGAGCCAACGAGCTTCACGGCGCCCGAGTTGCGTCCTTCCTCGAGGGGTTGCTCTCCTTTTTTTGGCATCCCTCAACCCACGAAACACAAAGCTGCTTTTCGGAAGTTTTGCGGCTTGAACCCATCCCTCAAACACAGTTGTTTTCGGGGGTTTTGCAATTTGAGCCCGGAGAACCACCTTTTGTTCGAGGGTTTCGCCTCTTTTTTCGCGTCCCTCAACCCACAGAACCCGAAATCGGGTCGAGACATCGGAGAGGTTTACGCCCGACTTGGTGGGCCCACTTCGGCAGGCGCGCAGTACGCAGCCGGAAGCTGCGAGGGGCTGGAAATAATTTGTTGGTTGGTTGGTTGGTTGGCTGGTTGGTTGGTTGGTTGGATGGGTTGCTTGCTTGGTTGCTTGCTTGGTTGCTTGTTTGCTTGGTTGGTTGGTTGGTTGGTTGGTTGGTTGCTTGGTTGCTTGCTTGGTTGGTTGGTTGCTTGGATGGGTTGCTCGCTTGGTTGCTTGGTTGCTCGCTTGGTTGCTTGGTTGGTTGCTTGCTTGGTTGGTTGCTTGGTTGAAGTTTGTTGAAGTTTGTTGAAGTTTGTTGAAGTTGATTGAACGTTGGCTTAAGTTGATTGAACGTTGGTTGGCTCGCTTTTGGGTTGGGCTGGGTTGGGTGGATGGCTGAAGTTGCTTGATGTTGGTTGATCCTCGTGAATGTTGGTAAATGTTGTTTGATGCTGTTTAATGTTGGTTGATTCCAAAAGCGCGACTCTTCAACGAGAGAAGGCCCTGGAAATACAAGGTCAATATGTTTGGGACCTTGACTGCAAATGGACGAAAATAGGAACACCAACAGGTCAAACGCTCGGTTTTGGGCAACTATTGGTTGCCAGGTGGGTTGCTTGCTGGACATGTGTTGAGTGCTTTTGGCGCCTCACATTTGCAGATGTCGCGACTGTCAGTTGCATTCCTTGGAATTCTTTCCAATTGACCATAGGCACAGCCAAAGCTCCCTATGTCAGTCATGGTCATGGTGTCCTTAGCTCCCAATCCTAGAGAGTTTTATGACCAGCCCAAGCACCCCAGAGGAAAAGGGCGTTTCGACCAGGGTCCCTCGGATCATCACACATTGGAGCATTTTTTTTGAGGAACCCTGTTGGTAAACTAGAAATCCAAAAGGGAACCCGCCATGTGTGTTTGGGTGGGGTATGCTTGGCAGTTCCCGGCCATGCGGTTCCTTAGGTGTTTAGTTGGTTTTTAGTCGGTCTAGTGGTAGTTTCCGCCAACTTAGCAGGGGATCCGACAACGAACAGCCCCAATCACGCGGCGCCATTGGCGGCACTTCGCTCAGCACCATGGTGCAGAAGCCGCGTCCTATCAGGAACGCCAGCAACGGCAGGCCACCGTCTGCATGCGGACCGCCCACCCTGGCGCAATTCGCGGACGCGAGTACAAAAGCGCGGCTCTGCAGACGTGGGCTGCCAACAGCGTGCTGGACCCGGCCGCCGTCCCTGTGACACTGTGTGTGTGGTGTGCTGCATAGTGGCCCGGGATCCACTGGGAAAAGGAAACGTCACCTTGGGGCAGCCCAGCTTTGAGACCAGCCCATAGGTCTTGGTGGCTCTCAGCCATCCGATTCCTTAGCTTTTTAGATCCTCTCAGTGTTTAGTGGTAGTTTCCATTTACCCCACTAACAGTGAGTCACTTTTAGCGGGGGATCTGAGAGCAGCCAGGTCTCAGTGATCCTCGAAGAGGTGCAGGCCACAGAGTCGGCCCTTGCCGGCAGAACCGGAGCCTTCCAGAGCGAGGACTCCCGCAAGTTTTTGTCGCGGATCCGGCTGGGTCTACCTGGGTATGGGTCAAAATAAAGCCACCAGGAATTGGACCGCAGGTTTTGGTCCACGTTTCCATTTACCTGGGTTCCATTTTGGGAACCTATTTTTGACCCACAGCCACCTGGGCCCGAAAGAACTACCCGACTCAAAAGGCGAAGTCACCCACCAAACATGTTTTGCAACATCCCAGTTCTTAGTCGGGTGGTTTGAGAATCGGTTCAGGTGCACAAAAGGAAGCATTGTTTGCCAATGGGGCACTGGCTCGAGATTTCTTTGGGATGCTGTGCGTCTTCATGGGGTGGGTCAATTTTTGCTGTGACTTTGTGACCTCTGTAGCCTCGGCTTGCCACACGAAGCCGCAAGCCTGGGAGGGTGTCTACTTCCCGGCCATTTTTTTTTAAATGTGGCAATGAAGAAGGGCAGTACATGGCCAAGTGGAGGTTGCTATTGCAAATTGCCGGCAAGGTGCTGGCTTCGAAGTGGGTGCTGCCGATCGCCAAAATGTCAAGGATGTTTTTTTTGGGGGGAACATAAACTCCAAATGGCTGAACATATACTCCCAGTTAAGTGATGTGCTCCCAATGAAAGTTCACACCGACTTCAACAGCATGGTAGACAAACCACCGACTGACTGACTGGGCACGTCGCGTTTGTTTCCAATGCACGGGCAACCAATGGAGATTCTTTTGGCTTCATGTTGCGTGTTTGTTTACTTTCAACAAACAGGAGACGGCGATGACACGCTTAATGATTGGGTGCTTTCCATCAGCTGATACGGGCTTTGGCTTACCCTTTGGAGTCAAGAAGGCACGTGTTGGCTATGAAAGTATGTTCGGTGCTTGGCTATGAGCAAATGCCACGGCATGTACCTAACTAAGTCTTGCTCTCAAATAAAAAGTGCATACCGAGTTGCTACTTTGCGGAGATGTGTTTTTGGGTTCGTCGCGAGTATTCCCAAGACGACGTGGGCTTACGTGGGGTTGTGTTTCTTGTTGTATAGGTGAAACCCCCCCATTGGCGGGGTTCTCCTATGTCAACCCACATGCACTCTGTTAGTCAAGACATCAGCCCGTTTCCCACTACATCCCGTCATGAATGTGTCACACGCCGCCACTCGCTTTCACCAGGATATCTTCTGCAGCTGGCAAGTCTTTGCCAACCGGCAAGAAGGCGCACGCGGGCAAGAATCGCGAGGACTTGTGCGCCCAATGCGACATCCGCTGGGCTACATAGGTCTGTCGCTTTGTGTCGTTGTTTGGTGGCACCCGTTTTGGGGGGTTGGTTCAATGGACAACCAAAAGGAATGCCGTTGCGCCATGTTGGGGGGTCCTTTTTGAACGTGCTTGACATATTGAACTAAATCCGATCACGCAGGTGAAACTTCAAGTTCTAGGGGGGATTTGGGATCAGCGGGTTCTGTGTTGACGAGTACATGTTGTTTCTGCACGGGATCTGGATTTTAGTTAGATAGCATGTTGGACCCTCAAACTACCCTCAAAAAAAGCGGCCTGATCTTATTTTTTTGGGGCCCAACAACCATTTTGTTGGGGTTTGAGGGTTCAGGTACCTGCTCATTTACATTTGAGTCACAATCAAGCCCCGGGCAAGTGAAGGTTAGTAAGGGAAAGACCCAGCCAGAATTGGTTGCGGCCGCCATTTTTGTACCTTGTTTTGATCAAAGCAAGGGACCCGATCTCATTTTTTGTGGGCCAACAACCATATTGGGGTTCAGGCATCTGCTCATTTCCATTTGGTGTTTCCAAGCACTGCCAGGGGACCTCCCCGTGCTGGTGGAGGCGCCGCAAAGAGCTTGGGTCCACTTTTGCATCGACGCCCAGGCGCGGCGAATCGGGGCGCATGGAACCCCACCAGGTTCCTTGTCAGGTTCCATGTGTGGTGGGGGGGGGGCCGGGAAAAGGCGGGGGGGATGGGGGTACACCCAATTGGAATTATGCCCAGAAAGCAGGTCACCAATACAGGGAGCCCAGTGTTTACTCTTGTTTTTCCAACCAACAAGCGGAACCCTGTCGATCAGTGTCATGGTTTTCAGCTGCTGTTGCAGGCCCCCGCGTTCGCAAAGCCAGTTGCAAGTTGGCAATTTCTTGTTGTACACCTACCTGGAGTCTCCATGTCCCTTCAAACTCGGTTATTCCATGACGAATTCCTTGCTTCGGGCACTGACCCGTCCATGACCAATTCCTTTCTTTGGATAATGACCCTATTTTTTTCAGGTCATTAAGACAGGTAAGGACCAACACAAACAACGCCGGAGGTATGCTTTTCTTGAAGGGGCGATCGGGTAGTTTCTGAGTGGTTAGTATAGCCTGGTTATAAGCAACAGGAGTTATCAGCCAAGTGAATAAGTAGTTAGAAGCCCAGTAAGTGGTTAGGTAAGCCCAGTAAGTGGGTAATACAACTTGGTTAATCACCACTTCCCTGACGTTGCGCGGAAGCGCGTCAGCGCTTTGCAGCGCTCGCGGGTTTGCAGCCCAGGTGAGCCGCTTTTGCAGCTGCTCCCAAACCAACAGGGGCTGCAGTGTCGAACATGTAGTGCCTGGCCCCCGGAATCGACAGCTCGACTTGGGGGGAGATGGAGGAGGCGGGGGGCTTGGGCAAACATCCGTCGTCCTGGATCCTCAAGCTACCCTTAAAACATGGAAGCCACTCATTATGTTGGTAATCCTGTTTTATGGGTAGTTTGAGGGGTTAGGTTAGGTGAAACCCTGCAAAACCAGTTTTGCACAATCCCATCCTAGATCGAGAAGTATCTGGTGCCGGCTTCCTTTTGGAAGTCCAAGTTCAAGTCTGAACACATCATGCACTGGCTCCTAGTTCTTTGTTTCTTGTTTTTGGAGTGGCTGAGTCACTCACGCCTTGATGTATTTGGGCAGTGCAAAGGCGGGGCTTGCATGAATCTTTGCAGGGCCACCATGGGCTTTGTGTGAGCCTCCAGATGCTTTACTGGGTGCCTAACAGACCCTATTTGTTTTAAATTCCCCATCGAGGGATGGTGGGGGCTCGTATCTCAACTGGCCACCAGGAGCATGTTAAAGCTGAAGCTGACTCTGGGTTTGGAGAGAGTGGATTATGGTACCTGGACCCTCGAACTGTTTGTTATTGCCCCAAATTCGGATGATGCTGTACCTGTTTGTTAATGGGATTTTTGAGGGTCCGGATAGATATTCAGGCCTCGCAACGGGGCTCCAGGGATGTTGCCTTCAGAGCACTTGTCAATCTGGGAAGGATAAAAGTAGATGGCACCGTTCCCCCCCATCTTGGTTTAGTCATTCCCTTTAGACACGGACATAGAGGGAACTGTGCCATCTAATTAGTTCCACCCAAGGCAAACCATGATTTTTGGAGAGGCCAACCAATGCCCCCAGCCCTGCGTTTTACGCAGAAACACAGGGGTTGTAATGCTCTGTTTTGAGAGATTCCAGTGGCATCTGACGTCTGGTTTTGCATTGGTGTCTTTATTTTTGTACTATGGACCGACTATGCGTCCGAGAGCCTGTGCCTTCCTGGTCGAATTACTCTATGAGGACTCTCTTGTTTGATCACATGAATCAAATGTGCAATACAACCGTTGATGAGTTTATATGCATGTATCACTCATTAAATCTGCGCATGCTATAATACTCTACATAAGAGTCTATATATTCATTTATTTTCCCGGGCTCGACCCTGATCCAGCTGCAAGTCAGCTTGGATTTTTAAGATTTGCAAACTTCACATGGTGTGTGGAACAAACTCAGGTCTACTTTCTGGCGCTTGAATCTTTGTCGGTATGCTGTCTGCGAATTCGGTGCAGTAGAGCTGCGAAGCAGTGGGCAAAGCGCAAAGCTGCCAGTTGCACTTCCTGAAATGCAGCTACTTTGCATTCTGTTGGCCCTGCTTCAAAGCACGAATGAGTCACAAGCATTGTCATGCATCGCCGGTGTCATCACGGCTCTGGAGCGCAATTTGGCCATGACCGAATCTTGGTGCTTGCGTGGCGAAGAAAGCACATGCGGCTGGATGGCACATCAAGGTTCGATGGTAAGAAACACATATTGAACAAACCCGAAGCAGGGTTTCAAAGAGCAAATTCGTCAATTAAGCGGCACCCAAATATATTATATGCATATATATATATATATACATATACATATATATATATATATGTACACAACCGTTAATATACGCATTACAATTATATACTGTATAGAACACCCTCGAAACGAAGCAACGCCTCAACAACAGTGGTTTCAATTCTCATAGACATATCTTTTCTCTTAGCATTCGCTGAAGCAGACTAGGGAAGATGTGGGCTGGGCCACAAGCATGGCGCAGTCTCCGCTTCTACTCATTTTTGTCTTTGCAAGCCATTTCTACAAGTAAGTAGTAGCCAACAGCCATTGTTCGTTTTGTTTTTTGAGGGGTGGTTCCTTTGTTTGCCTACTATATACCTGGACTCTGCAACTACTTCACAGGGGCAATAGCCAATTTTAATGGGTAGTTTGAGGGTCCAAGTTGGTAAATGGAATCACTGGGTTCCGGTTTGGTCTCTTAGGACCTGTGAGTCGCCTTTGCTGACGTCGGAGCTGGCCGAGGTGCGCCTTGCGGTTGAATCGAGACCCACCCACCCAATCCACGTCCGTTTTTTTGACCCTTGACTGTTTGACTGGGCACTAAGTATGTCATGGTTCATGTTGTTCTTTTTTGGTATCCCAACCTGGCGTTGTTCCTGACCCGCGATTTTGACCTACTCAATGCGCAGCACAATCACTGCTCTTGTTTTGTGTGTGTGTGATGACGCTTGTTCCCCTTGTTCCCGGATAGGATTGACCTGGCACTTCAAACCAGTGCCAGGTGACCCAGGTGTCTTTGCTTCTGCTCCCTTGGTAGCCTCTGTTGCCCAAGCTCGACGCGATCCTCGCATCAAACAACCTCACTGACGGCGTGTCGCCTTTAATGGATATTTATCATTTTTCACTTTTAGAGGGAACGCCCCCCCCTTTCTTTGGGAGGGAATTACTACTTGGGGGTCAGCATTGCCTGACCTTCCTCTTGCTGAAAGTTACAGTGCGTCCCCCCTGCAAGGCTTAAGGTTTCCCAGAAGTTCTTGGACCGGTCTACAGTCAATGTTGCTTTCGTGCCCATGTTTTCCATGTCTAGTGTGGGTGCACTATACATTATATGTTGATCATGGCTCAGATGAGGCTCGTACGGGCTTTGAAAGGTGAACCAAGAGAAAAGCAACGATTTGTCGAGGTGCAGGATCTATATTGACGCACGAACAGGCGAGTCGAATAGTTTTAATGATCGTTTCTTCAATTTTTCCAAACCCCTGCTGTGGACAAAACAACCTTGCTCCAGGGATTGGTGGTTTCTCCTATTCAAATCGATTTTGTCTATGCATAGTTGTGGAATCCTTTCGGGTTCCTTGGGCTTCGCCTTAGGGACCCCACCCTTGGACCACGGATGCGCTATCACAATTGGTGACCGCGGGCCCAAGGGAATTCAACCGCGGGGCTTTGTTTTTGTTTGGAACATGCCGAGACTTTGCGATTTGGACCCCCAGAATGGTGGTCCTTTTGTTTTTTTTTTTCCAATCCCAAAAAGTGTAGCCTCAACAAACACACACACACACACAAGCACACACAGAGCCACCCATGTTGGGACTCTGTGAAGACTGGTTGGACATGTTCGAGACGGCTCGAAATCAGACCCCCGCAAAAGTAGTTAATATCCTGAAAACGCACACGCATACATATATATATATATATGTATGTATATATGTATTAATATGTATATATATATATATGTATGTATATATATGTATATGTATTAATATATATATATATATATCTATATGTATGTGTGCCTTCAAACTAGGGGGGCCCCCAATTTGGGGTGGTTTTCCTTATGGTTTCCCTTTAAACTGACCAACTAAAAAACTAAACCAAGACGCGGGGCGATTTGACAGGCGCTGAACGTGGCCTACACGGCCGCGGTGCTGCTGTCCGTGGATGCCGGGAGGCCGCACCTGAGGTCGCCTTGTATCTTTAAACCATGGTTATACCCACTTGCTTAGTAGGCTGAACATCCAAAAAAGCCAGCCTGCAACCTAGGATACGACACCTGACATCTGACGGCGGGCTGTCATATTGCAAGTGCGGGAGCGAGTTTTAACCGGTTCTCAAAGTGGCCGTAATTTGCCACGTGGCTTTTCGTACGGTAGGTTTACTTGCAAAATGGCGAATTTATGCGGCATCCACCGTACCTTCTTGTCGCTTTGATTTCAATCGAAACCACATGTTGAACGCCGCGGAACAAATAATATTTTTTGGGGGCTCATGTTTGGACCATTGTTTCGAGATCAATTCCCTGCAAAGGGGGGGGTTCATCTCTCACTTCCTGTAGGGCTGGGGAACCCCTCAAAAGTGGTTGGTGGACACAAATCCCGACCTAAATGATGTCCACCAAAGGGTCCCTAATTATTTTTTTTGACAGCCATATGATGGTTCTCCCAACAACCATAAAGTCCAGGAACTCGTTGAACAATTGGAGACTCAAGAAAATCTACCGGACCCCATCCACTCATTGTGGTGGTCACGATGAATAAAAGGTTTGTTTGAACTCTGTTTGGCCAATCCACTGAGAAAATGAGTTGCAGCTCAGCCAGGCCGGACAGGGATGTTGGTCTAGGTCCCCAAGTGCCCTTTTGCCCCTTTTTTTTTGGGGGCGGGAGGATTCCCCTGCCAAAATAGACAACTGAAAAAAATTGGTACCCTGATTCTAGCCTCTCTACTGGAGGATCTAGTGGTTGAGTCTCAGTCAGTTGCACCCGGCAGGACGTACTTCCCCATCGCAGAGGCAAGCCTTAGGCCGGGGATGCGGAAACCGAGCCGGTTCTTCCCGTGCGAGCTGGAGTCAAACTACCGGGAAAAAGGGGCCATCACCGCAGGTTGTTTGGCAATAACCCCATGTCTATATATGGGTAGTTTGCGGGTCCAGGTACATGAAAACTGGGGACCTGTTTAGGACAGCTAGAGAAGCCAACCGAATCTTTTGCATGGCGGTGGTACCTAGTTTTGATGCCCTCAGTTCCTGGACTTGGAACTGTAGAGAAAGACCATCTGAGTGGCAAATTAGCAGTTCAGACCTTTTCCTGGCCAATCCACACAAGAAATGAGTATGACTATTTTTCCAAACCGTACCCCGAACGTTTTGGCTCTAAATGCACCAGGCAAGCAAACCGCAAACCGCGCGGAGGCTTCATGCAACGTTGATATTTGCCTATTTAGAAAGAGAGCTCACCATGATGTAGGTCCTTCACTTGGGAATTCCTCATGATAGGTTTTTGGATTTGTTTCGTAGATTTTGCAGAATCATCTTGTTGCCCTAGAGGTTACGGGGCGAAGGATGGTTGCCTTTGTTACGGGAAATGGAATCGCTCGCTAGATCTGAGAGGCCTCCAAAAGGATGCAACGGCAACTACTGTGGATGGGCGAAATCCATTTCGCACCCCTTAAAAAGCCCCGGGAATGAAAATAACCGCTGTAAATACCAGCTAACCATGGTTTCCCATGGCTTCAACGTGGTGCGAAACGGATTTCGTCCATCCACAGTATGGAACTGATCAACTTGGTGCCCTGCCGTCCCATTTCTTAACACGCTAGAAGCTGAGCTTTTAGCAGAGGATCTCAGGACAGCCTTCTTTATGCTTGGTTCAAAGCAACACACCCTCAGAGACAACCACTTGTTTTTCTCCTTTTTCGGTGTTTATTTGTTTTTGAGGGGGTGCCTCAAAACGGACCCGGCGAGCAGTCTCTTGGTTGCTGTCCCCTGAGCATCCCCATGGTTCTGTGACAAAGTCGTGGCATTTTGCACTCATAGCACTTCTCGATCACGCAGTCAACCTTCTCGAACCGAGCTTTGGGTCTTCAAGTTTCTCTTGGCAGCAATGAGTGGCTAAAGGCGATCACCCGATGTGATTTTTTTCTCGGGCACTGGGCAAGGCAGGGAAGACAAGAAGACTGGGCTCCTCAGTTTGATGCTTCTCTGGGGGTCAGCAAATGGATACGGTTTCCCAGAAAACCTGCCACTGATCCCAGGTGACTTTGATAAGGCATGGCATGATGGGGCAAGTACACTCCGCGAGCACGGGAGCTCCCCCAATTGGCCTCTGATCGAACCAAGTCCGAGCTCGGGCTCCGAACTCGGGAGCTTCCATGGAATCGCCTGAAGCGTAATATTTTTGCGAGATCCATGTTGCCCTTCCCGGAGAGAAGACATGACGGCCGTTCAGGATGTCACATCGGGAAGAGGGGCTTCGGACCCGTTTTCTGTTTTTCTTTGGTTTTCTCTCTTTTCTTCAATTGGTTGCGCACCATACCAAGCTCTTGCTTAGGTTGCAACCCGAAAGGAAGAAACCCAGCGTTACCGGGCCGGGGTTCTTGGTGCTTTGGTTGCCAAAGGATTTCCTCAAACTCAGTTTTGAGGAAAGCCAATTTTAACAGTTTCGGTTTTGTGTTTATTGCATTTGCAGATCAAGCACGTGTTTTGGGCTTGGATCAGGAGCTCAAACTTGAAGAAAGCAAGCGGAGTTTCAAGTATAACGTTCCAACATGTTTTTACGAATCCGCGCAGGAAGTGAGATCCTACTGTGGATGGTCAAAATCGATTTTGCACCACTTTGAAACCATGGTTCCAACCATTGCTTGGGTATTTACATTGGTGAATCGAATCAGAAACCACTGTTTCTGAACGGTTTTTGTCCATCCACAGTACAAACAGAGACTAGGATTGCTGTACCTGGACCCTCAAACTACCCTAAAAAATGGGATATTGCTCAAACATATGGGGTAAAAGTTGCCCAAAGCCGACCTTGCGACCTTCTGGTTGTCCCGTGTTGGTCCATTTTTGGTCATGGCTCCAAAAGGTGAACCTTCTATGTCCAGGTCCTTTGGGCAAGTGAAATGTACCAAACAAGACGAGGATGTCCGGCGTTTGCTAACCTGTTTGGTCCATTTTTGGTCCTGGCTCCAACGGGTGAACCTTCTATGTCCAGGTCCTTTGGGCAAGTGAAATGTACCAAACAAGACTAGGATGTTCGGCGTTTGCTCCTGAAATCTCGGATTGCTTCCTAGGTCCCCCCAGTAGTGCCAACTTTTACCCACTTTTTGGGGGGAGGGTTCCCTTACTAAAACAGACTACGTAGGTAGGAAAGGGTACCTTATTCAGCGCTCCTTAAAAGATACATTTTGCCCATTTGAAACATGTTGTTTGTTCCACCAAAATAAAGTTGGAAACCACCATTTACAGAGCAATGTTCAGGTGTATAATGCATCCGGATCCCTGTTATTCTAACCTCTGGACCTAGCTTCGAACACTTCGGTTCCCCGCCAGGCTGGACTGGGATCCCTCAGCGCTGCCGCTACCAGAGGGCAGCCCCTCGAAGGCAGCGCAGCCCAAGTCATGCGGACGGGGCAGCGACCCGAGCGAAACGCTCGTCTTCGTCGGTTTTTTGGATGGTCCCCCCTTTGATCGTGGCGGGGAAAGAGATAACCAAGAGGAAAACAGTCAATTACCCTGTCTGCCAAAAAACATGGAACCTCACGTTCGGGACCCGGTCCTTTTGAAAGGAAAATCGTCCAAACCAGGAGACCCCCGAACGTCAGGTAACCCATCTTAATTGTTGGGGGGTGTAGTTCTTATTCCCTGAGTTCTCTTGGACTTGATTCACTTTTTACATTTTAGTGCTAAACCAAACGATTGGCGACTTGTTGTTCACCAGTCCACTCAGGAAGAGAAAAATCAGGGCCTCCTCCAAAATCTGCCAAACCCGTTGCCCCAGTCTGAGCTTCTCACGTGAACGCCAGGTCTTTGCAGGCGACACGGTGGAGGTGAAAGCGCTCAGTACCTTGCCCTCTGCTCGCTGTCAGCCAGGGAGCCCGGAAGTCACAAAGGGCACCTCGCAAGGGCGAAATGGTGCCTGGCTTAGGTTAGGCTAGTGAAACAAAGGATGGGTTGGAACCACTGGTTTACATTGGGTTTTATTCCATTTGCTAGGGAAACCCATCTGTTTTACCGAATCGACGCCTTGGATGATGGATTTGCCAAGCTGGTAAGTGGATAGCCAAGTGGGGTATAGCCCCTTTACATCAAGGTTAACCCCACTGAACGGGGGACTTATGTGGGTTACAACCAAACGGTTACCGGCGACCTACGTGGCCGAAAATCCAAGCAAGTGTCTTTGGGGTATCTCTTGGGCAAATCAACAGCCTTGGGAAGGCGGCTTTGTGTTGGCCATTACGACCCAGACCCACCCCAGTCTTTGGCAGAAAGCGGAACCCAACCAGTCAGGCGCCTTCAAGCCTGTTTAAAGTGTCAAACAAACACGCCACATAAAAAAAAAGTCCCAGAAAAATGATTTCCAGCCATAGACCCTGGAGCAACCCCACTGGTCCATCTAATGTTTGAGTCAAATTCTGCCCAGATTCCGGGCCTACGGCGACAACGCCCGCTTGCTGCTGGACGCTCAACGCATCCACTCGCGCTGTGGATCAGGCGCGGAAGAGTGGGGGGGATGGGATGAGTGTCTTCCGGAATGGAGGGACGTCAGTGTTCTACGTGTTTGCTTGCGGGCTGCACCTGTTCTTATCATTGTTGTTGTTGGAAAACATTGTACATTTTTGCTTTGTCGTTTAGTGGGACATCCCCATGCAACTGCTAACATTTAGATTTTTGCTCCCCTTCCAACGTCAACCGTGTGTTTGCGTCATTCACACTTGCGATTCATTGTTTGGAGGTTTTTTGACAGCTGCGTGCTTTTGCGGAGAATACCCTTCAACCCACTCAATTCAGCATGCAGCAGACGTTCCAATGCGACAATCGCTTACCGTGTCCGTATCTAGACACGCAAATAGCACTCGTACATGTTAACTTGGTGGCTCCCAGCCATCCCCGTAGCTTTTTAGACTTTTAGTGTTTAATGGGGGTTTCCATCTAACCCACCAAAAGTTAAACTTTTAGCAGGGGATCTGAGGGCAGCCCAGTTAACATTCCACCCAAAAGGCTCCGTGTGTAGAGGAACGTCCATTCTGGGGATTGCGGAGTCGATGCTGATCTCGAAGGCTCTCACAGATTGGCATGGGTGGCTTGCCTGGATGTATTGCTCTGTCGTTCTTGGAGTGTATGGAGCCGTGTCCTGAAATGGCGGAATGGTGGTCCTTTGGTTTCCCTTCAAACCAACCCAAAAAGGGTACCATCAAAAGAACACAGACTCAGATGGGTCATTTGCTGGACCTTGTTAGCAAGTTACAATGATTTACGGCAGTGGAAGAGGAATGACAGGCAGTGTTGTGTTGTTTTTTGCGTCACTCAAAAGAATGGATCTAAAAGCAGCTTGAAGATGTTACGTGTGTTTGTATCAAATGTTTCTACATGAGGCGCGGAATCACCGTTCCACGCAGAGACCGGAACTCTCGCAAGCAGAGTCTCCGTATCCTGTTTTGGCCCCTCTTGTGCAATGGAGGGCGCTTTGTTCGCTGAAGCATGTTTCCAGTGCTGGGAACACTGACGTGGCCGGAAGCCACATGTTCGTCGGGGCTGGGTGGAGGGAAGGGGAGGGGGTGGGAGCCCCAAAAAAAAACCTGAATGCACCCTTATTGAGGCCTTATTCAGGGCTTATTTGGGCTCCCCCATGTGCATTCCCAAACTTGCACCGGTGCAAGTTTGGTGATAGACCCGCATGCCTTCTGGCCTCCTCAATGCTCGTGTTTGGTATGATTGTGTATTCTTCTCGTCAAAAAGTGACAGCGTTCTCTGAAGCCATTCTGCAAAGCACAGGACAGCTGCCGCGTCTCGAATATGCATGCATAATTACAGGAGGCTTTGAAAGACAACCCTCCCTTTGGAACCGCCCAAGCTGTCACTTGCATAGGCTTCTTGAGGAAGTTATGCGGGCAACTCAGATCTGATGCCAGGAATCCTGTTCCCTGTGCCTGATGAAATCTGTGATGGTTGTTGTTGTGGCCAGTTGCTTTAGATTTCAGAGGAGACTTGGTTTCCAACAAAATCAGCAGATCTGAACACTCGCAGTGGCGTGTCCTTTGATCCGGAAAACCAACACCGAAGCCCCGCTCAGTTCCCAGCGCCGTGAACGAGACCAACGAGGCGATGGTGGACAATGCCACGGAGCCCTGGCCGCATTCGAAGGCTTTCTTCTCGGACGGGACCCAAAACCCCCGAGGAAACCGCCAGTAACCATATAGTTTGTTTGGCGTGAAGATGTTGGGGCACATTTCTCAGGTACACCTTGATTGGTTTGGATTGGTGATGTTTGGAGATGGATTAATGTCTTCCTAAATTATGGTCAGAGCAAAAATACATGCTCAAAACCAAGCATGCTGGACATCCGAACCCCGGAAGTAGACTAACGATCAGGGAGATGATGTCTGCAAAGCGTTCACCGCGGATTTGTGTTTTGCACACGGAAGGGAACATAAATTGCCACTCGTCAGGTTGCCCTTGCTTGCCGGTTTGGAGTGGTGAGTTGGGTGTGTGTGAACCTATGGTTCTTGTAGAGGGCAAAACAACCTGGACAGAATCCAGCACCAATTGGTAGGTTGTTGTTGATCCGACTAGTCATAGGGTGTCATCCATGTCAACTGCGCAGCGGATTTGTCCAGTATCAGCGGCATTGTGCAGGAAGTCTGAGATGGGTATGGGTTAAACAGTTAAACCATCACAAAAGCGCAGGTTTTAGTCGATGTTGCTACCAGTGTTAGCCCATGTTGACAGCCGGATCACAGGAATTCTCCAGAAGGAAGTCATCCCCGCTGGAAGGGGGCCACCTGAAAGTTTGAAAGGACCACCCCCCAGAAGGACCGTCCTCCGGATTAATGTATTGGACATGGCAAGCCGCTGAATATGATGGGTCTATCGATATGTCGCGTTGGTATCCTGTTGTTTTTCGTTGAAAACCAAAAGTGACCCAGCTCTCCCCAGAAAGCGAGCCATGTGGCCAGTTCGCTCAGGAAATGGAGTGGGATGCAAACAGCTGCTGCCTCAGTGGGCGGGCGAGGCTGAAGCACTCGGATCTTTGTGCGGTGAGGAGTCTCTGCCGCATCATGCGCCTGTACAATAATGTTAACCCCGGATTAATAAACCCCTGGTTGATTCATTGGGGGGTGTCCCCTTTTAGTGGGGATTCAGCACTTTTGGAGGGAATGCCCCCCAAATAATGGGACGGGTTTATTAATCCTGGGTCAACATTGCCCCAACAGTTGCAGTTTAGTCATGATGCGATCATGGTCAAAAAGTCGTGATTCGTCCTGAAGAAACTCGCCCTCTGCAAGTTTTGCATGGGAGGCCCCCAAAAGCGGCGCCCTTGAATGTTCTTTGAGCGATCTCTAGCCGGTTTCATCCTGACTTGGGCTGTAGTCTTGGTTGGGTCGACGGTTCGCTTGGAAAGGAGTCAGCGAAGCACACATGGTGTAATGCCATGCAAGGCCCCGAAACATGCTGCATCAATGCCCAGCCAATGCTGTGAGTCAACAAACATTGCTACAACCTAACATTCGATGCCCCTGCAGATTTGACCCTTGACACTCTGGAAGATGGAGTCCACAGGTTAGCAGTCAAGTTTTGGCTGAGAATCAGGGCGGAGATCCGCCCTTTTTATTTTTTCCAAGTGCTATTTTGGGTAGACATTTTTCATACCAGATTCTCCCTGACAATCCACAGGCCCAGGGTTTCGCTGGTTTGGAATCCACAACCCGCCCAGCGGCTGGATTTGGCTCTGGGTTAAACACATGTACCAAAATGTCGCCTTGGTCAAATGGAACCAAAGACTAAAACCTGCGTAACCCCAGTTGCTTAATTTTGAGCCACCCATTTGTCACTCCTTAGGCAGCCGCACTTTGCAGCACACGGCCGAGCCGTGCCCCCGGGTGGTGGAGGACTATCGCTCCTGCCCGGCGCTCGGGAGTCTGTTTGCGTTTCACCCAGGAGCCTGAGTCAATGCCACCTGAAAACCATTGAAACTACCCTGAAACAGAGATCTTCTCATTTTGGTGGGTATTGTTTTTGTTTTTATGGGTTCTGGTAAGTTTAGCTGCCGTTTGAACCTAGACACATGGATGGCCGATGCGATTCGGCTCGATTCGATTTTTCGATTCGACTAGGGCCGAAGCGATTCGACCGATCCGATTCGACCAGCTTGCAAGGCTCCGGGGGCACAACTGATCGAAGTCTCCAGAAACAGCGTGCTCCCAGATGCGTTTTCCCGGCCCCGAAAAATGCATCTAGACGAGCGGTTGATTTTTAAGGCTCCTAGAAGGAGCATGCTCCCAGATGCGTTTTCCCGGCTCCGAAAAATGTATCTAGACGAGCGGTGGATTCTCAAGGCAGCTCCTAGAAGGAGCATGCTCCCAGATGCGTTTTCCCGGCCCCGAAAAATGCATCTAGACGAGCGGTGGATTCTCAAGGCGGATCCTAGAAGGAGCATGCTCCCAGATGCGTTTTCCCGGCTCCGAAAAATGCATTTGGACAATCCGTGGGTTCTCGAGGCAGCTCCTAGAAGGAGCATGCTCCCAGACGCGTTTTCCCGGCTCCCGAAAAATGCATCTAGACGAGCGGTGGATTCTCAAGGCAGCTCCTAGAAGGAGCATGCTCCCAGATGCGTTTTCCCGGCCCCGAAAAATGCATCTAGACGAGCGGCGGGTTCTCAAGGCAGCTCCTAGAAGGAGCATGCTCCCAGATGCGTTTTCCCGGCTCCGAAAAATGCATTTGGACAATCCGTGGGTTCTCGAGGCAGCTCCTAGAAGGAGCATGCTCCCAGATGCGTTTTCCCGGCTCCGAAAAATGCATCTAGACGAGCGGTGGATCTCAAGGCAGCTCCTAGAAGGAGCATGCTCCCAGATGCGTTTTCCCGGCCCCGAAAAATGCATCTAGACGAGCGGTGGATTCTCAAGGCGGATCCTAGAAGGAGCATGCTCCCAGATGCGTTTTCCCGGCCCCGAAAAATGCATCTAGACGAGCGGCGGGTTCTCAAGGCAGCTCCTAGAAGGAGCATGCTCCCAGATGCGTTTTCCCGGCCCCGAAAAATGCAGCTAGACGAGCGGCGGGTTCTCAAGGCAGCTCCTAGAAGGAGCATGCTCCCAGATGCGTTTTCCCGGCTCCGAAAAATGCATCTAGACGAGCGGTGGATTCTCAAGGCAGCTCCTAGAAGGAGCATGCTCCCAGATGCGTTTTCCCGGCTCCGAAAAATGCATTTGGACAAGCGGTGGGTTCTCAAGGCAGCTCCTAGAAGGAGCGTGCTCCCAGATGCGATTTCCCGGACAAGCGGTGGATTTTCGCGTTTTCCCGGCCCCGATAATGCATCTAGACAAGCGGTGGATTCTCAAGGCAGCTCCTAGACGGAGCACGGTCCCAGATGCGTTTTCCCGGCCCCGAAAAATGCATCTGGACAAGCGGTGGATTTTCAAGGCAGCTCCTAGAAGGTTCCCGGCCCCGAAAAATGCATCTGCAAAAACGCATTTAGACCTCGTGCTGTTTTCGTGCTGGCAGTCGTGTAGTAGTAGTAATACTAGTAGTAGTAGTACTGGTGGTGGTGGTGGTGGTGGTAGCAGTAGTAGTAGTAGTAGTAGTAGTAGTAGTAGTAGTAGTAGTAGTAGTAGTTGCAGAAGTAGTACTAGAAGTGGCAAGCGTAGTAGCTATAGTAGTAGTAGTAATAGAAGTACTAGCAGTAGAAGAAGGAGGAGCAGGGCCCCGCCACTCAGGCCCACCCGGTGGGCAACGACGGGTGACGCATGCGTTTTCCGGACCCGAATAAATGCATCTGTGCGTTTTGGCTGAAACCGAACCGATTCGATTCGATACCGATAGCGATTCGAAACCGGTCGCGAAAGGGGGCCGGCCATCCATGTAGACAACTTTCAGGGTTCAAAGACGCGCTTACTGTACCCAGGGCCAATCGATATAGCCTTTATTGCGGTGCGTGTGCCGGCGTGTGCCAGTGTGGTTTTGATTCTGTCCAAAGGTGTACGTCGGGGTTACATCCGGAGTCCATGTAAAGCAGCGTAAGCAGCATACAGGGAGCATATGATATTGGCGGTTGCAGGGAGAATTGGGGCTGTTGGATGAAGAATTGGTGGGTTCCCTTTGGTTTCAGGGTGAAAAGGGCCTCGACAAAAAACACACCGCCTGGACCAGCGGATTCGCCGTGCGCGCCCCGACTCAGTCCCCGAGCTTGCCGTGTCGGTGGCTTCGGAGGTGCGGGGGTGGGGGGGAGGGGGTAGGGGGGGGCTGGGCCGGTTTCAAAGTCCGAAGTTTTGAGATTGTGGCCTTGGCTGCTGCCTTTGGCAGCTCTTGGCCGCCCTGCATGGGTGTATGGCTTGCGGGACACAGATCGGAGCGACATGAATGGAACCAATGTGGCCATGTTGGGAAACCCGCCCAAATTGATTGGTTTCCTGTTGGTTTCACGAGAAAGACCACCCCAAAAGAATTAAAGATACCTATGGAGACCTGTGGTTTGCAAGGCCACGGCCCCCTGGGAAACACTCTGCAGATTCAGCCATGGCACCCGGAGAAAGAAACACACTCATCAGGTTTCATGGCGGAAGGGTATATGAGTCAACCTTTTGGTGAGACGTGGCAAAAAAAAAGAGAGACCTTTTGGTGCACTTTCTCAAAATGTTTGTGATGTACCCAGTGGCTGTTCGCAGCTTGGCTTGAATCCGGCCGTCGACTTTATCACAAGGATAGAAGGCGGATCTGTCTTTTTTGAGTTGGTACCCCTTTGTAGTCGGTTTTAAAGGGCAGCCAAAAGGATAGCCACAGTTCTTGGGGGTCCAAATCCTACGGCAAGAAAGGGCCCAACCATGCCTCAAGAGCGCACACGCACGACGCAAACAAGCACCAAGACGCACACCCAGATTCACTGCCCTCCAAAACGCCCAGATGGGGAGTCACCCAAAGCTGAAAAGGGAACACTCAAAGAGTACAATTGCAGATGCCAACTCAAGATACTCCCCTACAGACTAACATGGAAGGAACCCCAGCTAAAAAAAGCAGTTGTAGGAACGGAAACTCCTGAAAGAGAAGTGAACCCCCCCGTGAACGGGTGGGCGGGTTCCTTTCGTTCATGTGTAGACGTTGACAGGGGGTTCCTCTTCTTGATTTCGAGGGACGTTGCATTCGCCTACTGAGCCACAAATCAATACCTGATGGAGGTTAGGGATGACCAAAAATGGGTGCGGCTGCTTTGTGAATTCTCATGGTTCTGGGTAATTGCCTGGACCCTCAAACTACCCAAAAGGGGACTCGCTCAGAATTGGGTTGCCACAGCCCATTCCAGAGGTCGTTATTTTGACTGTTTTTTGGGGGGTATGAAAGTCAGAAACTGGGGTTGTTTCCCTTTACCCCACCACTTCGGGGTGACTTTGATCATGGTAAAGTAATGAGGCCAGCATTCTTACGGTAGTTTGAGAGTCCAGGCACACCATGTGGGTGTGGGTCAAAAATAGGTACCCAAAAAGGAACCCAGGTAAATGGAAACAAGGACTAAAGCCTGCGGTCCCCTGGCGGTATAATTAATTTTGACCCATACCCATTTGAATACCGATCGGTTTGAATACAACGACTCGGGTAGGAGATCTTCAGCGAGAACCTCGCCGGCTTCCAGAGCCACTTGGCAACGTTCTTCAGTCAAGTGATGCTCAGGGGTTGATTCCTTTTCCATTCTTTTCAACCATCGTTCTTCTCAAAAACCATCTGTTTCTCAGGGTTTTTGGTGGTTGTTTTTGAAGGATCCCTGGAAAGAATGGGGAAGGTGCCCCTAGAAATGCGCTGGGTGTGGCTTACGTGTCGTTTGGGGGCCTGTTGGATTTGTCGAACCGATAGCCCCCTTTTGAGTACCAAGCAGCCAGAGAAAAAGGTTGCTAGCCCGACAAGGGTTATGAGCCCAAGGACGTAGATCCTCTTAGCTGGGCAATGGATGCCGGAATGCGGAGGAGGCGGGCCCGCAGCGTGGATGCTGGGATGGGCATCGTGGTGGCGGAGGCCGAGGGCGAGCTGGAGGAGGTGCCGCCACACGCTGGGGAAGCACAAGGACGGCGGGTGGAAGTAAACCCGTTCTGGAGTCAACGCGCGCGAGATGAAGCGGCGCTGAAGGCGAGCCGACCGAGCGGGCTGCCTCCGGTGCCGGGGACAGATGAGAAGCTGGCCGAAGAAGAAGATCTTCAAGAAGGACCTGGCCCGGATGGTGGACTGCTCGGATGGGGTGATCGTCAGAACGGTGAGCACCCGGAGGCGGTCTCCAGCCGGGGGAATGAGGAGTTCTGGAGCGACGTGAAGAGGGACCTCTTGGCCGACCTTGAGGGAGCATCCGTCGCACCTGGTGGAGGTGTTCCTCGCCCGGATGATGTCCGTGAACCCGGGCTGGATGATCGAGATCGGCGACCTGGAGGAGGTCGTGGGAACGAAGGTGGAGGGCTGCCACATGGGAATGATGGTGGACTTCAACGAGGAGAGGATGATCGGCTTGGTGAAGGCCGTGGAGAGCCCAGTAGAGGTGTGGAGGGATATGGATCCATGCGTGGCAGACCGATGGGCCGAGAAGGTGATCTTGGGGGGCCTCGGATGGTGGATGCCCGAGCACTATGGAGAGGTGCAGAACGTGAAGGGCAAGGAGATCGGCAGGCTCGTCAGCCAGGTGAAGAACATGGCGGTCGGAGAGATCAACAAGAGCGCCGTCCTGGAGGAGAACGAGACGGGCAAGGCGATCGACAAGCTGGACAGCCTGGTGAAGGGCAAGGAGAGCGGCCGGTCCCGAGGCCGAGTGATGGAAGAAGGCTACAACAGGTACCTGAGCATCGGCAAGATCAGGTTGGGCGAGGCCGAGAACAACGAGAAGTTGAAGATGGGTGGGATGCGGCAGTAAGGAAGTCCGGGATTCTTGGCGGAGGTCGAGAACAGGCTGGTGCTGCGGGAAGCAGCGGAGAGGAAGCCAGGAGGTGGACCTGGGGTAGCCGCGGTCTGGATCTGGATTGGGCTTGGAATGACGAGCTCAAGGTATGGATTCCGGAGAAGGCTCAGCGCCCAAACGATGAGGAGGAGCTGATCGGCGAGATGGACCTGGCTGAGGAAATGGAGAGGAACTACGGCCGGGCGTGCAAGAAGCTGGTCGGCATGGAGAAACAGCGGAAGCACCTCTTCGGCGTGATCAAGGAGCTGAGAGGAGAGGTCAGGAAGACGCAGGAGAAGGCTCAGTTCTGGAAGGAACAGTATGAGCAAGCGGTTCGTGACCAGCATGTGGAGCCGGAAAGGTTTGAGACGCCGGTGGAGGAGATGTTTGTCACCCCGATGGCACAAGCGATTGTTCCCCGGATTGTGGCCCCGGTACCACCGCCACCGCCACCGCCACCAAGGCCGGTGGAAGTTCTTGCAGCGAGGACGGCCAGTACCCCGAGAGCAAGGACTCGGTCGCCTGCATGGAGGTGTACCCCGGGTGGAACTCAGGTGCCGGAAGGAGAACCGCCGAGGACGGAAGATGCTGACACAGGCTGGGAGGCAAGGTGGGATCAGCAACCACGTGGAGGATGGTACAGGAACTGGAGCGGCGTGTGGGGCTCCTGGGATGACTGGGAGCAGAACACAAAGGCGGAGGCGAAGCCGCTGGACCAGATCGAGACGGGAGGAGCAGGGGCGAAGGTGGAACTGCCGGAGCTGGCGTATGATCATTCCCCATTGACGTTGGGGGATTGGTTCGCGGTGGTGGGGCCCCAGATGCAGGATCTTTCCCAAGGAGCGGCTGAGTGGTGGATGGGCACAATGGAAGAGGCGAAGAAGCTCTATGAGGTTTGGCTGAGGAGCACTCCCCTGGACCGGCTCAAGATCACGGTCGGGATCCCGGAGGCTCTCAGAACTGCCAGGTTCGTGCGGACGGAGCAGCGTGGGGTCACCATGCTGCTGCGGGCAATTCCGGAGGAGATCCGCAAGGAGTTGATCTCGGCAAGGGACATTAGCAGCACGGGGGTGCTGTACAGGCTGTTGGTGACCTATCAGCCTGGTGGTCCTGGAGAACGGTCCTTGATCCTCAGGAAGCTCACGGACTTGGGCCAGATGAGGACGGTTGCAGAAGCAGCAGTCGCTTTGAGAGAATGGAGGAGGTATTACCTGAGAGCGCAGGAGATTGGAGCCTCGCTCCCAGACCCTACGCTTCTGGCGGCGGCATTGGAGAAGGTGACGCAGCTGGTGAATCGCGGAGGGCCGCAAGCCTTTCGGGTTGCCCAAGCGCGGACGCAGTTGGGGCTAGATACCACGCCCACGGTGCAAGGCATTTGGAACTACTCGGAGCTGCTGCTTGCGGAGATGGACACGGCGAGGCTGATGGCGGTGGAACCGGCCAGGGTAAAGGCAATGGTCGCCGGCACCACAGCGGACAGGCCCACTCCGGACCATGCGAAAAAGGAGATGGGTACGGCAGTGTGCAGGTACTTTGGTCGCTTGGGAAAAGGGTGCAAGTGGAATCACGACTGGGAGACAGTCGGAGATCGGAATGCACGGTGCTGGATCTGTGGGTCGAAGCAGCACCGACGACCAGATTGTCCGGTGAAAGGTGGAGGAAAGGGCCAGCCAGCGAAGCCGGTGGTCAAAGCTGCAGCGCACGAGCCGAGAGACGGCTCGGGGGGAGGTGGTGCAGCTGGCAGTGGTGGAAGCGGTCCGGCAGGAGCAAGCGCAGGCGCAGGAGCGAGTGGGTGGACTGCAGGAGGATCTGAAAAGATCGAGAAAGCGGAGGTGGTGGAGGCCACGGCATGGACGGCGACATCTACAGGTGGTGGAACGGGGGAGCTGTTGGCTGAGGCAACACAGCTTCTTAGGTCGATGAGGGCTCCATCCGCGAAGTCAATGGTGGTGATCAAGGAGATGAACACGGTGGTGATCAACAAGGGCCTGCTAGACGGGGGAGCAACTCATGCACTGCGGAAGTGCAAGGACCTGGAGGAGTGGGAAGCCGCAATGCCGACAAAGGTGATCCTGGCGGAAGGAACCACTTCGAAGATGAGGTTGAAGGAGGGAACCCTCACGCTGATCACGCAGGAGGACATCCAGCCGATCGTGCCCATGGGCGTCTTGACCATGATGGGGTACGAAGTGGAGTGGAAGCAGGGACACTGCAAGGTTCGGCGGAGCAAAAGCCTGGAGGTGGAAATGGTAGACAGTTGCCCCATGGTGGAGGTCGAGATCGCATTGGGCCTCATCGAGGAAATGGAGCTCATGGAAGAGAACCACATGCTGCGGTTGGCGGCGATGAAGATGCCGATGGAGCAGTTGAAGGACAGACCGGAGCTGGCCATGACCAAGGCACTGAAGGAATTCTTTCCGGGGGTGCCGGATGAGATCGTGAGCCGGGTGATGCCCAGCATGGAGGTGGATGGGGACGAGCTGCCCTGGAATAGGAGAAGGAGGCGGACATTCGAACGGGCGGAGCACCTCGTTATCCACTTGTTTGCGGGTGCGAATGAGAAGGAGTGGATGGATGGCCTGGAAGGGCAGGGAGTTGCGGTGGTATGCGTGGACACAGCCATCGATCCGGGTCAGGACCTTCATAGGCCGCAGGTGTTTGCCTACTTGTTGAAGTTGGCCAGGACGGGCAAGGTCAAGGCAATCCTGGGCGGTCCACCGTGCAGGACGGTCTCGGCCTGCAGAACGAGGAGTCCCGGGCCAAGGCCGGTGAGGTCGGTGGAGGAGCCCTACGGCAAGAAGGGACTGAACCAATACGAGAAGGAGTTGGTCGATGGGGATGCGGTGCTATGGCTGAGGATGCTCACACTGCATGTGGTGGCGCAGGCATCGACGGAGGACAAGGTCCTGTTCGTGAAGGAGCAGCCACGAGATCCTGGAGAATACCGGGATGATGGCAACCCGGACTATGTCAGCGTGTGGAGGTTTCAGGAATGGAAGACCTTTGAGCAGAAGTACGGCATGCACCTGGTTCGATGTGACCAAGGAGCACTGGGCCATCGGAGGCGGAAACCGACGACGATCGGGGTGAACGCGCCGTACCTGGACCATCTGGATGGATTGGGGGGCCCAGGCACGGGGGAGGAGGAATGGACTGGAAGCCTTGAGGAGCGAATCCAGCAGACGAAGTCATGGGCGTGTTGGGCGCCGGGTTTGAAGATGGAGATCATGAAGGCGGTGAGGATGCATTTGAAGATGCAGCCGCAGCTGAAGCCGGTGCGGGTGGACGAGCTGCAGAGATGGAAGACGCACTTCCTCAACGACCACATGCCGGCGAGAAGGGATTGCAAAACGTGTGTGCAAGCCCAGGGACGGGGGAGACCGCACGTGAGGGTCACTCACCCGGATGCATACACCTTGGCGGTGGACCTCTCCGGGAAGCTCAAGGAGGGCGTCGACCACAAAGGAAAGGTGGCGTACTTCTTGGTGGGTGTGTACACGTACCCGGTGGACATGAAGGGGAGGTCATTGGTGCGTGAAGAGGAGGAACATCCGCTTCCTGCAGAAGATGACCTACTACCGGAGGCGGACGAGGAGATGGAACCACTGGAGGTAAGGGAAGATGAGGAGGTGGTAGCAGAGGAAAGAGAGAACGAAAAGGACGTTGGTGACCTGGAAAAGTGGAAGAAGATGGTGCAAGAGGCGGCGAGCTTCAAGGTCAAGAACTTGGTTTTCGCGGAACCCGTGCTGGACAGGAAGGCGATGAACGTGCTGCCGGCGATTGCACGGATATATGCTCGGTTGCGAGCGCTGGGGCTGCCGGTGTTGCGCCTTCATTCGGATCGGGCGCGGGAGCTTGTTTCAGCTCCAATCAGGAAGTTCGCGGAGGACAGAGGCATCTACAAGACGACCGTGCCCGGCGATAGCTACAAGGAGAACGGCCGTGCCGAGCAGGTTGTGGGTGCTTTGAAAAGGGCGACACGGACGATCTTGTGCGCCTCCAAGGAGAAGGTGGAGGTGTGGCCTTTGGCACTGCGGCAAGCAGCAGAGAGGATGTTGCGGGGTCAGCTTCGGAGCTTGGGATACCCCGCGAAGCAACTGCTACCGTTCGCGTCCGTGGCCTACGTGAAGAAGAAGGCATGGACGGACCGCTACCAGGATTGGAGGTGGGACAGAGAGAGGGTCACGGTGATGGGCCCGGATGCCGCAATGTCGCTCACCTCGGGTGGATATTGGGTGAGGAGTTGCGAAGATGGGAGGTTCTTCTCGACCACGGATGCAATTCCGGAGCCCGAGGAGATCAACATGGAGGTAGAGGAAGCCCTGAACAGAGAGCAAGGGGCGGTGAACTTGGAGGTGAGACCGGAGGTGGACCTTTTGGCGCCAAAGAGGCGGCGGCTGAATGGGAAACAGAAGCTGTCGACGATGCGCGTCGAGGGGGAGGATGTGGAGGAGAAGATGTTGGAGCACCACGGAAACATTGCTACTTGGGTAGCTGAAGAAATGGAACTGCTGGATGGAGTTGGAGAAGGGCAAGAGTGGTGGCTCCCGGTGGTTCGCGAAGGAGTTCAAGAGAAAAACGAGCTGGAGATGAAGCTCAGACAGATGAAAATGGAGGATGTAGACCGCCTGGAGGAGGAGTGGTGGGTCACGAAGACGGTGGGAATGCAAGAGGTGAGGACGGAGCTCCAGCACTGGATCGAGCCGGCCAAGAAGGAGTACATCGCGATGACCGAGGAGCTGAAGGCGGTGAGACCGGTGTCTAGGAAGGAGGTCAACGATCTGCCGGGGATGGTGGAGTTTCTGCCGTCAAAGGCAGTGTGCACGAGGAAGGCGCCCGATGGAAGGAGGAAAGTCCGGGGCGTGGTGTGCGGCAACTTCGCAAGCAGCACCGCACAGGAGGACACATATGCGTCCGGAGCGGATGCCACTCAGATCAGGAGTTTGGCGAAGATGGCGGCAATGAGAGGGTGGTCTCTGGCGGGGACCGACATCCGTACGGCATTTCTTCATGCCCCGAGAAGGGATGATTCCAAGACGGTGGTGATGGAGGTGCGGCGATCTTCCGGGAATGTGGGTTGGCCAACAAGGAGGAGGTGTGGATCATAGACAAGGCGGTCTATGGGTTGACCACAAGCCCAAAGGACTGGGGGGTCCATCGCGATGGCATGTTCAAGAAGATGATGTGGAAGTGGAAGGATGAGGAGGACGTGGAGTGGGACATGAAGTTTGAGGTCACGGAGGAGCCGAACCTCTGGAAGATCATTGGATGCCACGTGAAAGGTGTCGACCTCACTGGAAGGCACATGGGCTTCATGTCGATCTACGTGGACGACGTGCTGATAGCGGCCAAGCAGGAGGTTATCAAGGCGGCGGTCAAGAGAATTGAACTGGAATGGCCGCTGTCAGATATCGAATGGCCTTCGGAGGAGGAGCCGTTGAGGTATTGTGGTTTTGAGATGTGGAAGTCGGAGGAGGGCTTTGACTTGAGGCAGAGCGCCTACGCAAAGGAGCTGGTTGAGAAATGGGGCGTTCGGGAAAAGATGGAGGTGCCGATGTACAAGGCTCCGGAGGAGGAAGAAGAGTTGGACCCCACGATGCTTCGACGGGCACAGGCAATCACGGGTGGGTTGCTTTGGTTGGCAACGAAGACGAGGCCAGATTTGATGGCGGGAGTCGCAACAATGGCCCGTAACATGAAGAGCCCGAAGCAGGTGGTGGATGTGGGCATGGCGTTGCTGAAGTATGTGAACGCCACGACCGACGTGGGCCTCAAGTACGCGAAGGCTACTGGATGGGGTGCTCGGGATCACCTGAGCGTGAAGCGACACGACAAGTTGCTGGAGGTGTTTTCGGACATCAGCTATGGCACGGCAGGAGACCACAAGAGCGTGCAGGGCATCTTGGTCTACTTCGCGGGCTCGCCAATTGCATGGGAGGCGACCAAGCAGCCGTTTGTGGCGCAATCCACGGCGGAAGCGGAGCTGAT
>CAUJNA010001335.1:1656998-1664498 GCA_963377175.1 Effrenium voratum | reverse complement strand
CAGAGTCCTTATTTGGGGGTCCAATTCTTGTATCAGGATTTTGGTAGCTATTTACAAAACTGTTGCTCTTGCTGAGTGTGTGTGTGTGTGTGTGTCTGTGTGTCTGTGTGTCTGTGTGTCTGTGTGTCTGTGTGTCTGTGTGTCTGTGTGTCTGTGTGTCTGTGTGTCCGTGTGTCCGTGTGTCTGTGTGTGTCTGTGTCTGTCTCTGTGTCTGTGTCTGTGTCTGTGTGTCTGTCTGTCTGTGTCTGTGTCTGTGTCTGTTCCCTTGTGAGTTTGATTCATTGCCGCCAATGTGTGCAACACATGATATACACACTTGTGGATGAACGAAATCCTGCACCTACAAAAATAATTTCCGAACACCATTGTCTGTGGTATTTCCAGGGCAATCATCATTCCAGGATTTCTCACGCAGTGCAGGATTTCGTCCATCCACAGTAGTCAGCGACGAGCATTTGAAGAGGACACTGATATACGCATGGCTTGCGTTGAGCCGTCAAGCTGTTTTTTGAGGAGCCTCTTTTTCAGGTAACCCGAGAGATTGGTGGTGTCGCTTGAAAATTGAAATCTTGGTTCTTGTAGAGGGTAACTGGGAAGTTCTCCCAAACTTCTGGTGGGTGACTTTCCCGGTTTCTTCCCCTCAGGGTAGCTCTTTGGGGTCCACTCCGAGGTGATTTCCCGTGGGCAGTTCTTTGGGGACCACTCCGGAGGTGGGGATCCTGAACTACGACGCCCCCTTCGCTCTGGCGCAGAACTTCGTGCCCTTTCAGGCCGGATCAGAATCGGATTCGATCGGCTTCGCTCGCGGCTCGCGGCATCGGGCCTTCCGTGGTGGGGATCGAGTGATGGGTGTGGCCTTCAGGTGCTGAAGAGCGACCCTTGGGAAGTTGTCTGTCTTGGCCTGGACTTTCGTCTCACTTCCAGCGGTCCTGGACTTTAGGATCACTTTACGGGCAGCGGCTTGGACCATGTTGGCAATCAAAAACTTTGGACTTGTTTTGGCCAACTCAGGAAGGGAGTAGTTCAGATGCTAAACATCAGGTTATATAGTTTGGGTAGAAATCGATTGCACTGGTTCAAGTTGGTTTTGTCTAAATTTACCTGGGCCATTTGTTTGTCCAAGAGGTTACCCTTTTGTTCCATCCCCAAAGCCTTAACCGATTCTTTATTAAGAACACGCAAGTTGCTTGTTGTTATTACCCTTCCAATTGACATGGAACTGTTCGACGTTCGGGTCCTGGGTTGGACCATTTTCCTTTTGAAGGGACTGGGCCCCTGTCAGGTTCCATGTTTGTTGGTTCGAGGGTAACACAATTTTATTGCCAGTCAAGTGGGCTGCCCCTGAAATGATAAGCCTTAGGTAGGTTTTGGTTTGACACCAGCGCAAAAGGAGCAGGATCCCAAAGTAGCAACGGTTTCCTAATCTGTTTTGTCTTTACATGGTGGCTGTGCTTGTTTCTCATGAGGAAGCCTTTGGTTTTAAAGGGGAAGCCTGAAGAGAAGTGCCTCGACCCAGCCCTTTTACTTGTCATCCGTGTTGAGAACCAGCAGTCTTCGATTGCCGCCATCGCATGCTTTACGCACCAGGGATGCGATAATGTTAACCCCGGATTAATAACCCCCTGGTGAATAGGGGGTGTCAGTTTGAGTGGGGATTCATCACTTTTGGAGGGAACTCCCCCCGAAGAATGGGACGGGTTTATTAATCCTGGGTCAACATTATAGCGCATCAATGGTTCCGGCAGGAAACAAACATAACCGCATTGAGACGCCTCATGAGATCTTCGCTGAGACTCCTATTGTTTCCCATCTCGGGGTTCTCGTTTCGAGATGCACTCGTTTGATCTCACACACTAGCTGTATGGACCTAAACCCCAGCTCTGGGAAACTATTTACCTGGACCCTCAACCGTAAAAATGGGTTGTTGCCCCAACCGAATGTGGTGTTTTGTTCTTTTTTAAGGGTAGTTTGAGGGTCCAGGAAATCAGGTACGATCAACGCTCGCATGGCAAACTGCTTTCTTGGGCACTGGTCATGTGAGAGCGCCGTTCTTCTTTTGGCGCCCCTTTAACATCGTCTCTCACGCTGTTGCAAGAACCCCCTTCAAACGGGCACTTAAAGGGAAGCCCTCCCAAAGAATTCCCGAAGCCTTTTTTTTTCCGATCAGGTGAATGCAACTCCAGAGCTCGCGAGGGGGGGGGGGGGCAGCGTTTCTTCTGAGCGTTTCTTCCGTGGATGCCATGGTAAGAAGACCTTTACTTTGAGATGGTGGGGTGGACGTCAATTTGGTAAGGATTCTAACCACTGCAATGATTGCTATCAAAGGGACCATGAGCCACAGGCCATGTAAGGAGTTTTGAAGAAGATGTGAGTATGAGTAAAAATTACACCACTACAATACAGCAGGTTTTGGTCAATGTTTCCACTTACCAGGGCAAGCCATTTTGGGTACCGATTAGCCATGGGTCAAAATCCAAATCACACCCCCAGTGAACATCCCAATCCAACCACTAAAATAGGTTCTAAAATGGGTGGTGCACCTTCCCCAAAATATTACCAAAACGGTTTTGACCACCACAGCCATGTCTTGGTCGTGGGCCGGGGCGGGGCACCTCTGAGATGGCGCGCGAGGTCCTGCAGAAGGCAGTGGTGGGCAGTGTGTCGCCCAATGTGACAGCGCTGGGCAGCAACACTCCGCTGGTCTTGCGCCGGCCTGAGGCGACAAGAGCTACCACTACCAGGCTACTGCAGACAAATGAGGGTCATTGCCGAATTTTCTGTCTTTTTTTGAAGTGTTCACTAGGTTTTTTGAGTAGTGCCCTTTTCCTCCTTTTTTTTTTTCTGGGGGAAGGCTCCCCTGCTAAGATTGACTATAGGACAAAAGGGTACCCTTATTCTAGCCTCTCCACTGGAGGACCTTGTCCAGGTCCTGGATTCCCACAGTAGGTGAATGCACCCCCCCAATGACTGAAAACCCGCGCTCGGACAGATCCGCTTGTCTTTCTCGCGGGTGTTTGCTGCATTTTTCTGGCACACCTCTTCGCACAGCAACCTCAAGGTTTCTTTCCTTGGCGGTCACCAGCCCGTCCGGTTCCTTGGGTTTGCCTTGTTTTTGGTTGGCTTAGTGGTTGAGTGTTTATTTGAGCCACTGTAAATGAAGGTGTTTTACTTTTAGAAGGGGATCCGAGGACAGCCCAGGTTCATGCTGAAATTATAAGCCAGCGTTGAGAAATGATGCAGCAAGACAGGACGACAGGCGCCACAGCCTTCATTTACCCGCACACACCAGGCTAGGGGGCAGGGGACATGGTCCCCAAATTTTGCAAAAGATCATGTGAGTGTGTCTCTTTTCATGGGTTGCTTTTGGTGTTCAACTAAAACCGCAAAAGACGGTGGAGACCCTTAAAAACCGACACAGCCATACGGTACATCTTTTGTTTGAGGCTATCCGATGTTGGGTTGTGAAGGGCAACCAAGGGGAAAACACATCTTGCATGTTCCCGGGTTTGCTGAATTCGTGCAGACATGTTTACTAGGTCCCCCAGGATCGTGCCCTTTTACCCCCTTTTTTGGGGGAGAGTTCCCCTACTAAAATCGACTACAGAAGAAAGAAACGGTACCCTTATTCCTCTCTACTGGGGGACCTAGTTTGTGATGCGCGCCCAGCGAGTGGATGGATCTCCACGGAAACGATCATTCGACATGTGTTCTTTGCCTCCCGCTTCCCCATTCCACCAAAGAATGGAACAAAACCAAAGGTACATATCAACCACCGCTAAAACGGACTTCCAAGTTGTCCCGGACCCTCAAACTGCCCGTAAACAAGGCATATCACCCCATTTTTTTCAGGGGGGAAGGGGCAGTGACCCATTTTTTTTGATAAGTTTGAGGATCCAGGTTCGGGGATAGGGACACTTTGGACGCCTAGGTCCGGCGGCCCTTTGGGCCACTTGCTGCGAGAGACAGCGGACGCCAGGCCGAGGGTATCCACGTTGGACGCCTGGGGCAAATTTCTGCGACCGAATATCACTCAAATGGTGGTTTAATGTTGACCCAGGATTAATAAACCTGTCCCATCATTAGGGGGGTGTTCCCTCCAAAAGTGATAAACCCCCACGAAAAGGGGACACCCCCCTATTAATCAACCAGGGGTTTATTAATCCGGGGTTGACATTATGTGGGGAATAGCTCCCGTTTTCACCTGATTGCTGGTTGGTGAAGCATTATAAGTCACCCAGAAATGTGTTTCAGCAAGCAGTGACCCTGGTTGCCTTTGCAGGGACACTACAACTTGGCGCTTCCCAGCCGTCCAGTTCCTTTTTTTGGCTTTTTCGGAGTTTACCCACTGAGATTTCAACTTTAAGGAGGGGATCTGAGGACAGCCCAGTTGAAACAATAGTGCATAGTGCATAGTGCATGCCTCTGGCACACACACACACACTCATTTGTTCAAATCACTGCAGTGATGTAAACAGCTGATTCATCACGGAGTAGCGCTCCATCTCTTGGGCATAGCGCTGCAATGTGGCATCTTTCTGAAGGTTTCTCCTTGTAAATCCTTGAGGATGATTCTTTCGTTCAGTGACCCTAGGTGAATATCACCCAGACTGTCGCACTTCCTCAGTTGGACTTTGGTCAAGCTTCGGGTTTGGGGCCACTGGCAGTGTGGGCGCGATCACGCTGAGCGGAATAGAGAGGCTTAATGTTAGCCCCGGATTAATAAACCCCAGGTTGATTAATAGGGGGGTGTCCCCTTTTAGTGGGGGTTTATCACTTTTGGAGGGAACACCCCCCCTAATGATGGGACAGGTTTATTAATGCTGGGTCAACATTAAGAGGAATTTCAGGAAGTGAGCCTTCAGTGGATGGTTGCGAAATCCGTTCGCACCACTTGGAGCCCATGAAAACATCATTCCATAAATTCTTAGGTGCATAATTTTATCCGTCCACAGTAGGAGGAGGATAGGCAACAGGTTTTTGTTTGTTGTTTCAGGCTTCTGACGATCAACATGGCGATGTGTCACGGGTCAACAGTCCGTTCAGATGGAGATTCCAGCAGTGCTGCGATTGTGATGGATCAGCATCGGTTCCTGCGAGGAATCTTGCAAGGAAAACGGCACGCCTCCTTCTTACAATGACTTTGACCGTGATGCGCACGCCCCGTTTACCGAAGAGTTGCTTGGCAAATGCGCATGTCAGTCATGGTTGCAGACAAAATGCAGTTCAACTTGACATCATGGGACTTGGCACCGACGTAGTGGAGCATGCTGGAGATATGAAAGCGTATCATAAAGCGCACTAGCCGGCTGCACAGGTGCCAAGAAAGGTTATGCATGATGACCAACACATCACACTGATGTGGGTCTACTTCCGCACAACTTAACAACATGGCTTGCCCCAACAGGGTGGTCCCCCCAAAGGAGATACAGAATCCTGAAACTACCCGTGAAAACGGGTGATTGCAACCCCCAAAGTATGGGATGGTTTCCCTTTTTAATGGGTAGTTGGAGGCTCCAGGTCCCTGAATTATGAGATATGGGTCCCTGTCTTTGCTTCGGTCTCACTGCCTCGTTGCCGTAACGGCGACCCGGACCTTCACAGTTCCCAGAGAACGCCTTTTGCCAACCTTTGGGTCTGGGTCAAAGTTAGCACACCAGGATACGGTTTTTGAGAAATATGGCTTGTCAAGCCTCCGCACTGAAATCGCCCCCCAAAAATCGCCGGGCTTGGAGGGCCATGTTCATTTGGAGCCTCGAACCCTCCGCGAGGTGCGTGTTCCAAGCCTCCGACCTCAGCGGGGAGGCCACTTCGGCGCCATGGGCGCGGAAGCCCGGGGGTTTTGGGCGGGGTCGCGTGGGGTTTTGGGCGGGGTGAGCTGCCTGTGAGTGTGTGTTGCGGTTACCCGCGTGTGTTTTGGGGCTTTTTGGGGTCGCGTTTTTTTTCTTTTGTGATCTTTCTTTTCTTGAGGTGTTTTTTATTTTTCTTTCTTCTTTTTTTTTTGGGGGGGAAAAGAGGTTACTAGTACCTGGACCCCAACCAGAATTCCTGTCAAAGGGACAGGTTTAGGGGGGCTTTTTCCAATGGGTGGTTTGAGGGTCCAGGTACCATGTTGGTATTGTTGGAAACGGAAAGCAAAAGGGAGAAGCAACGGTAGGGTGGTTTGAAGCGATAGGACGGTTCGCCCCAACGGCACCAATGCCAACCTTTCTGGTGTTTGTAGGGTCGATTTGATCGGGGTGCCCGAGCCGCGGTTACAAAAACACCTTGTCCAAATACCAAACCAAAAATAACAAGACATCCAATCAAAGAGAAATAAACGTAACATTGGCGCGAGATCGCGACAATATGATTCACACTTATGAGATTGTGTTGGATGCAATTGGCCAAGACGACAATTCAACGAACCAAAAAAACAAAAACAGACACCTGCATTGTGCCATGTCCAAGCTCGCGTTTGCTGGGGACATGGGATTGTCCTTGTTAAGGGTAATTCCCTTGTTATTCTTGTCGTTTTTTTTGAAGGGGAACCACAAGGACCACCCCCTAAGAAAGACACATCCATACCGTCAATGCACGAAATCCGTTCGCACCACTTCAAAACCTTGGGAAAGTATCGTTCGTCGGTATTTACAGCGAAATCAGCGTTCCAGGGATTCTTAGGTGGTGCGAAATCGATTTCGCCCATCCACCGTATGACCCATAAATCTGGTTCTTTTTCGTGCCATTTGCCGCGCCAGTTGCTTTTTTCCAGATGCGTTGCCAGTGGTTTCCTCTGGGCGTCGGGGCCCTCCCCCAGAAGGAGTAGGGAAACCAAAGTAGGTCCCCCAGGATCGCGCCCGACCTCTCACCCCTTGTTTGGTTGGGAGAGCTCCCCTACTAAAATAGACTACAGAAAAAAGGGGTACCCTTATTCTAACCTCTCTACTGGAGGGCCTAGACAAGCAAAGGGTGTCCCATAATTTGACAGACATGTTCTTGGGTGGTTTCACCTGAATGGCTCGACCAATTCGTTGAGTGTTTGAGTCCGCACAAAATAATTCATTCATTCATTCATTCATTCATTCATTCATTCATTCATTCATTCATTCATTCATTCATTCATTCATTCATTCATGCATGCATGCATGCATGCATGCATTCAATCATTCATTATTTCATGCATTCATGCATTAAATCATGCATCCAATCATGCATGCAGTCATGCATTCATGCATTCATGCAATCATGCATTCATGCTTCGTGCATTCAGGCATTCGGGCATTCGGGCATTCGGGCATTCAGGCATGCATTCATCCATTCATCCAATATTCTTCGATTCATTTGTTCATCGATTCAGCCCATTCATTTGTTCATTCATTTAGTCACTCACACACTTACTCACCCACGCACCCACCCAGTCATTCACTGACCCACTTGCTTATTCACTGCTTCTCGCACTCGTCAAGTCATTCACTTCCTCTCGTTCGTTTGGTTTCGCCATGCAGCTCTCCATCTCTTGCC
>CAUJNA010001335.1:1616998-1654498 GCA_963377175.1 Effrenium voratum | reverse complement strand
GGGGCACCCACGCTGGGGGTTGGGCCAGTCGGCCAAGCGTGGGCCCATCCGAGAGCGGGAAGCGGAGGGGTTGCTGGCAGTCCATGCGACTTGGGGTGGCCCACGGTTTTTTGTAACGTGCCGTGCTACGTGGCATTCAAGGGCCGCCGCTGTTCAATCCAGCGGAATCTTCTATTGGCGAGAGATTGCGCCCAACATCCGCGGGAGACTTGCGGCGGCAACTTGCGGCATAGGCCTTGCGAAAATGTTTCGGTGCATGATATGTATCAATCCTTTCAGGTGGGTCAGTTCTGGTTTAGAAGGGATGAGAGACACACACACACACACATATCAACATTCACACGGCTGCGTGTGCGGCGTGTCAAGTTGGCCCGCCTTTGCAGGGGACCAAAAAAGGTCCACACAGACAGACATGAAAGATCAGCCTTTTCTATGGCGCGCTCAAACGGGGGCGGGGTAAAACACGTACTTCACTCGCCCACCCTTCAAATATTTCAGGTTTTGGAATTGACAAATTTCCAGATGGATTCATCCAATCCCAGCTGCGTTTCCGCTTTTTTAGCAAATCCCTGGATTCGTTTGGCCCGGGCAAAACGGTTTCGGCGACCCCGTCTTTAGGCCTCCTTTTTGCTCTACCCCCAGCGCAGCCTCTACGCGATGCCTGTGGAAGGCCTCTGAAACCAAGCCTCTGGAGCTAACACAGCCCCATCCCCTCACACCTGGAACGGAGGACCCCATGGAATTCCATGTCTCGTCCCATTTTCCTTTTCATTGCTTCCTTTTTTTGTGGGGGGGGAAGAATGGCCCTCCAACATCCAAAATGGGGCCTTGCTGATGCGGAAGCCAGGGAAAGTGTGGTTCGAGCTTGGGGACGCCCTTGACACTTGGAGATGGTCCAACGTATTGTGTGTGCTTCTCACTCCCTGACTGCCTTGCTTTCGGGGAAGATCATTTTCTAGGCCCCCCTTTCTCATTTTTTTTTGGTCGGGAGGGTTCCACCACTAAGACAGACTACAGCAAAAAAGGGTACCCTGATGAAATATTTAACCTCTCTACTGGACCTAGGAAAGTTCCGAGGCGATGTTTGGCCAATCAGGCAGTGAGGTTAGTAGTTACTTGGTGAATTTTCGGCGCGAGCAAGAAACCAGTGCCAGACATTGGACCGTTAAGTCCGCCTGGAAGGAGTTGAGGAGAGCAATCCAGGCCATCAGGATTTCTGCAGAGTCGGATTTCTCATTGCTTCATGTGCAGATGGGTTCCTTTGCTGCATTTTGCCAAGGGATGTTAGGACTTTAACTTTTTGCCAACAAATGGGTTTTCCACTAAACCAGTAAAAGTTAAACTTTTAGTAGGGGAGCAGAAAGCAACCGAGGTTCGGAGACGCTTTCAAGTTTCAACATGCTTACTGTTTAACCACCGTTGTTGAAGCAAGCTGCTGGCTAAAAAGAGCGCCGATGTGCGATCTGGGAGGGCTAAAACGGTGTTTTTCATGGCCCCTGGTGATTCCGTTTGGACCATTGAACAAACAAAAACAAACACATTTTGCTGGCTTAGATGACTGTTGTTTTGTGGCCCCCTCTTTGATCCTGATTGAAACACGTTCACCAAAGATAGACACCAACGCTAAGAGTCACTCCAATGCAGATGGGCCCTCCTGTTTTGCGAACCCCGAGTTCGGACCCAAAGCAGTTTGGGCCCTTTTTGCTCGGGTGGAGGGATTTTCCTACACCGAATGACGCCCTGCGACAACACCCTTAAAAATGATCCAACATAACCCCAACTAAACCAACGTAACCGTTTTTTCTGGACATAGGCTAGAATAGGGCGATTCTTTGGGCGTAGTCCTCTTTGTCTTAGGAAAAACCCTTGGAGGCTGGGAAAAATGGACTTGCCTCTAAGAAGCTCACATCGAAACCACCGAATTCGGCTCCAACCTCTAGGTCCCCCAGTAGTGCCCTTTGACCCTTTTTTGGTTGGGAGGGTTCCCCTACTAAAATCGACCACAGAAAAAAGGGTACTCTCCACTGGAGGACCTAGTAGACTACTTCGGTTTTTTTCTCCGCCAAATGATGTGGGGTGAAGCCTCGCATGGCGCCAGGTCGAGGATCTTCGTCCATTAAGCTCAGCGCCCTCAGCTCAGTGAGCGAGGGGAGCATATGACGGAAACGAGTAGATCTCTTCGTGTGGAACTATATGGCTGTGGGTCAAATTCCTGTACTGGTGAACATCAAAATAGATGGTACATGGGTGTTCATCCCAAAATGGAGGGATACGTTGTGACCCATGGCCATATCTATATATATATATATGAGGATCGATCAAAAACCCCTCATGGCTTTTGTTGTAAGGACTGAATACGAAAGCATATTCGGTGTTACGGCGCTGTGGTCGCGGAAGACCGCGGAAGGGCCAGCGGAAGTTTTGCGGAAGGTTATGTGTAATCATGGGATGAAGCTTTACTCGTGTACTACACGAGTACTGAAAAGTTGTGCTGCTTGAGCTGGGGCAGCTCGTGCTCTGCTAGTACTTAAAAGCTGCGATGTTTCAGCTTGGCTGTCAAAGTCAAAGTGTGCTTCATGTGTTGAATTGTGCTGGGATGAAACGATACCCCGAACAATACCTGCGCAATTCCGAAACGATACCGCGCAGTGCCTGGGGCCAACTGAGCTACCGAATCTGGCATCATATTCGGCGGTCCTTGCGGCAGTTTGCAGAAAGGCGCGAAAAAAACAAATGTCGCGGTCGAAATTCGTTTTTTTCGCGCGTTTCGGACCTCGAAAAGCGTTCTGGCATCATATTAGGCGCTCCTTTTGATTCCCGCGGCAGAGTTGTAGAAATGCGCAAAAGCATGCTGATTTTGAGAGCAAGCAGCGAAGCAGTTTCGGCAGCGTCGAGAAACGATGCCTCTGTTGCCGGTCCAACTATGCTGCTCCTTGCTCCTACGCGCCAGGCCGAAACGAGCGCGCGTGCGCGTGCGTGTTCAAACTAAGCTCTGCAGCTTCTGTTCCCTTGCCCCAAGCTCCGTTCCTATTGCTCGTGCTTTTTGTTTGGGGTGTGCCAGAGCTCCAAACGATACCCAAAACGATGCCAAAGCGAAACCCTTCCAATTGCAGCTGTCGCCTTGCGCCGGGGCTGGCCCACCCGTCTCGTGTTTTAGCGTGAGATTTTGCTTGTGTCTGTTGTCCGGTGCTGCTGCTCATTCTCTCGCCGCAGTTGTAGCTGCGTGCTAGCGCTCAAAACGATACCCAAAACGATGCCAAAACGAAGCCCTCGGAACTGTGGCTGTCGCCGTGCGTGGGGGGTGGCCACAGTTTCTTTACGCAGCGTAGCTTGTCGCTTGTTGCCCCGCGTTCCTCCTTCCTCGTCCCATCCTTCTTGCTCCAATCCTAGTCTACTTCTTGCTTTCTGCACTAGCGCCTCCTCTTGGCTTGCCTTACTTTTACTTTACGGAAACATACTTATGTTCAGACACGTGTCAGAACGTGTGGTTTTGCCTGCATCGCGGAAGATTCGCGGAAGGGCGAGGCGGAAGGCCATTTTTGGAGCAAGGAATATTGGACAACCCTCATATATATATATATATATTTGTGTATACATATAATATATATATATATATGTATATTTGTATGTATGTATTCTTTTGCATACGTACCAGAACCCTCAAACTACCCATGAAAGGATTGTTAGGGGACCACCCCGGATACCCCAATCATAGCCTTGGTTATAACCTACGTAATCCGTTGATTCCAACTACCTGACCAAAATGGGTTATGGGCCAAGATGATGTCCCTTTAGTTTGAGGGTCCAGGTAGACATATTCAACACAGAGCTTCCTGTATATAAATATACACACGCATCTACAGATCGAGTTACATCTGTTTCTGTAATCTCCATACATACGCATATATAGTTGTATGTGTATGTGTGTTGTATGTATATATATATGCTTGGTAAGGTATACGTGTTTGTATGTTGTATGTATATGCATACATGTGCTTGGCATGGCAATGCAACTGCGCGCAAACGTGGCGCGATGCGGCACTGTTTGCCAACATGTTGACTGGCCATGCAGGAGACTTTCAACATAGAGCCCTTCTATGATCAACTCCCATCGCTTCGCAACAGGTAACACGTGCCACGTATTCTGTCAGGTTCCCCGAGTAGGTTGACAGCTGAGAGATGAACACAACCATTTGGCTGGGTGTTTCTTAAAGCCGGGGATCCCTGTTGTTTTTTTTGCGTATGGTTTGAGGGGAAACAGATCACATAGCCACCAGGGGCACCTGGTTTGTTTTCATCCCGTGCCCTTCAGCTTTGAGCGGTCTGACGGTCTCGGCCGCCAGAGCCCCTTCACGGGCTTAGGGCTTGGAATTGGCCACGGGCTTGAAGGCGCCATTTGCCATCCATAGCTAAACCCAATGACTATGTATATATGTGTGTTTTTCCAGACGGGTTCTTCCGGTAAAATCGCCAGCCTTACCACACAGCCAAACTTGCACGAGCCAACTTGCAACAGCCTTCTCACACACCCAGACTTACACGAGCCAACTTGCACGAGAACAACTTGCACGAGAACAACTTGCACGAGATATCACAAGACATGTCGACACGAAAGTAACGAGATATCATACAACCAAAACTTGCACGAGACATGCTGACACGAAAGTAACGAGATATCACACAGCCAAATAACACACAGCCAAACTTGCACAAGACATGTCGACACGAAAGTAACTAGTTAGTCTCTTAAGGCGGCGTGGTGGGACCGAACCCACCCTGCGAAAATGACACCCTCTGCGGGGATTGGTGTGGTCGAGGTGCAAAAACAGGACTTTTTGCGATTTCTAAGGTGCGCGCGACCCTCTGCGTGGATTGGCATGGTCGATGTGCAAAAACAGGACTCTTGACGATTTCTGAGATGCACACACGCACGCACGCACGCGCGCGCGCGCACGCAACACCAACTCTGGAGCAACCACTTCACTGTCGCTTGACTTGCTGGTCTTTGATCTGTTTCCAGTATGCTTTCGGGCCACGTGGTTCTAGTTGTTTTTGGAGGAAGCCCCTTTTGTCCAGTTTGAATCATTGAAAGGGAACCCACACATGTCAAAATATGTGTGCCTTATGTTTTGTTCTGTTTGTTGTACAAGCAATACGCGCATGTCACGGGTCCTGCTCTTTTGACACATGCCGTAACAATTCTAGGGGACGCTCCTGGGGAAACAGCTTGTTTTGAAAAAGAACGATGGAGGAATGGGGAATCAACTCCTAGAACAGTTGTCCGTTGTTTCCGGAAAATTGTTTTGGCAAGGTCAGCCTGTACGGATCCGCGCGAGCCCCGTGTCGCTGGCATGAGCCGGGAACGGAGAGGTTGCCCCCACCCCCCAACCACTGCTTTTCCCATGTCCACAATCCCAAGGACGTGGACCAAAAACAAGTGGTTGGGACCCAGATGCTGGCATGCGCTTCTTTCTCGTTTGCATGTGTTTTATGCGAGACACCAAACTCGAATCTGATTCGCTTCCGGATGGGTGGTTCGGATTGCTTTGATTTTCAGGTTTCCATTTGCCCGATCCCAAGGCCCAAAGGGTTGCGCCTGATCTTGCGGACTCTTCTTTACTTGTTGGTTCAACCAGCCGTCCGGTTCCAGAAAGTGTTTTTTTTTTTAATCGTTGTTAGTCTGTTAGCTATTGGCGATTGGGTTTCCATTTCACCCACAAGCTTAAACAACTTTTAGCCGGGGATCGGAAAAACGGACAGCCTAGCTTAGGGCAGCATGGGAGAAACTGCAGAGACAGGTCCCCAGGCACCAGAACCTCTGCTTGGCTTCGGTTTGGGGAGACTCAAGGCTTTGGTTCCACAGCCCAAAGTGGCAACGTGGCAACTGAGCAGACGGCAGATGTGACCTGAAATAGCCCAAGCTGTGATCGCATGAGTGAGATAGGCTCTAATACATATGGGGGCTCGTCCCCTTGTTTGGGATGACCCCGCCCAAAACGGCGGGCGGATCTGTTGTCCTTTTGGGTTTCCACGTGCAGCACACGCCCGTATCTAGGTCCCCCAGTAGTGCCCTTTTACCGTTTTTCGGGTTCCCCTACTAAAATAGACTACAGAAAAAGGGTACCCTGATTCTAAGCTCTCTACTGGAGGACCTACAGATGTATGTTCGAGCCAAGCATGAAAGGATGATGCGCAAAGAACCTGGCCACATCCACTTCTCAATAGGGTCACAAGCCTGAAAGCTCCTATTTTTTGTGATATTCCTTTTGACGTCCCTTGAAAACCACCAACAAATGGGCACCCTCCAAAAAAGTACACTGCCCATTTAGGAGATTCAAGGAACCGTGCCTTTTGAGGAATGGATGCAAGGCAAAACCACCAATCCCAACTGATGCCCATCGGTTCGCGTGGAATTGGTGCACAGGGCCGCCCCGGACCACCCCGGAGCCTATCTGGACTGAGACCCAAAGCTTTCAGCTGTTGGGGAAGAAAGTCATCGCAACTGGCGATCCAGGCGATAAGGTTGATTCTTCATTATTTTCAACCATCGCTCTTTTCAAAAACCAGCCATTTCCTCAGGGCTTTTGGTGGTTTTCTGGAAAGAAGGATCCCTTCAAACCCAACGCCTTCGGAGAAGACAGCGAACCGAGGAGTCTCGACAGCCCTCCACGCCGGTGCAGCTGTTGGCGCAGAACACGGAGTTTCAGGGTCCAGTCGGGAGGCCAAAAAGACGGGCAAGCCGTGTAGACGGGGCGGTGGGTTTTGCAAGAGAAGCCCGAAGAAAGAAACACCAGCATGTTTGTTGGGGGGGGGTGTCCCGTTTAAAAAAACCAGGCTGGCACAGATTAGACAAACAATCAAGCATGGATTTGTGCGGGTATTTTTTTTAGACATGGTTTCCTTTAAAAGCAATCCGCCATATCCCCGCTTTGGTTCCCCAACCAGAGCAACATGGGCTAGATCCTGATCAAAACCCAATAAAGGCAGAATCACATTGGTTCAAAGAACAGGTGTTTAAGTTACGCTTAAACAAGGCGTCTGCCCAATCCTATTGAAGATCATACTGCCCGAGTTGAGACCAGTGGTCAAGCTAGGGCAACCTTTCCAATGCGCGCTCTCGACAAAGAGAGCCACCATGAAAGCCGAAGCTTTGGGGGGCAATCCATAGCGTTCCGGCCTTTGGATTATCGTTCCCTTCTGGGATGTTCAATCAACTTGATAGGTTGTAACCAGGGGTATAGCTGGGTTGGGAACTGGGGTCGTTCCCCCTACCATGGATACAGCCTATATATACTAAGCAGCTTGAACACCCAAGTTGGGTAGACTTCAGCGGGTTTGGATTGCTCAAGTTGCCCTAAGAATCACCCAATTCAACCGAGTTGGTCAAGGCAAGTGCAGGAAGTGGCCCAAAGCCAACCAGCCAGGCCGGTGACATCGCCCATTTCGGCGACTAATTTGGGGGTTGGTATCCCTGTTGTTTCCCTTTGGTTTCCCTGTCAAACAACCCCGAAAAGGGTACCACCAAAGAAAGACACCCATAATATTGTGGGGCCCCCCGTGAGTTCCCCGAGCGGGTAGCGGGGGAGATCTTCTTTTGGCGAGTCGAGCTAAATATGCCATGGTCACAAGACCAAACCCAAGTAAGGGATGGTCATTCTAGGGGATGATTCCCCACTCTAGCCGTTTCCGCTGGGTTTCTGGAAGTGTTCTAGAAAGAAGGATCCCTGGAAAGAATGGGGAAGGTACCCCAAGAGTCATAGATTCCTTTGTGAGATTGACAACCAATGTGAAGGTTTTGTTCAGGGAACCATGACCAGCACCCTTCTTACCCCGCAGTGCTCGAGAGCTCTACGGAGTTCGGTTGGTTTTATGCTCTGGTTTTCCAGTCGTTCGCTGAGAGGACTGCGAGGACCCACGCCGCTGGCTCTTGCAGAGACGTTGCGCGCATGGCAAGGTGCAGGTTGCTCACACACTCTGAGATATGGCAGGTCCAATTTATGCTTCTGCTTCTGTGCTTTCTCGGAAAGCTCTATCAGAAGACGACTCGCTACGAGCCTCAGCGAAGGAAGGCAGGCGCCACTCACACAGCGGGCTTTCAGCATGGTCTCCGGCACCGATTTTCGCGAAAGGTCATGCGGGCGGGCTCTCTTCAGGTATCCGTTGACACTCAATTTATCTTAAGGCTTGCAACAAATTCCCTAAGAGAGCCGTTCTCCCTGGCTCTTTGATTCTAATGCAGGCTTTGAGCCTGATGCCCGTGAGAAGCCAACCCCATCAAATCCCAATGCGGTCCCATCTTGAGGGTTTCCTCAGAGCATGGCGCCTAGCCAGATCGTCCAGTCATGACGCGCACTGTAAGCCCCTCAAGAGATTCGTTGCTTTCCCTCCTCTGCAAGCCGCAGCAACAAGCCCTTTTCCAATTTGTTCACGAACGAAGGTTCTTGCGGAAGACGTTTTAAATTGACGTCCCAGCTTGGGAGGGCCGATGCCACCTTTACACGTTTTCTCGCATGGCAGCACCAAGCCCTGGGGAGTGTTTCCCGGAAAATCGACCGACCCATCAAAAGCAATGGCCACGGCCCTCTTGTGAGTCAAACCTTTTTAGCTCTCAAGATGGCCGTTGGGTCTGTCTGGAGTCTCCTGCTGACCCTTCAAACTGAGGTCATGCCCGCTTTCTCTTGGGTAACCAAGTTCCCCATGTTGGCTTTAAATGGGTTTCTATCACTACTGTTTCTATCACTACTGGAAAGCATGTTATGTTTTCCCGGGGACTTAAGCAAACGGAAGCAAAGTCGTGTTCGCAAGGATAGACCCTTTCAATCGTAGACGTTCCGCTGCTCAACCAGGAGCACACTGTCTTGCATACATGCCGTCTTCTAGTGTTCAGGGGACGTAAAAGAAAATGAGAGGAACTTGGGTGCTCAGTTTGTAAGTTGTTTGTTTAACCCCAGGTTATAACCCCCCTCTTAGTCCCTCTTGTTTCATGTGGGGTACACAACTTGTTAGGTGAAGCGCCAAGCAGTCCCTGAGTGATTAGTTTTGAACCACAACCAACTCAGCTTCCTTCTAATTAGTTGGTGGTCCCATTTCCTTGAATACCGTGGATGGACGAAATCCTGCACCAATTTGAAACTATGGGAAACCATGGTTTGTTGGTATTTTCAGGGGAATCATCCTTCCAGGGTTTCTGAATTTCTGGTGCGAAATGGCTTTTGCAACCATCCACAGCATGAAAGCAAGGGAACTTCGAGGAAACCGTATAAACACCGCACGGGAACAGCTGACAAAACCATCGGCCCCACTTTGATGGTTGGGCCACTACCTTTTTCTCAGCAGGTGTTGAACACATGGTTGGACAAATCCTCTTCTCAAGGCTTCCCTTGAAGGGCGAGCCAGGTTTTCGGTTTCGGGCCCAGCTCGCTTGCCCAAAAAATGGCCCTTTGAAGCACCTGGCTCAGCAAAAGTTTCGCCCAAAGCTCCGGATCCCGCGGACCTTTTTTTTTCTTCTTTTTTCCGGGGCCGAAGTTGCGGCCAAATTTGAGGCGCAGGTGAAGCTGTGGACAAGCTTTACGACCCAGCCGGAGCCCCAGGCCGACTAGCTACTGGGTCTGTGTTTTTGTTTGTGTTTGGTTTTATTGCGTGGTGTTTTTTCTTTTCGTGTTTGCTTATGTTTTGTTTGTTCTTTCTTTTTTCTTTTTTTTTGGGGGGGTTCTCATTAGGAATCCTTGTCCCCTAAATTTCATTGGACGGATCGCTGACCTGAAGTTTTTGCCCTTGGGTTTGCTTCATGTTCCTTTCGGCAGCAGGTGCCACACTTTTTGCAGGGGGGCGGATCAGCCTAGTCAAGAAAATGGATGGTGATTACCTTGAACTACAAGAAGGGAGGCCGCCATTTTGACAGAACCCGCCATTTTGAGAGAACCCACCCCCTATATTTCTTTGCTGAGGTAAAACGCCTCTTTTAGAAAGTCTCACAAGGTTTCCTTTTGGACAGACAATGTTTTCCGCAACCTCTCAAAGTTAGGCAACCCCCGAATGGAATCCATTGAGCTTGCTCGAACCATGAGTCCTAAACCGGTCCTTCAGGTGTTCAAGTCCTTTGTCCCGTAACAGGGTCCCACAAGAGGCACCTTCGCAGTGACAGGACCCTTCCAAAGTCCAAGGAACACGTCAAAGTACTGGGCCTTCCCCAAGAAATCATCAAGAAACCATCAAGCAACCATGGTGCAGTGGGCGCACGCTTCTATTTGGTGTCCCTGTAAGCCAACTTGAAAAGGGCACCCTTCAACAACCACTCGTGCTCGCTTGCGGGAGCTCGGGTGCTTGTGATTGGCTTGTGCTTTGCGTGCGTACTTGGCTGCCCTGGAATATAAGGGTTGCACAGCCAGTAAACCCTGTTTGGGAGGTCCACAGCCCCTAGTTACTTCCATTTGCTTAAGAATATGTTTTATTTTCCCCTGTTGGTTTTGAAGGGAATCTATCACTGCTGGGAATATTGATTGCTTCCAGGGGGCTTAAGAAAATGGCAGGTTAGATAAGTCTTAGATAAGGCTACAACTCAGTTAGGTGTCGCAACCGCTGTGTTTACAGATTCGCTGACAGATATGATCCTAGATGAGAATAGAAGCGAGGGAAGAGTCTGTGCATGATCATTGATTTGCTCCAGAACTAATAGGCGAGTTTATCATGAGTCTACTCTGAAGGGGGCGACAATGAGCGCCCCACCCCACCCCACCGATCACACAAACAAGCAAACAAACAAACAAACAAAGCAAAACGAAACAACATAAGTCAAGCTCACAACAAAAAGCAAGGCAAAAACAAAAGCAACACACACACACATGCATTCGCAAACACAAATTGCAACCCACCCAAGCGGTTGTGCACCAACATTAGAACACACACTGTGAGCAGATTAAAGGGAGACCAAACAGAAAGCCAACCGTTTCACTGGGTATCGAACATGAATATGTGGCAACATGTGGCAAGCTTTGTAGACTTGCTCGGGCTTACACCCTGCTTATCTAGTCGTGTCAGTGTGGGCATCTCATTTTCTGACACTGACAAGAATCGGACACAGACCATGACGATGAGGACGATGAGGACGATGATGACGATGATGATGATGATGATGATCTCCTGGCAGGGTTGTGGCAGTTCGCCTTCACCCACGAACCCGTTGTTTGTTTAGTTGGATCGCGTGTCCTGCTGTTATTCATGCGGTCTCCCATGCCTCCCACATTTGTGGTTTCCACGGCTTTCCGGGAAAGACAGTTTTGTCAGGAAGACTACATGTGTGTGTGTGTGTGTGTCTTGTTGGAGCACCCTCAAACTACCTGCAAAACAGGGAATTCAGCTTCAGACACCCAAGCGGAGCAATTGAGGGTTCGCCGACACCCCAACCACTGTCTTGTGTTGCCGCACCACTGGGATTTTGGACATGGGTTGCCAGGCGAACGCCAAGTGGCTTGGGCATAGGTGTCCTTTTTTAGTCTGCATGAAGCTGGTTTAGACTGGCATGTTCAACCTACTTAGTAGAGAAAACCGGGGTTGCCCTTAGTTGCCATGGTGATCGCCTAGTAAGTGGGTTGAACTTCCAAGTTGGGTGTCTTTCCGGCTCAGGCCCGGCAACAACACGGATCTGGGCCTATTGGAGATCCCGGTGACCGAGCCGGGAGCACACGAATCGGGGCTTCGCCGAAGGGTGAACGGATCGTGGCCGTGGATGAGTGCCCTCCGTTTCCTCCGAACGGTTTTTGAGTCGATGCCCCGTTAAAGGCAAGGACATGTTCGAAGGGGTGCGCTCAAAATCATCTGCTTTCAAAAAGGCGCGCTTAGAATTCACCACGTGTTCCTTCCTTTTACCAGAGAACAAGTGCCGTCAAGTGCCTTCTTGTTTTTCCCATGGCCACTGGATGTCTGGGAATATGCATTTCTGGCGAGCTCACGATGGATCCGGGGCAAAGCGGGCGGAAAGAACAACATGATGAAGGTCCAGGTGGGTGAATGCTTCCAAACTGAAGATACATGGTTACCTGGAAATCTCAAGATGGGTATCTAAAAGGCTTCTGCCATATGGATGACAGTTCATATGCATTGAAGGATCCCATTGTCGACTCGCGCTGACAGATGGGTGTTTTCCACTATGCTGCGTACTTGAAACTTGCAAAGCCTAGCACTCCTTCAAATGGAGGTGGTGATGCTGGATTTGTTTGAAATGTAGCACCAAGGCTTCTTGGTTTCGAAATAGCAGATGCGCCATAAGGCTTGCTCGATGTTATGCTTTGCCTGGAGCTTTGCTGACTTGCCACATAGATGCTGCGGGATATCCCTGTAGCATTTGCACTGAGCGAGCTCACCGACGGGTGGTTTGCGCACTCATCAATACTTCCCCTTTGTGGAGATGTCTCAATTCTTGTTGAGCTACGGAAGGCTGTGCAGATGGATCTGAGCTTCAGGCGCATTCGTGCCAAACTTGGAATGCGTGCAATAAATGCTAGCGACGATTCTGTGCACATACACCCTCACGTATATGATATGGGTGTGTCTCATACTTAAGGAACCTCACAAGTGCTGGTTGCTTCTTTGCTTGCCCCGTATGTCGATCCCAACGGGCATCCAAGGTTTTGTGGGGCTTAGTGGTAGTTTCCACAAAACGACTAAAAGTTAAACGTTTAGCAGGGGATCATGAAAAACGGACAGCCCAGGTTCTACTTACCACAAACATACCCAAACATTGGTGAAAAACAAAAAGGGCGCTATCGGGGCACAGGGACGATCTAGGCCACCCCAAGCCCATATGTGATTTGCAGGTCTTGGGTTTAGTAGAATCGGAGAAAAAAGAGCATATGTGGCTGTGTTTTGTTTGAGGATTCCCTTTTTGGGGGTTGCTCTTAAAGGGAAATCTCCCAGTCTGGGTGCCCCCTATTTTGGGACCAGCCCATGTCTCGCTGAGGTTGGGCCTCTTGCTGAGTGCGCCAGTCGTGGACTACTCCGTGACCTTCCCTCCGGGCCTGATGCAGAGAGCCCCAGGTGGCCCGAGTCGACCAAGACTCCCTACCCGTCTCAATGGGTTTTCCCAAGGTTTTTGCCTGTTTTTTTTGGGGGGGCCGTCTCCATGGGTTTTCCCAAGGCTTTTGCTTCTTTTTTTTGGGGGGGGGCCGTCTCCATGGGTTTTCCCAAGGCTTTTGCCTCTCTTTTTTTTTGGGGGGGGGCCGTCTCATGGGTTTTCCCAAGGTTTTTGCTTCTTTTTTTTGGGGGGGGCCGTCTCCATGGGTTTTCCCAAGGTTGTTGCTTCTTTTTTTGGGGGCCAGGCCCGTGTTTCAAGGGAGATCGCACTAGTCCCAGCAGGTGTGGGACGCTGGTCAGCTTCTCAGGCCCATGGGAAAAACCCATGGGTGAACCAGGAACTCAATCGCCATCGATGTTCAAACAAAAAAGGACATCTCCTGTGTCCCCCAGTAGTGCCCTTCTCTCCCCTTTTCTGGGGGAGGGTTCCCTTACTAAACTAGACTGCAGAAGAAAGTTGGTACCCATGCTCAGGCCAAGCAATTGGCTGTTAGATCCTCAGGCTCAAAACCTGCCCTTGCAGAGGTGAGCAAATACCGATGCCGAGCTCACCTTGGGTTCATGCAAGCCGAGTGATGCAGGACCCATTCTTAGGGATGATTTGCACGCAGTGATGTATATATATATAATATGTTTTGCAGTATATAATTATAGGGAAGAAGCCCCTTGCAAGGTACCTTACATGCTTGAAACTTTGCACGCGTCGAATCGCCGTCTTCTGATCTCCGTTCTTATGCGGTGTTTGCATGTGCCCGCGGTGGTCATGCTTGTCGTATACCCCCTTGCATTCTATGACTGCCTTCCATATGCTCGCAGGATCCCTTGGTGCCCTGTGAGGATGTTTTTGTTGATCTATCTACGTATTTTATTTGTCAACTTGCTTTTTGTTTGGGGGGGGATCAGGGGCAACGTAGCTCTTTGGGTACCAAGGGAACCTCTCGGTTCCCATCTCAAAGGCGCAATTTCCAGGTCGGCGTCGGCATCATGCCAAAACCGGAACACGCTGGCGTGCTGCTCCTTTTTTGAGGCCTTGGGCATGGGAACCGGAGCATGCTTGTCCCACAATACCAGGTTCAAACCTAAGTCAAGAGTCCATTGGGCATCAGAACATGCTTGTCACAGGTGAAGAGTCGTTGGCCATCAAGTTGCAATTCCCAGATGAAGCATCCTGAACCTGCAAGCTACCCAAAGGCGATTGCAACCCGAGAATTCTGGTGGTGTCCCTTTGGTGAGGGTACTAGGTCCCCCAGTAGTCCCCTTCTCGCCCCTTTTCTGGGGGAGGGTTCCCCTAAAATAGACGCCCAGAAAGAAGTTGGTACCCTTCTAAGCTCTCTACTGCAGGACCTAGTTCCCTACTGTTTGTTCATTATGGTAATTATATTTTGTCTGATTATAACATGTTAAATGATTGATTTGATATAATAATTCATTCATTGTCCCTTTCTTACGGGTAGTTTGAGGGTCCAGTGTTTGAAATCCAGCTTTCTCCGAGGCTGAGCGCGTACTTCATCGACCCCACGGAGGCGCCGCGACTTCGTTCCGGAACTCGGAGGTCGGTGGTACAGCTGGAAGCTAGTGGGTTGGTCTCTGCCCAAATGGGATCCTTCGGGGTGGTGGGTTCCGGACCTGGGCTGGTTTGGGGCAGCTTGGTTCCAGGAATTTTCGGGGCTGTTGGTGGGGGATACCGCCTGGGCTTATTCTTGTTGCTTCTCGCCCTGTTTTCCACCGGCGTGTTAAACAGTTGCACATCCTCACTTGTTCAGTGGCTCCAATTCTTTTTCCCTTGTTGTTTGGTGGCTGCCCCAGTAAAAATTCCGTCTTCCCAACAAAGGGTGCCCTTTTTGTCTCCAGGGTCACTGAACAACTGAGGCTCCAGCCGGAAAAAGCCTCCCGAGTTTGGCTGGGGTCCACAAGCTTTCCGTTTAAAATCGCGACGCCGGGGTTGCGGTATCTGGTGTCGTGTTCGGAAGCTGCAAGATGCAGCTGGACCCGACAGAGCGCCCCATAAAAACAGGGAAACAACCCCATAATTTAGGGGCAAGAACTCCTTTGTCGGGTAGTTTGGGGGTCCAGGCAGGACCTTGAAGGCGAAGCCCGACGCAAGCGTGTCAAAACCGAGAAACCAGGCTGGATTCATTGTAGAGGATATTGCCGTGAAACTAAGAAGTGGGGAGAGTCCTCAGTTTGGACACATTGTGTATGGCTTTCCAGCCCAGCATATGTTCAGACAAGCCCCAGTAGTTCAAACCCTGAGGGGCACTTCCGGGGTGCATTGCCCAACTGTTCCCGGGCGTCTCCTGGGATTTACTACCCGAATGGACTTTGTGCAAACGATGGCTGCAAGTTTCAACTAGGGATTGGTTCACCTTGTCTCAAGAGTCGTCAAAGTTGCAACGTCCAACAGGAGCTTGTGTGAAACGTGGGCGTTTGAGACATGTTCAATTCAAGAGGTTGACAGTGGGTGTTGAAACATGTGGAAAACCCGCGCGTCGACTTCTAGGGCTCCCTGTTCCTCTCTCGGGTGGTTTAAAGCGTTTTTCAGGCCAGTCCAAAATAGTGTAGACTGTGGTCAGAAGGACACAAGTCGTGATTGTTGGGTTGATTAGTTGTAAATGGTAGTTGTTTTGTTTTGAGAACAATAAAGGGAAAGGGTGTTGTTTTTTGCCTAGCCCTGGCACAGGGCTAACCCTGGCAGGTGGTTGGTTGGTTGGTTGGTTGGTTGGTTGGTTTGTTGGTTGGTTGGTTGGTTGGTTGGTTGGTTGGGTTGGCTGGCTGGCTGGCTGGCTGGCTGGCTGGCTGGCTGGCTGGCTGGCTGGTTGGTTGGTTGGTTGGTTGGTTGGTTGGTTGGCGGCTCGGTGGGACAAAGGTTTGGGACGGGTTCAGGGTGGGTTCAGGGTAAGCTTGGGGTAGTCCGTTTAGGGTAGGTTCAGGCCCGGCATCGTTTTAACATCCTCAGCATCGTTTTCAGCATCCTCAGCATCACCAGGTTTTGGTTCTTAGGGTGGGTTCCAGGTTGGCGTTTGGAGCCAGCCTAAGCCAAAACCTGGTGATGCTGATAATGTTGAAAACGATGCTGAGGATGTCAAAACGATGCCGGGCCTGAACCAGCTTTGAACGAACTACCCCAAGCCTACTGTAAACCTACCCCAAACCTTTGTCCGTTAGTGTCTCCAGGCTGTGCCAGGGTTAGGCTAATGCCAGGGCTATGCAAAAAAAAAAAACACCTCAGCCAACAATAAAGCAACTACTGAATCAAACTAATCTTCCTTGTGGTGTGATATTAGGTCACTGCGCGCGCGCATTAAGGGCCTGAGAGACGTGAGGCGGCGCCGGTGGAGAAAGGCTTGCTGGTGAGGGGCACCAACTCCTTTGAGGCAGGGAAGCCGTTTGTAGAACTTCGCGGTAAGGATCCCTGGTGTTCTTTGTTGATAGTTACCCTCTTTGGGGGTGGCTTTGCAAGGGAAAAGGAAACACACCAACAACCTTCAGGGTCCAAAATTTGAGGCTACCTACTATAGTGGCTTGCCTGGAAGTAATGGGATGGATGAAATATCACAAGTTGGTACCTGGGGAGGTGCTTTTCCCCCTTTCACCCGCCAACCTCCGCGAAGGGTACCAAGGGACTACTTTTCGGCCTTTTGCCTTTTGGGTTTTCCTCGCGACTTCAACTGGCAAAAAGTCAAGTCAGCAAGTTCAGTTGCAGGGGCCCCGTCAAAGTTTGGTCAAGATTTGGTATACCCCTTCTAGCGCGAAACCAAGAGGATGGCCAACAATGCGATTGGTACCCTTGAATTGGAGACCCATCATGTATCGTTCCTTGAGGATGGGGGGCTAAAGGGAAGTCTTGCTTGGGCGTTCGATTCGCCAAGTTGGTAAGTTGTTGGTAACTTACATGTCCCCCATGAATGTGGGGGTTTACAACTTGTTAGGGGGTGAGAAAACCAACCCATCGGCTAACCACAGACGTGAACAAAACGGCGAATCGAAGATGGAAGTACCTCAGCTAGGTCCCCCAGTAGTGCCCTTTTACCCTTTTTTGGGGGAGGGTTCCCCTACTAAAATAGACTACAGAAAAAAGTTGGTACCCCTATTCTAACCTCCCTATTGGAGGGCCTAGTCAGGTACCTCAGGTAAGGGGCCCGGGAAATGCCTTGGTTGGAGGATGGGAGGTTGTTGGAAGGTCATCGCCTTTTGATTGAGGTAAACCATGGGGATGTTGGACACGGGAAAAAGCAGCAACTGGGGGGGGAGGGGTGCTGGATGGTTTTGGTTTCGGTCTACGAGACCAAGGGTTCCATGTGGCTAGCGACCTCCTTGGTCCCCGACTTATGGCCGTGTGCAGGTGGCGCCCTCCATGCTGCTCCGAGTGCCCAAGATCAAGGCGGTGTATCCTCGGATGGTGCCATGGCCCCTCGGCTTGACATGTCGAGAAGCCCGGACTTGAAGCTAGGTCCCCCAGGATCGTGCCCTTTCTCACCCTTTCTTTTTTGGTTGGGAGGGTTCCCCTACTAAAATAGACTGAAAATAGGGTAATTAACCTCTCTACTGGAGGACCTAGGAAGGAACCCTCAAGCAATCACCCATGACGAGTTTTTCTTTCCAGGGAAACCCAAACAGGATGAACATTTTTTGTTGGTCCATCTCCCTCTTTGACACGAAGAATGGGGCAGCCGGGCAGGTTTTCCTCGCGCCTTTTCGTGGGCAACCGAGAACTCAGATGTGCAACCAAGACTCTTTTTGCGTCGTTCTTTAGATGTCCGCGGAAACTTGTTGGGACTGAGAGATGCTCCCAGCGGGTCCAGCCCGCAGGACTTTTACCCTCAACCCTCAACCTACCTATAGGTTATTGCTCCAAATTGTGGGGTGGTTTCTCTTGTTCATGGGTAGTTTGAGGGTCAAGGTAGTATACCTTGGTTATTGCTCAGATTTGCTCAATATTGTGGGTGGTTTCCCTTTAGGTAGTTCTTGCCGACGTTTTGGCCAGAGTGCTTTGATTGGCATCAACGGTCGGTACCCAATAGAAGCTGGGCTGTTCTGAGTCATGGGACCTTGGGCTCGGACGCGGTCGCCTTTGCAGAGCTAGTTACGTCACCCCACTTGGCCCTGCCAACCGCCAGGCGCGGGTGTCTTACTTAGTGTCTTACTTGGCATGAGTTGGACGGGGTAAGGGAAACCGAGGAATGTGCCACTGGTTTCGTCAAAGTGGTGGCATTTTCTTGCTGGTGCCCCAGTAGGGCAGGGAATGTGGGCATGACCCCCATAAACCCTCCAACTGGTGGTTTTCTTTAAGGGGACCCCTGGGTCCATTGACTCATTCCCTACTCATCGCACCAGCAAGTTTTGAGGGGTTCTCAAGATTGCTCTTGGGTGTGGTTTCCCTGTCACTTTGCACGTGGCAAGGATTGACAGAAGCCGCCGGGTCATCAACCAGGATGAGGCAGCTGGCAGAGATCCAGTCGGGGGGCGGGGGTGGGTCTGGGTTCGGAGCATGAGAACGTGACCCGGAGTTCCATGACCCCTCAAGCATCGGGCCACGGCATCTTTCTTTGGGATGTGTGACCTGCTTTGAGGGTCATCGAGACTCTAGGGTATACAAATAGTTTAGGCCTACAGTGTAATAATTAGGGCGAACGTCGGCTTCAGAGTATCCCGGAACTCTTTCTCAGCTTACCATGGGCATGCTTGCTTCAGAGCCCAAATTCTAGGAACAATTGGTTGCCAGAGCAAACGTCCAGCCAACAGAACTGACCCTGTCCTTCAGTTTGAGAAAAAGGAGCGGAGGCTCAAAGAGCGGCTGTTGGCACACCCATAGAGTGAGGGGAAGGCCCTGACCAACCCAAGAAAAGACACCCTACTCGCACGCCCACCTACAGGGATTTGGATGTGGATTTGAACCCCTGGTTCTTGTAGAGGTGGTTGAACGTGGGAAGCGGAGAGTTTGGGGGGAACCATCCAGAAACCCACCCAAAATGGGGGGGGAGGCAGTTGGGCCTTGGTTGTCCCCTGTGTTTGGCGGTTGTTTCACGGAAACCAAAAGGAACACCGTTGCGTCATTTGGGTGTCCAACACGTGGACCCTCGAACTACACTTAACAAGGTGACACCACCCCACATTATTTTTGGGGGCAATTCGGGGCAATAACTCACGTTCCACCCATTTGGCTGTGGCTCAAATAAATGCACCAAAATGGCACCTTGGTAAATTGAACCAAAGACTGAAACCTGCGTAAGCCTAGCTCTTGAATTTTGAGATATTTTGAGCCACACCCATTTCGGAGATTTGTCTACTCTGCCGCGCGCTCCTCCGCGCGGTCCAGGACCCCAGCTTGCTGGCGCTGGGCTTGGGCTTCGTGAACACCAACCGCCTCTGCTGCCAGCTGGTGGACGAGGCATCGATTTTCCTTTCAGTTGGATTTCGAAGCGGAAAAACGATCCTTGCTTCATGATCCGGGGCAAGCTACCGGAGCATTCCAATGCTGAGGCATTCCTGGTTCTCAAGGCGTTGGAGGCGATTTAGGCGCTTTTGCGTATTTTTGCTGCCTTTTTCTTGCGGGCGCTTGTTCCTTTTTTTGCGCGTGTGTTGCGGAACGTTGCAGGAATTCCTTGACGTTGGAATCTCTGGGTAGTTTTATGTACCCAGTCTTCTGACCCGAATCAAACATGGGGATCATTGAAATCCCAAAAGGAGGGGGTTATGAATCGAAGTAGCGTGTTCCCAAACTTAAAACTCCTCGTTACAAACGTCACCACGAGAGGCTACGAATTCCCAGTGAGGCTGCCGTGGTTTCCTTGCAGGGTTCTCAAGGGTAGGCACAAGTAGGGCGCAGAGGTGATGGTGCCCCCAGACCGGCGACATCATACTTGTATCGCTTTGGTTGAATCTAGAAAATCACACATAGTAGTCAGGGGTGCCCTTCAAGTTAGGAGTTCATCCACTTCACGCGATGTCTCGCATAGGTATGGTGCGTAGTTTGTTGACCCTGGCTTACACGTTGACCCTGGCTTGCATATTTTGTTCAACATACGCAAACCCGGTGGATAGCTGTTCTGCAAAACAGTGTATACCCTATCCACGAACACGGAGTCTGACTGGGGATTGCCCCAACCTGGGGTGATGTCACCCTTTTTATGGGTACCTAGAGTCTCCATGACCCTTAAACGATGGGTCCATGACCCCTTCATTTTGGGTCACTCCCCCATTTTTGAAGGGTCATGGAGACTCGAGGTAATGTCTTTCGGCCCAGGTGCCCTCACAATTCCCCCCCGCCAACAAACAACTCGCCAGATGAACCGCGCCTGGGCCTCGCCATATGTCATCTTCATCAGCGCCACGCAGGCGCGATGGTTGCCACTGGAAGTCTGGGCCGGGTGCTGGCAACAGGGACGTCTTGCAGGGCCCATTTCTGCAAACTGTTTATCCTTTGGCTTCAAACAGGAGAACCCCTAAGACAAAACGGGGTTTTGTTTGGATTGAAATAGGGGAACGCGTAAACATGGTACTTTGAGTTGGTTTCAAATTGGGGAAAGCATCCAGACACCGGTCACCCACAGGCGGGCTCCTTTAACATCGACTACGGCAAAACAGCGCCAAGTCTGGTTCTACTACAGCCACTGGGGGGGCTGGGAGGATTGTGTTACCTAAGGGCAGACTAATCTGCACTGTTCTTGGCAAGTTGTTTGTTTTTGCGTGTTTTTGCGTGTTGTTTGGTTCTGTGTATTTTGTAGCAGGGGGCTGCAAAAATAAAGCAAATAGGATCCCAGACTTCCCTAACAGCGTCAAACGTTCTGTAAGCAACGCTCCGCATTCATTCTCACCGGTTTGTGGTGGGCATGACTCCAAGCTACTTTTGCGGCGTCCAAATGCGTGCCTGGCACAATATTGCATTTGCCAAAGGGGATGCGTCAAAAGTGGGGATCTCTTCTGTTTTGTTTGGCGGCTTTTTAGTGGAAACAAGCGACTGCGACCTGCCGTTTGGGAGGTTCCCTGGTTTCTCCCCATAGGCTTCCCCGGCTAGGCTCGTTCATATGCTTGCGGCTAAACATGTTGACCAAGCATGGGGCATTTGCAACTTATATAAGCTACAACATCCTACCACTGGTTGGTTTGAACCATGTTACCACAGGCTCTCAAGGGCGGGACAATCATCTAACAGGGGACCACCCAATCCAGGACACAAGGAACCCTACCCTCCGCACTTGACGTGTCAATTGTCACTTTCATCTGCAGGAAAGGCAATGGCATCGGCCACTTACGGCACATTTACCAAATATCCATGAAACTATGCGGGGAGTTCACCGAAAGTCAATCTGGTTGATGGACACGACACGACAAATCATGCTTGTCTCTGAAATAGATCTCCAACAGTTTGCTTGCGGAAACTATTCTGGGTGCAGCATGTATTAATTTTCCGAAGGTAAACCACAAGGGCAGCGGGAATCTTCTCATTTTGTCAGATTCCCTTTCTAGTGCCCAGTGCCAATTGTTTGCGTTACTTGCTGGGCGCGCAATGTATTTTGACCGCCCGCAGGTTCGATGCGGGCTTCCGCCACATGAGCTTCCAGGATGAGTTTGGTCATGGTTTGAGCTTTACTGGTTGGTGAGTGATTGCGGTTGGAGATGAGGGGCTCGCTTCCTGATGGGATTTAGTCACTGTTGGGTTTTGACCATTTTAGTGGCATACAATCAGCTTAGTTTGGTTACGTTTCTGGCCGATTCACTCTAGAAGCGAGTAACTATGCGGGGTACCATTGAACTAAAATCAGTCATAACGATGGAACTTCATTTGACTCGGTTCCCTGTACTACCCTGTCCATGCGTGCTGACGGATTCTGTCCAGAAATCCGCCAAAGAATCAGGGAGAAGTCATGGATTTTGAACAGAACCATGGATGCAAAGCCTTGGATCTTTCGGTGTCCTCCTAGAAACATTGAAGCGACCGCCGCAACTCTTTTTTTCTCCGAAGGATCAACTGTCACATTGGTATATTGGTGCATTGGGTGTGCAATATGCTGACCCGGTTGATTTGTTCACGACATTGATCTGCAAAGCTGTCATGGCTCCCAGTTTCTGTATCCCACTTGGTCATGGCAAGAGAAGCGCTCACGGTCATCATCTTTTTCTGTTGGGGTGAGGCTTGTCTAGGCTGGAGGTGCCTGTCCCGAAAGTTAATCCCAAAAGTAAGACACTTCTTATCCGGTACCCCGACAGTTTGGCGGTTTGGGTTGAGGGAGGGTATCATCATGTTCGTTCGTGTATTGCTGTTTGATTCAGCCTTCAGGTAACCCTCGGTTGATTTGGATTGGCGGTTTGGGATTCGAAGCCTTGGTTCTTGCATCTTTTTTCTTGGGCCAAGTTGGGCGCTGCGGCTCCCCTAGCTTTGGGAGGTGTTGAGCTTCTGGAACGTGCGGGGCATCGTGGTTTGGACCCTCATGTTGATGTTGCCTTAGTAAGGCAACCGAAGATTGCCCTAGAAGAAAGCTCAGCCAAGGCAGCACTCTTTGGGGATACTTGCATGTTCGGCCAAGTTAGATGGTTAGCCAATTGAAGTACAACCCCCTAAGAAGTGACAAGGTTAACCTCACTTGTCACTGGGGGGACCTTTAAGTAGGTTCCCAACGACTTGCTACTTGGCCGAACGTCCAAGTATCTACGACATGAAGCTTGTTCTTTTTTACGCCGATGGCTGCAGAGCGCCAACAAACCGTAGACTCTTGGACGCGTTTTGCAGCGCAGGAAGCTCCAACGTGAAGTTGCAAGTCTCCAACGACGGAGTCGAGTGGTCGCAGGAAAGCTTCCAGGCCGGACCGCTTCTTGGGAGTCGTGCAGAGCTTTGTGCAAGTCTAGTGAGCAACGGCGACATTCTAACTAGGTCCCCCAGCAGTGCCCTTTTAGATGGTTCCCCTACCAAAATAGACTACAGAAAAGAAGTTGGTACCCTTATTCTAACCTCTCTACTGGAGGACCTAGATGACATTCTAAGGATGCACGTGGCAAGATGAAGTTGCACTGAACAGAAGCTTGGCAAGAGGTAACTTCCCCACTCTTTCCAGGGATCCTTCTTTCTAGAAATCTACTAAGCACTCTGGGGAACTGGCTGGTTTTTGAAAAGAACGATGGGTGAAAAGAATGGTTGGAATCAACCCCCTAGAAAAAGCGAAAGGCTGCCAACTCGGAGGCTTGCGGAAGCTGACTTGATTCATGCAACATCAAGATCAGCAGCATGGTTTGAAGATGCTTGAATGTTGACCGCCAGACCGTGTCCTTTTCATGGCCTGCGTGGCAGTTATTATTATTTTTTCTGGCTATGCATGCCTTGGAAGGTTTTCTGCCGTCGATAAGGGCACCTTACATCAAAGGCAGCACAGACATTGTCAGTGGATGAATCTGGCTACAGATTGCAACTAAATATTGGTACTTCGCACAAGGAGTACAACTTGGGTCTTCTTTTTGTCCGACTTGTTATATCTTGGGCATTTCCTCTAAGGGTCCTCCGGCTCCTTGAAATCAAGTTGTTTGCGTCTGGCAGGTGTACATCATCTCCGCGCTTGAGCTCAAGCAGGACGGGTGCCAAACAGATTGTGAATGCGACTTCTCGGATTCTCGGTGTTGGCTTTGTGTCAGAAGTCGAGGCTTTTGGGACAGTCACGCCAGGCAAAGCGCATGGGGTTGTTTGTCAATTATTGGAGAGATCCAGTTGACACCCGGATGAAATTTGCCGTGGTTTCTGGTTGTGACACTGCCGAAGCCTATGTCTTGGTCTGAAGTAAATGAGCAGAACTCATGTCTTGTCAACGGGCACTTTGAGGATCGCAATTACGTTGTTCTTTTGATCGGAGAGGTGGGTTGCTTGAGTCGTATCGAATCGATCCACGCCTTTTGGGAACTGAGCTTGCATTCCTTCAGGCTGCACCAAGATTCCTTGTGAGGAGACATGTCTGTTTTCTGGAAAGGATACAAAGGCTTTCGTGATTTCAGGACACAGCCATGCGGTCTTGAAGGAATAACTATCTACGTTCCGCAGTGGCCTGTTTGTGTGTGTCTGCGTGTGTGCCTGAAAGACACCCGCTCATATACGGCTTACTGCATAGTTTGGTATCCCGAGTTCAACAGGAAGAAAGCTGGGGCAAGGAAATCTCTAAGGGAGAGCACATTGTCCTAGCTAGTTGCCCCTGCAAATGAACACAGAGCCCCCAAAAAGGTCCCCCAAAATAAGAATGCAGGCTGTTGAGTTCCATGTCCGTGTCAGCTCTGCAGGGGAGTATTCTGCCTTTTTTGCGAGCTCACATGTGGCAAAACGAACTGGCCGTGATGTAGGTCTTTTACTTGGGTATCCTTTATCTCAAGTTGAGCTACTATTGTAAAAAGATAGTTACACCCAGGAGATCCCAGTTGCCCTTAAAGTACTTGGTGGCTCCCAGCCATCCCCTCAGCCTCTTAGCTTTTTAGTGTTTAGTGGCAGTTTTCATTTAACCCAAAAGTTAAACTTCTAGCGGAAAATCTGAGGGCAGCCCAGAGTAGGTCACCAAGAGTTCTACAAAGCAGGGTATAAATGGATCCACTGGGACAGAGTACTTTTCGTGCCAGCTCCTTTTCTCGCTGCTTGCAAGGTGAGTCTGGCACCTGCCTTCGGGGTGATGACGGGACAGAATGCAGTGCAGGCAGGGAAGCCGTCTGCGGGTCACTCCGCGGGTGAAGAAAGAAGAAGCTGAAAACACAAATCTATGCATACGTTGTTGAAGCTGGCCCTCAACGAGGTCAACCACTTTTGGCACCTTCCCAGGTATGTATGCAGAAAGGTTCATTTGTTCAAAGGCATTGATGTATGGCTTGCAAACGTAGGCTATATTAAATGTGTGCTGCAGGTCTTCAATGACGACAGCGGAGAAAAGCTCGGTGTCCAGTCGCCAGCTCCCTTTTGGTTTGTTCAACGAAAGGCTTCGCCTCCCTGTTCAGCGCGGAAGTCTCAGATTATGCATGGGTCATGATCTAGGAAACCCGCTCGGGCCCCGTAATACCCGAACAGATGTGACTTGGGGCTTCATCAATATTCCCTGGTGCCTTCAAGGCCCCCAAATGACCATGGGTCAGAAATATCATCTTGGTAGTGGTTTTCTCTATGGTCGGCCCTCACTCGACCATGGGTAACTGTTCTCACGTGGGAGATATTGTTTTAACGGTTTTCCCTATTGGTCATCCTATGTAAAGGACCTTTTCATCTCCCCCCACATTTGAACCCTGCAACCTTAGTGTGATTTACGAGGGCCCGTATCAGGGGGCAGGGTACCAGGCAACTTTACATTGGGTCAAGAGGGCTCAGTGCCTTCAAACAATTGAGCCCATTGGCGCCTCTGGGGGGTGCCTTGATCCGTGTCTTGTAGCTAAAGAGCTTGGATGACACAATCAAGCATGCAGCAAGTACATCAGAGCAGGCTTTTATGGGTTGCTGCTCAGCCACCATAATTGTGGGTTGGCAATGGGTGCTTCTGTTGCATTCCATGTGCTTTTCTTTTTGCTGGGATACTTAGTATCCCCATGTTTCTGGCCAAGAACTACACAGCTTCAGCTTTGATTTGGCCACTCACAATGATTCGCCAACCTTCTGTGCACACTCACTCCCTGAGTCTCACTTCCCGAGTTCCTGGACTTTACGCACTTTTTGTCCAAGGTCCCAACTATGCACCCCTGGGTAGGTGCCCGTGCAAAATACCACAGAAGCTGAAATACACTATGGGTACATACATGGTATATAGCCATCTTGTCCAGTGGGATGCCAGGGGTACCTGCCCAGGGGCACGTGGTTTGGCCCCCAGATTTTGGGAAGACCACTTAGGAAGTGAGGAGCTGATGGACTTTCTGCTTTTGATAGGGGCCATCTTAGCTAGGTCCCCCAGCAATTGGTGTCTTTTTGAACCCACTTTTTTCGGCTGGGAGGGTTCCCCTACTAAAATAGACTATGGAAAAAAAGGGTACCCTTATTCTAACTTCTCTACTGGAGGACCTAGTTAGTGGCAAACGACCAGTTCCAGGGTTTTGTTTGGCCAAGCCACATCCAAAACGAAGCCGATGATCCTCCAAATTTGGGCTCCGAAATTATCAAAAGTTGTTCAACCTCCTTTGTTTCCTTTCAGCTTATTTTCCCCTCAGGGCCCTTGGGCATTGCCCAAGATATGGTTGGCGATTTCATTTTTCTTGAGGGTAGCGAGGGTGCTAAATGGATCCACTGGCTGCAAGTTTCATGGGGGCCGGGGGGGAGGGAGCCCATGAGGCCCCTCCCTCCCTCCCTCCCCCAGCTCCCCCCCCATCCCTCCCCCCCAGATCCCTGGGCCCCATGGCGCACCGCGCCGGCGCTTTGCTCAGGTGACCACCGCCAGCGCTTTGCCGCGCCTGGCGGAGCTCGGTTGCCTCTTCGGCCTCGGCGCCGAGGCCCACTCCGAGGCGCCCAGCGCCGGGGTCGGCTGCGGCGGTTTAGCGTCGGAAGCGTCGGGGTTCAACGTGTTTCCGGGGTGGGTTGAAAGGGGACAGCCACGGGATATATATATATATATATATATATGGTACCCCCCCCGTCGATCTTTGGGGGGGGGGGGGTACCATACATATATATATATATATAAAATGTTTATGTATACACGCATAAGTATAAATATATATATAATTATATATAGACACACACCCTTTTTGTCGGGGTTGGAAAACAAGAGAAGGGGGAAACAGATGTTAAATTTCTTTTTTTTTTGGGGGGGAGTGGTTTTAAAGGGAGCAAGGGCTTTTCCTGCAAAGTGACGAAGTCCGGGGCCTCTCTTAGCACCGGGCCGTTGTGAGCCCCAGGTGGAAAAAAGGCCCCAACACCCTCCCAGCTTGTGGAAAATGGACCCGCTTTTGGGTTCCATGTGAATGTGTTGGGGGAGTAGCTGGTGCTTGCGACCGCAATTGGTCGATGATCGGATTTTCTTCGTTGCGAGTGAGGATGAATATTTGTGAACATGGCGGTCCTGACAGGTTCACATATCTTGTGGAAACGTGAGTACTTGCATAATATAGTCACGTGCAGGGGTTCAGACAGGTTGTCGATCTGCACGCAGTACTGCAGCCATCTTGTTTTACTTGTTTGATTGATTGCTGGCTTTGCTGGTTTTGTTAGGAGATTCGTTTGGGCTCATGATCGAGTTGTAGTGCATGCACCTTTGCAGTTTGTTGTAAGTGTTGTGCATGTCGTTGGAACTGTCGGCATGTTGGAACAGTCCGCCGCTGCAAATTCTTGGCTTCAGCCTAGATCTAAAAGAAGGGGGTTTTGATTTAGTCCCCAGGTGAAAGCGTTGTACATAATGCGCTTCTGCCTCCTATTGCCGCTGTTGGCGGCTGCTTTGGAGCACGAGTTGGTGGCCGATGACGAATGCACACAAGGCAGGATGGGGTGCATGGCGGCTCGATTTTTGTTCTGGCAGACCTAATGTGATTCCGGGGGGGCTGAGGCAGGATTGAATGACCAACCACCACAGTTCACTTGCCCAGACTGGGAAGATTGGGGAGTCGAGCTACGAGTGAAAAGATTGGGCAGGGCACCAACTTCAAATATGCCAAGACATGGCCCGTTGAGTATTTCCACACTGTGTGTGTTTGGTAAACCACGATAAATAAACTACCAGGCTTGGATTGGTTCTCCAATTGGACCGCAATTTCAAAGGTTTTGTCACCAGAGCCCTTGACCATACCCCTTAAGGATAAGCCAAACATCAGCGGAACAAGGGGTAAATAAGCCCTAAGTAAGGCTTTACTATCATTTTTCTTCTTTGGGGTTTGGTCGGGGACCCGGTCAGTGGGGAAAGCCTTTGATAAGCATGACTGAACTGTTTCATGGCTGGCAGACACAGCACGACTGCATGGCTTTTCTCTCGGGTATCGAGCTGAGTTGGCACGAAACGTTGCAGTGAGGCTCCTGTGCGCTGAATGCCCTTCAGATGCAGCAGCGGCAGTTGGTCGAGAGCTGCCAAAACAATACCCAGTGTGCAGCTCGGCCCCTTGAGGTCTACCTCAAGTTTGCGCTTGACCCGAATGGGTGTGGCTTAAAATTAAGCAGGGCAAACCGCAGGCTTTGGTCCATGTCTCCACTTACCAGGGTTCCCAACCCATTTTGGAGTTCCGGTTTTTTGAACCAAATATCAAGAATGCGGTCATGCCCCCAGTGTTTTGACCAATGATCCGAGTTTTTTAGGCTCAGAACACACATGTTTGTTACTCATGGGGGCTGGGGGGGAGGGAGGGGGGGGAGGGAGACCAATTAAGCCCTAAATAAGGCCTTATTAAGGGCTTAATAAGGGCTTGTTTGGCCTCCCTCCCTTTGCTCCCTCCCCCCCAGGCCCCATGTTTTTGTTGCGCCGTGTTTGGCGAAGTGCAGAGAATGGTTTTCCGATGCACCGAGTCTCGCTTCACAAATGGTGGGATCAGCTGCTTTTGCAGGGTGCCTGGACATTCCGATGACTTCCCATTTGATGCGGTTGAGGCCAGCTCAGGCCATCCGGATGAAACGAGTGACGCAGGAAATGCAGGTTCCAAAGAAACAGGCCCTGGCACTTTCTTAGTTGCCCAAAGCGAATCAACATTTTAAAGACTTTTGGTTCCCCTATACGTGTTTTCCACAGACAATATGAAAGTGTCAATCGGTGGTCCGACCTGTCCAACTGCACTTTTCCTTGATGTAAACCAGCAACCATTTTGGCCGTTCGCTCCGCGTGTTTTGGCCCTTGCGGGTTCCCTTGAAGGATTCCGTGGCGAACAGGGTACCCTTTTTGGGGTTGTTTTAAAAGAAAGCCGAAAAGGCACGAACCATCTTGTTCGTTCCCTTATCTTCAGACAAACACATATTACCACAGACAGTTTGCCAATGGTGTCTTTCATCCTGGGTGAGCTTTGAGCCAAGGACAGCAACCGCACCTGCGTCTTCAAACAGGACAAGTCTCAAGGGCCTTAAGCCTCCGTTTGTGCAAGCGGCTCATGGATGTTTTTTTTTTTTTTGTGTGTGTGTGTGTGGGTGTGCGTGTGCGTGTGCGTGTGCGTGTGCGTGTGCGTGTGCGTGTGCGTGTGCCTGTGCGTGTGCGTGTGCGTGTGCGTGTGCGTGTGCGTGTGCGTGTGCGTGTGCGTGTGTGTGTGTGCGTGTGCGTGTGCGTGTGCGTGTGCGTGCGTGTTGCGATGGTGATCGATGGTGCCTTTTTTCCGGTGATTTTACGGGGGATCAAACGGACAACACCCATGTGAGTGTTTCACCGCTGTTTGCAACACACACTTCCATCGCGCCAGGCTCACTCAGTATGGGGCTTCTCGGTGGACTTGTAGAGTGCAATTCGGAAAGCAGTCATGAAAGAGGTACTCCCCTGGAAATCAATCAAGCCTTTGTCGCTTCCACGTGAATTCTGAGCACCGCCTCACCAAAACCAACGTGAAAGCGTGCGAACTCACCCATGATGAAGATTTATTTGGGATCCAGTTCTTGTTTCAGATTGGTGATAGCAATCAGCCAGGTTCTCAGAGTACTTCATATCGAAGGTGACTTCGCAAAGCGAGCGGTTTTTTGCGTCAACCATTCTCTTCAAGCTGTTTTTTTGGAAACCACCCAAACTTTACAGGGGCTTGGCAACTATCCTTTGAAGAAAAGGGTACAGCTTAAGGGTGCATGATGGGCTACTCCAGAATGAGGTCTTTTTGGCCTGGTTTTAGGGGTTGAACAAACATCTGGTGAAATTCCCACAACATTCCTTGGAGCAAATGGTATTGTCTTCAGATGGGGTCTCTTTGGCCTGGTTGGGATTGAAGCTCAGGTGACATTCCAACCATTGTCCTGGGAGGAAGTCTGGTTTCGGTGGATTTTCCGAAGGACAAGTCCTGGAGTCAGTGTGTGCCTTTGGACGACGAGACTTTCCAGAAGGAGTGCCGCTACTGGGACAGGGGCCTCCGCCTTTCTGAGCCTCGGCGGGATTTGTTCCTGGGGGTCTCTTTTCACCTTTCTTTTCGAAACTTGATTGCTATTGGGTTGCATCTTTATAGACTTTAACTTTTTGGAAAATAGCGGTGTTTTCCACGAAACCCCCAACAAGTTAAGCTTTTTGCAGGGGGTCAACAGCAACCAAGCAAATAGGCATAAACAACAAGAAGCCGCACTTCCTGAGACCCTTTTGGGTTTGGGCCTTTTTGGTGGTAATCGAAGCTTTTGGTTACTTGTTCCCCAGCTGAAAGCTTTGGGGTCAGTCAGAACGGGATGTCTGTTGGTTTCTCTCAGCCACCACATAGGGTACCCTGAAAAAAGACACACCCAGCTTTAAAGAGGTCATGTAGGTTTGACATTTGCGAGACCCTTTGGTGGACATGTCTGGGGTCTCTTCCTTATGTATTTATTGTAAATAGACTAAACGATAAACAGGACCGGAACACATGGTTTTCCTGATTTCCCGAGTTTCTGGTCTTGATCCTTTTCGGTATGACAAGCAAACGTACGACCGACACAAAAACAGCTCTCGCATCAGAGTCGCCAGTGAAAAGGTAGACAACAGTGAGCCATGCCGCTTTCACCGGCGCAGCTGGTTGAATAGTAGGGTACAACTGCTGGTGTTGAAAGTCAGAAGTTAGGCTTTCCCTCACCGCCATTGTGGATGGACGAAAACCTGCACCACCGAAAGGAAACCGTGGAATGATGATTCCCCTGCAAATAGCAACAAACATTGGTTTTCCATAGTTTCTTAGGTTGTGAAATGGATCTCGTCATTGCACGCTGGGGGGCGTCCAATTCAGGAGTCCAGGAGTCCTTGCGTGACACCCGGAATTCCACAAGATTGAATCCGACCAGTCGAAGTAGTTGCAGAGTTTTCACATTGGGTTTGATCAATATTATTCCGTTCGGCCCCCAAATGACCATGGGTAACTTTCCCATGTCACGTGGGGCACAGCAATGTGCTTGGTGGTTTCCCCCAATGGCCATCCCATGTAAAGAAGCTTTTGATCAACCCCCACTTCACCTTTTGAAAAGGTGATCGGAGCAACCCACTTGAGGTTTCATTCAGGCACAGGCCGCACTGGAAAGTTGCCTTGGCACTGTCAAATCACGAGCTGTTTCTGGACAAAATCCGAACAAAGCCTGGTTTCTGATGATTCCGCTGCGAATACCAACAAACGTTATGGTTTCAACCATGGTTTCATTTCGCACCGGTGCGAAATGGATGTCGCAATCATCCACAGGACTGGATCCGGTGGCTATCTTTTGCTCTTCCATTTGGCCACCATCCTTCATCCAACAACATCGCCCAAAGGCTTGAAGGCCTCCTAGGTATCGCCGACGACACACACACACACACACACAATATATGTCATACTCACTCCCTGAGTTCCAGGACTATATACTCTTTCTTGGTTTGGACCATTTTAGTGGCTTAGACCAAGCAAAAAACACTTGCTGTTGTTCCATCCACGAGTATTTTGGTTTTTGATTCAGTTCGCTCAGTTGGTGTCTTGGGACTGTCCTCCACTTTTTGTGTGCCAGAAAAGTCGAAAGGCTTGATTTCAGCAGTTCCAGTTTTAGGGAGGCTTTGGGTTCTTTTGTTGAATACCCTAGGGGAACAGATCGGAAACCAAAGGATTGTCGCGCACTCCGGAGATTCCAAGTCCTGGGTGCCCGAAAGGAACCAAAAGGGAATGCGTCATTTGTTCTTCTGGCTCTCAGATTTGGATGAGCCCATCAGGCGATCAACGCCACAAAGATGACCTGCAACACCATCAAGTGCGCGTTTGACCAGGCCCGCACGGACCCGGCCCGATGTCGCAAAATCCCCCCCCCCCTCCTCGCCAAAGTGATACGGGGGTCGCTTGAAAAGCACGAGACCCTAAACAAAGACAACACCTCTGAGGCGCCGCTTGGGAGGTCGTTGGTTTGAGACAGCCCCATGCCTTCAATTGCCCGAGTGACTTGGTTCATGTCCCCGGTGGCCTTCCGAGGCTTGTTTTTCAGCCGATTTTTGTTGTTTTTCCAACCCCGAGTACAGGTCCAGGGACTATAGGTCCCCCAGGCAGGTGCCAACTTTTTACCGTTTCTTTTTGGGTTGGGAGGGTTCAACCCTACTAAAAGAGACAAAAAGGAAAAAAGTTGGTACCCTTATTCCAAGCTCTCTACTGGAGGACCTAGGGGATGTTCCGGGGGTGGCCCGCAAAACCATGTTATATTGGGGTCTTGCTTGTGGGTGGGTGTCAGTGTCTGAGTTTCCCCTTGGGCTTTCAAGAGTGGCAGTCCTGGGGGTCCACCTATTGCAACTTTGGGGGCTGGGGGTCCAAGGGGGTGGTTCCCTAAAGGAACCCGAAGGAACCCTAAGAAGCCCGAAAGGCCCTCAACTATCCCCCCCCCTTGGGTACCTACCGCCCTTAGGCGTTGCATGATGCAACTTTGGTGGAACTCTGGTATCCCCCGAGTCCTCAGTTTGACCAGACTCGCGACAGGACTGCGAACTGGGCAACGTTTGTGTCTCCAAGCCGGACGGGAGCTGGGCGCAGTGTGTGCCCTTGAAGAAGGAGGACCGGAAGGGCGGGAGGGTGTGTCTTAAACACAGGGTGCCACAACATGGTGCCCAGCCCCCCCCCAACACCTGCTTGTTCAACTACTGCTAAATTCCCAAATTCTGCCCAAAAGGCAGTGGCTGGGACCCGGGTGCTAGGTTGTTTTCCTTGGGTTTCCATTTAAAGACCACACAGATCGTAACCCGCAACCTCACAATCCATACGGCTTCAAATCTTTAACAACCCACTGGCTCAGAAAGGAAGACAAGGAGCTCGCGTGTTGTGTGTGACTGTGTGTGTGTGTGTGTCTCACTTCCTGAGTTCATGGACTTTGACCTTTTTGTGTTTGGACCATTGCAATGGTAAATGAGATGTTTTAGTTTTTGCCAATCCACTCAGGAAGTGAGGTGTGTGTGTGTACCTATATGATTTCCACTACGCCATGCTTTTCTTGCAAGATCTCAGGTGATGCGCGACTCAGGGGAGCACACTTTTTGGACCGAAATGGACGCTGAGTCTTGAATTGGGGGACCTGACATTCTCCAATCCTGCTGTTGTCCCTTTAGTCCGCTAAAACCTTCCCAAAACGGTGTCCCAAAAAGAAAACACCGTCAAAAACCCCGGACCCCACTCCAAGACTTTGGACTTTCTTGTGGGTTCCTTTCGCTGGTTCGCATCAAGACGGATATCCAAAAGCTTCACCTGCTTCACAGAATCTTTCAGCTGGGGATCTGATACCCAATTCTCCAAAACCGACCAGATCTGACCTTTAGATTTTCCCCAGCTGAAAGATTTCCCATCCATGTGGGTGAATCCATTTTCCCCACCAGATGTTCCCATCCATGTGTCGTCAAAAATTCCCAGCTCCACTTCCAAAGCGGCCAGTGAACTAGTGAGCTGGGATCTGGCTGGTTCATTCAGCCTTGTGATTCTCTGAAAGAGAACTCCCTGAGTTCCGGTTTTCGCACTTTATACCTTGGAAAGAATGATTTGTTGGTGGTTAAATCGAAAGTTTATGCCTTTTTGGATATATATATATATATATATTGGTGGTTTAATCGAAAGTTCTGACTGTTTTGGCCAATCCACTCGATCGGTGAGCTATCGATTTTCAGGGCCCCCCTGGTACATGACGTTTGACTGGCCACGCTCTCGTTGTCTTGCTGGTGCTCAGTAGGGAATGAGGAAATGAACCCAGGCTTTTCCCCTTAAAGGACACCACCAGTTGGAGTGAGGTCATTCCACACCCTTTGACACTACCAATTGGATCGTGCTTGGTTGGATGGTTGTTCTTGGGGTCATTCCAAACCCTGTGGTTCTCTGCATCTCGCGCATCTTGGTTGTTCTTGGAGCGAATTGAAACCCTTTCCCCGCGTCTCTCGCTCCGCTCGCAAGTTCTTCAGGACTTCCAGAAGCAATGCGTGGGCTGGGAGGACGACTTTCGCCTCGCCAGCATCAAGGCCACGCACTGGAACTGCCCCAACACCAGATGCCACGTGTCGGGAATTTTCATGGGACAGTGGGTGTGTCTGGGGACTTACAACCATTGGAAGTGGGTTACAACCAGGGTTGCTAGCCATTTTGCTAACTCCCAGACCATCTAAGTGCCCAATTTGTGTGGTGTTAAAGGGACGCCCAAAGGACCCATGTACGACATGTACGTGTTCACATTACCCAGCCCATCCGCTTCCTGAGGGCTGTTGCTTTGAAGGGTGTAGTGGGGGTTTCCTTTTTAACCCTAAACTTCTAGCAGGAGATCAGCACAGCCAATGATTCGTTCGGACATGGACTGATAGGGGAGCATCCTTCACCAATGTCCGACACCCCATCGGACAGTTACCCCAGCATGCTGAGAGCAGTCGGACCCGTTCCCCACACCTGAGACCATTCAAGCAAGCTTGTCAAGAAAGCATGGGCGACTTGTTTAAGTTAAGTATTGCAGGAAGAGCTGTGGCTTGCGCGGAGCACTCTTGCACGAACAGTTGCACGCGGAGTTTCACGCTCGTACTTGCTCAGGGTGGACTTGGTGGACTTGCACGCAGCGCGATCCTTTCCAGTTCTTCCAGTCTTCTCCATTCCTTGTCTCCTTGAACACGGGTTCCATGGGAGTGCATCGCTGTTCTTTTTTTGATTTCAAACTTCACCAACAAACGGTCACTGAGGCTTGCAGGTTCGGTTCCAGTTTGGCTCATTGGTTGCAAGGTTAGGGATGGACGGGCTGCAATGACGCGCGCGACTGAGGTTACTCGCAGGACTGGTGCGTGAGCGGTGCCAGATGTGCCCAACAAGAGGACGCCGAGTGGGGCCAGTGCATCATGTGCCACACCAAAAGCAACTCTGCTGCACAGTTGCAGAGCTGCTCTTCGATACTTTGAAGTGAGTCAGCTTCAAGGAGCCGCTAGCCCCTCGAAGTCCAGACATAGCTACATGTGTTTGGGGGCCTGAACAATTTGAAGTTTTAAATTATAAGGTGAAGCCGGATCCAACCGCTGACCTTAGCGGAAATGAGGCGCCAGGATGGTTGATGCAATCGTCAGCCAGCGTGTCTTCGTATGGTGTGTATTGTACTCGTTCTGTCAAGAGCATTCCTGACATTGGGACCAGTTGCCCCTTTGGTGCTTGCCGGTCGGCCGGAAGCACAAAGCAAACATGGGATGCGATCTTTATAAACTATTCAAACTAAAGTCTCAAAGTGTAGCTTACCAAGACATGAGCCCGCTAAGACATTACATGATACTTTGCAAGTTGTACTTCCCACGGAGAGCACAATATTGATTCTACTTCCCGCAAACATATCACAACAAATTGTTCCGGAGCATGCTCCTTGGTGTACGCCGCGAAAAGCCGTCCAGTTTCCTTTTGAAGCTACTGCTCTTTGGGGCTTTGCGCAGGTATTTCTCAAGTTGCCCAGACCATCCGGGACCCATCCTACTGGGACAGCTTGGAAAACAATCAATCAACGGCTTTCCTGGACCTCAAACTACCCGAAAAAAACGGAAAAAAGAAGGATAACCTACCCCCCAAATAAAAAACCTCAACACCCGCCCCCCAAAAAAAACAACAAACACCAAACAAATCGAAAGAAAGAACGACCTTCATCGGATTCAGACGCCGCGTTTTTCTCAGGCTTTCAGACCAACTGCTTCTCCTGGCGTTCCAGCTTCATCGCGGCAGCGGAGAAGGCATGCCACCGGGAGTGTTTGCCTCTTGGCCCGAGATTTGGACCGGGCTCGCGGATTTGCTCACGACTCAAACCCAGGGATGGTCGATGTTCGTGAAAAAGGGGAAGCCCTGAACTCAAGCGCTTTTGGAGTATCACATCTTTCTCAGAATAGGTATTTGTTTCTTGAAGGGGAAACCAACAGGAAACAAGTCACCTGAAAGGGGGTCCCTATTTTGAGAAACTCCGATATGCAAGACTTAATCCCAGGGGTGGTCGGTTTTTGTCAAAAGAGAAGGAAGTTTTGAACCGAAGTGCTAGGAGTCAAAAGTTGGAACAGTGGGTCCTGGCCCACTTTTTCCAGTTGCTTCAATTCCAGGACCAGGACTTGGTTGTTCCCAGCTGTCGTCTGCTTTCCATATGGCTGTGGTTGTCAAAACCAATGGGATCCCATTTTGGGGCCCTTGGGGTAGGTGAATTCACCACCCATTTTAGGACCTATTTTAGTGGTTCGATTGGGATGTTCTCTGGGGGTACGATTTGGAGTTTGACCCATGGCCATATTTTGAACCCGCCAAAAGTTGAACTTGTAGCAGGGGATCTGAATCCGGACAGCCCAGAGGCCAAGCCCTTCCCTGGGCAGAGACGGGCAGAGACGGCGGGGCCACACTGCCGTGCGCACGCGCGCGTGTGTGTGTGTGTGTGTGTGTGTGTGTGTGTGTGTGTGTGTGTGTGTGTGTGTGTGTCTGTTTGCCTGCGGAAAGCATCTTTTGCGATTCATTGGGAGGGAATACAGGAAGGTTCCCAAATATATCGCCCAGGGGTCAGGCAAAAAGTAAGATACAAGGCTGGGTGTGGTTTGGTAGTGAAAAATCCCGCGTGATCAACACAGAACAATGCGCAACTAGTACTTGGTATATGCTAAACCTTACGCCAGCACCAAGCAGCAAGCATGGTCCAAGACCAAGCAGTAGCTACTGGAAGACTCCTTGCTTTGTGGTTATTTGGTTGGATCTTTGGACTTTCAACACTGGATTTTCCCCTCGCCCCACCAAAAGTTCGACTTTTTTGCAGAGGAACGTTGGATTTGCCACTCAACCCCCACAAAGGTGTTTTTTTGTTTTACAGAGGGTCAACAGCAACTCAGCTCGGGCAGCCCAGATTCCGACCGACATCCGCTTTTCACACTTGCGAGGTTCGACGAGGCCTTCGAGGATGATGAGTCCGAAGTAGATGGCGAGAGGCCTCGAGCTGTCGGTTTTGCTCTTCTGACTTCTTATTGGACCCTCCGTTTTACCCAGAAAAAAAAGGGGACCCCCATACCGTGGATGGACAAAATCCATTTCGCACCAAATGACAACCATGCTTGAAACCATGGTTTGTTGGTATTTACAAGGGAATCATCATCCGATGGTTTCTTGGGTGGTGCAGGATTTTGTCCATCCACAGTATGTTTGGAGCAATAACCCATTTTTAAAGGGTATAGTTTGAGGCTCCAGGTTGGTTGGTTGCTGAAGTGCCCTCCATGTATGGTTCAACATGCCGGGGTGGAAAAGCCGAGGTCCCGTACGTATTCTGATTGTGCTTTGCCTCCATCCGTTGTTGTTCAACTGTTTCTCGTAGCAGTCATCCGCCCCATACTGACTTGAATCGGTAGGTAACTAATTAAGGTTTCTTGTCTGAAGGTTCTAGATGACAGCTTCCCCTAGTTACCTGCACGGTCCTGTTATTCTCACAAGGTGTCG
>CAUJNA010001335.1:1549498-1611998 GCA_963377175.1 Effrenium voratum | reverse complement strand
AAATGCTAAACCTGCGATCTGGTGATATGATTTTGACCCACATGCAACCACATCAATGGCAAGAAGCACTGTGTTTGGACGTCCGCCCCAGGTCAAGAGTTTTTCCCTGCGCCGGGCGGGGATCTCACGAGGCGCGCGACTCGCGGCTCGAGCCGGAAGTGGACGTGTTGACGTCAACCGATGCAAGGATACATTTGATAAACCCACAGACCAACCTTACGCAGGTTGTTATTCCAGTTGTCGTTTGAACCATCTTGTCGCATGACCTATCTGCATACACTCAGACTGACGCACCAGCTATCAGCTGTTTCTGCTGCAAAAGTTGCTCAAGTGGTTCCGTGAAACAAATATGCTCGGCGGGACCGAGCGACGCCATCGGCGTCCCAAAAGTTTCATCTTCTTTGCTTCTATGGCCAGGTGAAAAACCCTTCAAAGAGCTGTTGGCCGGATGATTGATTGAATACAGTCTGAGCAGTTCGCAGGCGGTTTGCTAGGCTCAGCACACAGTCGGCATCCAGGTGCCACTTCCTTCCTAGAAAGTTCTCAGCGATTGACTACACCAAATACAAATTGTTGAGTAGGTTTTGAACAGCCTGGAAGCTTTCCAGGGGAAACAGGGCTCCTTGAAAGATCGATACATTTTGCCTGCCCATTTGAAACATGTTGCTTTTTCAACACCAAAATAAAGAAATGGAAACCACTTAGCAGGCAATGTTCAGGTGTATAATGTAAGGATCCCTGGTAAATACTTTTGTTTTTAGTATGGGCTAGGCACTGCCCATTCCATGTTCATGCGTGGAGTCTCACTAATTTGAGGTCAAGCTCCCAACAGACAGGGGTCATGACCCGGTTTTTCAAGGGTCATGGAGACTGTAGGTACCCATGTGGCTGTGGCTCAAACAAGTGGTACCAAAGACTAGAACCTGCGCAACCGTCGCTCTTTCTAAGTTTGAGCCGTACCCATCTTCGGTCAGGTGCAGCCCCAAATGAGATCGGGTTCCGCCTCACCTTTGCGCAGAGTGGGCGCTGGGATCTCGGATCTCGGGAGCGCGAGCTCTTCGGTTTGCTTTGGGTCTCGCTTGTTCCACATCGACATTGGCTGTGTATGTCTTAAAGGAAAGCCTTTTTGGGGGCTGTTTCAAACCAGCTGACCGCTTGGCGGACGAGGCTCTCGCAAAGGCAAAAGGCTGTTTCAAAGGGAAGCCAAAAAGAAACCATGCATTCTGAGGTTGCCCTACTTTGAGATAAACCCAGTTGGCTATGTCAAAAGTGGTTTGTGGACATGAATCCCCGCCAAGTGCTCATCACCATTTCGGGCCTTTTGACCTGTTCATCTCTTGGTTTTCCAGTCTCTTGGTTTTCTCCAGGTTGAGTCGGTCAAGGTTTCGAAAGGCTGACGCTTTAAGGACTGAGGCCAAGCACAACAGCAAGCGTGCATGAACCCATTCTCCAGAATTGACAATGCCCTTCTTTTGGGGTACCATGTTGCTTCTGACGATTTGTGAGGGACTTCCCGCAGATTTCAAGTGTGCGGGAGGGTGTCATTTGTGTGTGTGTGTGTGTGAAATCCGGGGGACCCGCATCCTTGCGTTTGCCTCTTGCAGAGCGCCCCGCTCCCTCAAGCTGCTTTCGACACACACACACACACTTGCTCCCTAGACTTGCTCCGGACGATACCCCCCGCCCACTCGTGAGCGCGGCCAAGACACACACACACACACTCTATGTGTTTTTTTTTGTCTCTTTATCTTTCTCTTTCTCTTTCTCTCTCCCTCTCTCACGCACGCACTTGTTGATCATCCAACTTTGCGGGGTGGGGGGATGATGATGTTGCTAATGCCAGCAGAAGCATGTGAAGGCTTTTCACTCCACACGTTGGAGTCGTTAGCAACAGCTCATTGCCACGCTGCCACCCTGCGGAGAAGCTGCCCATGGAAACCACTGCTCGAGTTGCGTCGCTCCGGTACCCTCTGAGCAATAGCTGGGAGACGCCTGGAGAATTCTCAGGGGTCCCAATATTTATCTTAAAGGGTGTTTTTGATTTGTTTTGAGTCCAAATGAATTTATTTGTTTGCTGTTGTTGTCATCGATTTTCTGGTTGGGTAGCAAGTTAACCTTGTAGCAGGGGATCTGAGGACAGCGCCAGGTGAGTGGATTGGTCCCAGAAACACCCTTTGCTTACAGCAAATCAGCAACCGATCCATGTGGTTGACCATGTTCTCACATCCTGATTGGCCAAAAAAAGTTTCGGAACTTTGTGTTTGCCACTCAAATGATCATACCACAAGGTATAAAGTCCAGGAGCTCAGTAAGTGAGCTGTCCTAGTGCTAAAGAAATCCTGGTTCTTCTAGAAACCACCTTCTTGCTTGGCCCTTCTTGCTACACAAAAAAAGGCCAACAGAATCCCGGCTCCTTGGAGAGCACCAACCGAATTTGGTTTCCTTGTGGTTTCCAGTTGGGTTCCCCGATTTGGGGGCCAATCCACTTAGGACCTGAGATCCGCGTCTGCTAGAATCTAAGAAGCACCCGTGTGTGTGTGTGTTTGTGTTTTTTCGTTCACCGAGGCGTCGGAGATCCGCGTTTGCTCACCTCGGCGGCCACGAAGTTCGACTACATCAGGATACCAATTTACCATGAGTCTCAGGTTAGTGTTTTGTAGATTGAGCCAAGATTGTGGGTATACAATAATAATGATAACGATGATACTTAACACTACTACTACCATTAGAGCCGGCAAAGCCGGGAGGCGGAAGTTTCTAAAACACATGGGACTTATAGCATTTGCATTGTTGCTGGTTTCAGCGGGGGTGCTCCTTGAACATGCCATGTCAAAAACATTCGCTCCCAGAACCTCCCAGCCGCACTTCTTTTTAAGCAAATGCTGCAGCGCCTCGCGGCCTGAAACGGCACGCGCTTGGAAAGAAGGCAGCTTCTCGCATCTGATGCTCGCTACTGAGTTCTCACGGCTTGGGCCCGCGGCACACGCGTAAGTTCCGCGCTTGAAACGGCACGCGGTATGTCTGGGCCAGCTATGTCGCGTAGCTTGGCGAAGCTAGTGCTTCTTTAATTCGTGCTACTTTAGACACGGGCGTCATGTCCAGTACGTCCGGGGTCAACCTTTTGGACCCTTGGCTGTGCAGCTGGGAGTCCTGCAGCTGCCAGTCATGCCGCAGCTGAAACGGCTGCACGTCGGCTTCCACTGCAGGAAATTGAAAGAGGACTTGCCAGTGCGCAATCGTTGGATCTGCGGCATCATCCATCTGCACATGGGGCTGAGCAACAATGCGGCGCAACGAGTTTGCTGCTTGGCGCGCTACAGCCAACCTTTCTTGCATACTGACCACCCAGATGAAGTTAGCGCAGCAACCCAGTAAAGCATCCTTGCATTCAAATTGAATTCTAGTCCCTTTGTCAAAGTCATTACAAATTTGCGTTGGGTTTTTGTCGGTCAAGCGATCCAAGAACTCTGCACACTGCAAAGGCAGCCGAGTGGGACCGGCCGCGTCGTCAACTGAAGCGTTGCGGAGCAGCCGCAGGAGTGGCTTCGTGGTTGCAAGATAGGCAGACGCCTGCTCTCGGAATGTCGAATCTGCCAAAAAATCCTCGCTGGACGGGCGCCGTGCGATCCTGAATAAGCTTCTTCGTGCCCGATTGCAACTCGCAGCACCCACTTCCTTTGACGAATTTGTTTCATGGAGCTGCAGCTGGAAGAGTGGAATCGTACCTTCGATCACGAAATACTGCGCTTGCCACGAAATCTGTACTTGACCTTGCGAAAGTATCGCGCCTGCCACGAAATCTGTACCCAGCCTTACGAAAGTGCTGCGCCTGCCACAAAATCTGTACTTAACCTTGATTGAGAAAGCATCGCGCCTGCCACGTGTTCTGTACCCAGCCTTGCGAAAGTGCTGCGCCTGCCACAAAATCGCTGCGCCTGCCACGAAACCTTACTCAACCATGCGAAAGTGTCGCGCCTGCCACGAAATCTGTACCTGACCTTGCGAAAGTGCTGCGCCTGCCACGAAATCTGCGCGCGCCACCTTGCGCGCCCGTGCCAATGGGATGTGCGATGCGTCCTTGCCAGCGCTGCGGAAATGCCGCGCCTGCCACAAAATCTATATTTGGCCTTGCAAAAGTGTTGCGCCTGCCACGAAATCTATACCTCGGCTCGCCAAAGTGCTGCGCCTGCCACGAAATTCTAACCTTCGGAAACCTCCGCGTTGGTGTTACAATGGGCCCCCGTCCGACCCCGTCCCGACCCCGCCCGAGACCGTCCCGAACAGGCGCCGCGGCAGAGGTACCTTTCGCACATTTTCGGCAGCAAGACTTCTGCCACGTTTTCGCGCATTCTCTATCTTCTCGCGCACTCAGACAAGGCGCTGGAATACTGCCCCTGCCACGAAATCTGCACTATATTTCAAGTATCTTTCTAATCCTCGGCTATCCTTCAATTAGTTTCCGTACCACGGAAGTTCCTTCTAAACTTCCTTGACAAATAATACATTGTTTTTTCTAATAATATTAACAACAATAAAATAACTATAATAGGAAATAATAGTCATCAATATATATAGATATATATATATACACAACTATATATGTCGGTACAACAAGGAAGCAAGAGTGGGGGCCCTGACCAAACAATTTGCTTCTGGTTCCGGTCGCCGCGCAAAAAGTCGGGATAAAAGCACCGCGCAAGCACGGTAATTTTCCGTAGCACAAAACACGTAGGCAAAAAGACAGTCTCGCAAAACCCGGCTTTCAGTACAAAGCCGTTTTTTGTTGTTCTCTTGTTTGTTTGGGACATTTATTTTGGGTGGTTAGTGGCTGCAGGATAACATCGTCTATCAAATCGTACCGTCTCATATCATATTCCTGGACCCTCAAACTACCCATGATATTGGCGACATCGCCATAATTTCGGGGCACTCCCCCATTTTGTATAGGTAGTTTTGTCCAGGTCCACCCATAATTTTGGGGCACCCCCTCACTTTTAAGGGCAGTTTGGTCCAGGTCCACCCATAGTTTTGGGGCAACCCCCATTTTTCTAAGAGTAGTTTGGTCCAGGTCCACCCATAATTTTGGGGCACCCCCCCATTTTTAAAAGGGTAGTTTGGCCCAGCCAGGTCCACCCATAATTTTGGGGCACCCCCCATTTTTTAAAAGGGTAGTTTGGTCCAGGTCGACCCATAATTTGGGGGCACCCCGCCCCAATGTTTTAAGGGTAGTTTGGTCCAGGTACACCCATAATTTTGGGGCACCCCCCCCATTTTTCTAAGAGTAGTTTGGTCCAGGTCCACCCATAATTTTGGGGCACCCCCCCCATTTTTCTAAGAAGTTTGGTCCAGGTCCACCCATAATTTTGGGGCACCCCCCCCCATTTAAAAAAAAGGGTAGTTTTTTGGTCCAGGTCCACCCATAATTTTGTGGCACCCCCCATTTTTTAAAAGTGTAGTTTGGTCCAGGTCGACCCATGATTCGGGGTAACCCTTTTTGTTACGGGTAGTTTTTCGATTCGGTCCAGCTATTTGGTTCGCCTCTCGGCTCTCGCGCGCGCGTGGCTTGGAGCCTTGGAGGACGCCCAGCTTCCAGCGCTTGAGCCCGAGCTTCGGACCCCCGCGGCTGCCTGTGCGGGTGCAGGCGAGAGGGCGGAAGGGTGGGGAGGTTGGGAGGTGTACTCCATGGCGAGACCAGAGGTGTTTTTCTCTTTGGCTGTTGTTGTCGTCGATGTTGTTGTCGTCGATTTTGTGGTTGAGTTGGGTTTCCATTAAGCCCACAACAAGTCAATCTTGTAGCAGGGGATCTGAGAACAGCTCAGCTGGGTGGCTCCACAAATAGGTCGCCCCTATAAAGGGGCTGGGTTTCCGTCGCGCCTTTTGGGTGTAAGGGGGGAGTCCGGACTAGAAGGTGGTTAGGTGGTTGCTAGAAGCATCACTTTTGGGTTTGGCTGCCATTTTAGTACAACAAGTTTAGACTTATTCTTGCCACGCAGGAAGTGAGAACATAATAGGGTGACCAGAGGCCGTGTTAACTTTCTTGATTTCCAGGTCTCGTTTTGCTTGACCCAAACTTGTGGCTAACATATACAATGACAGGCTTAGCTTACCTTTTGTACTCTTTGCCTGTTGGGCGTTTTATCATGATCCGACAGCCAAAAGTGTTATTTTGCCAGTTGAGTTGGCAAACTTCAATCGGTTTGTCAGCAGATGTTCTCATGATTTTTGAATGTATACGCGAAAGATTGAATGTTGTTTGTCCGGTAACCCGGTCCCCCTTAGTTTATGGTTTAGCTTTGGCTTTGACCTTGATTCTTGTTGAGGGCACACGGAAAAATCAGAAATAACCTTAGTAGGTCGGGTCTTTGGGAAGAGCCTAGGTAGGGATCTTATTCCCGCAAGTATGGCGACCTGTCTTGGGGTCCGAGAGAAGATGATGCTGCCGCGCCGCATGTATGGTTACTGTCATGTCCAGACCCTTTATGCCTCTCTGTGACAGAGCAGGCTTGGCAGAGAGTCACAGGATGTTTGAACTTGGGAAATTATTTTTAGGGTTGGCTCAAACTGGGGGACCCTCCAAAATGATGGTTTTCCTTTTGGCTTCCCTTTAAAAAGAGCACTATTGGATTTGAGCCCTTTTTGTGTGTGTGTGGGGGGGGGGCAGGGGTTGTTGGCGGTCCCTTCCAAATCATTTGCCGAGGGTCACTGTTGACTCCTCCTCGAAATTTGTTCTGAACTACAAAACCTTGTGGGTATGTGGATTTGTTCGGTTACGTTTGTTCTGGGTTTAGAAAAAACAACAACAGCAAACCATCATTTTGGCAGGTCCCCCAACCAAAAAAACACCCAGGTGGCCCCATCGCCTTTCTCTGAAATCAATATTGGGAACTGTCAAGGATGAGCCACGTTGTTGTTCTGTTCAGCCATGGCAAGGATTGAATTGCTGACTGTGTGGCATGGTGTGGCTTCAGCTTGTACTCGGACTTTCGGATGTCTACGGTGGGAAAGCCATTGTATGACTCGTACTCGAAAAAGGAGCAGCAATGAGCACTCGGACGGGAGCAACTGGATCTGTCATGAGCCATGCCTTGCTACCATTTCAGGGATCGCTCCGGTACACCTGAGATGACTGGGCGCTCACAAAGCTCATGGGGGGGGGGGGGCAGCAAGCACGACTGCATCCGCAAGACGTTGGACATACGCGTGGCCGACCCCCCACCCGACCACCCCACGCGGTAAACTGTCACTTGTGTGCAAAAGGCTTGTGCCCTGTCCGCTCGTATCGCACCATGTTCCGCTGTCAAGAACCGGAAGCTGGAATGGTCGCGTCACATGCTTTTGGATTTGTACCCCGTTTTTGGTGGTTTTGAAGGGACACTTTCAGAGGAACTCCACCATTTTGGGTGCAATATACAAAGACCCACCCCTATGTGGCTCCTCACTTGCGACTTTAAACTTGGGCTTGGGCGAAACCAAAGGCCCAAACGCCAGCCATCCAGTTTGAGACGCCCACTCGACATTCAGCAGTCCAGCTGAATCGGTTGCCTGCCAGGGGCGCAACTTCCCCATTGGCGTCCCAAAGGTGTCCGGGGCTCAGCGTTCGAACGGGTAGAGAAGTCGCATTGTTAGGTTGCTATCGAGCGCGAGGAGCGTGTTGGTGATGAGAGCATGATGCAGAAAGACGCCAGCTGCTGGTGTTTCCTTGGTTGTCTCTCCTGCCATAGCGGGAGGAATCTTCGTGCTCTTCTTGGCCACCGCTGAATATGTTGTTGTTGTTTTTTTTCTTTTTTTTTTTCCCGGATCCATTTGTTGCAAGGGAAGGAGGTGCCTATGAAGAATGAATCTCTTCGGAGATGTACGTTGAAATCTGGGTGTTCAAGGGAAAGCACGCGTTGCCCCTCGGTAGTTGTCGATTTGTCAGACATATTTTCCAAGACACACTCACATGTACGTTTCTTCCCCTCCAGTTTGTACAGGATACACGATGTGGGCATGAAAGCCCAGTTTTTGTTGCTTCAGACTGGTTCTAGCCCGTGTCACCGGATCGCGGACTTTCCCTTGACAGTAGCTTCCCGACTGGTCAATCTTTGGGCTTGGCATCCCGGCCGACTGCCACAATGAACCACTGGGCTTGGTGACTTCATTTCCTACCTTCGAGTTTTTTGGGTATCTTGCAAGCTGGTTTGGAGGGTTCCAGTCCCGGACCCTGCGAATTTCTTCAGAAGTGTCCAGAGAGGTACCTCAGACGTGAGGTACCCCATGTCTGAAGGGTTGAGGAGACTGTAGGCTGGGGAGAAAGGCGGCGATTTCACCCAGGTCGGTGCGATGCTTCTGGTCCTTGACCAGAGATGTCACTGTGGGTACCCTGATCTCAGGCTGGTTTGCCGTCCTGACACTGACAGGACAATGCCGCAGTACTGATTGCGTTTATCTCGCGTACCTAGACCTTCAAAACCACCCCGCCCCAAAGATAGGGCGTGATTTCCCTTTCAAGGGTAGTTTGAGGGTCAAGAGTCAAGGTAGTCTCTCCCTGAGCATTGCCACTTGATCGCAGATTGACGATTGTCTGTTGGCATATTAAAAGTTGTTGCGGCCTGCAGACTCGGATGTTCCCTACAGCAAAGCATCCAGCTTGGCGGTTTGGTGTGTGTGTGTTTTGCTCACGGCATGCGCATGCCTGTTGCTTGACTAGAGACCAGGACTTATGGATGCTCTTTGGGCGTCTTTTGAGTTTCAAGAGGTCGGTTGCGTGGTCTCCTCTTTTGAGGCCTACGCTATTGGCTATGCCCTATGCTTGGGTGTTGTTGGTTGAGCGGATGGTCCGATTCAGCTGCAGTTATCATTTCGCCGGTTGCAAGGAAATGACCACATTAAATGTGTGTGTGTGTGCGTGTGCGGGCTTGCGGGCGTGTGCGTGTGCACGAGCGTGTGCATGTCTGTGTGTGTGTGTGCGTGTGTGTGTGTGTGGGTTTGCGTGCTCGTCGTTTGTGTTTTTGTTTTGTGTTTGTGTGTGTGTGTGTCTTTGTGGGCATGTTTGTGTGTGTGTGTGTGTTTCTACGTGCGTGTGTTTGCGTGTGTTTGTTGTGGTTTTGTTGCGTGAGTTTGTGTGTTTGTGTGTTTTGTGTGTGTGTGTGTGTGTCTGCGTTGTGTTTGCGTTGTTTGTGTAAGTGTGTTGTGCGTATGTGTTGTGTGTTGTGTGTATGTGTTGTGTGTGTGTGTCTTGTAATGGTTGTGTTTTTTGGTTGTGCGTGTGAGTGTGTTGTGTGTATGTATTGTGTGTTTGTTGTGCATTTAAGTGTGTTGTGTGTTTTGCGTTTGTTTCTGTATTGGTTGTGTGTTGTGTTGTGTTGTGCTGTGCTGTGCTGTGCTGTGCGGTGTTGGGCTTTCCGGTTCTGTTCATGTTTTGTAGGGGGCCGCAAAAACCAAGTGTTTTGCTACCACGCCACGGGTTGGACAGATACCCATCGTGTTTTTGGTGGACCTGAACGCTCTGTTTGCCATTGCCAACGTGCTGAGTCGTTGGCAGGCAGTGAGTTGACGTGCCCGAGCCCTTCAGAGCTGCCCATCATTCAGCTGACGCCAGGGCCCTCAGAGTGACGAGTCGGGCGCATTGAGCCCCTTGGCTTTGGCTGGGGAAATGGATGGAGGTTTGAAAGGTCACCTGTTTTGGCCCGTAGGTAAGCTTCCCGTAGGGGTGATGTTTGCAGGTTGGAAGTATGTGGGGTTTTCGTAAAATGGACTTCAGACTCCCGTTTGGTTGGTATTTGAACTCAGTTGCCCAAAGCTAACCTCTTGACCTTTGGTTTCCTCATGCTGATCTATTTTTAGCCATGGCCCCAACAGGTCAAGCTTTTATTTGTGGATCCTATGGGCAAGTGAGTAAATGGACACCAACAGGACGCCAATCCTTTTTTGGGGACTTTGAGAAACACGACATCGGTTCAGCCACATAAAACCTTAGGGCAACCCATTTTAGGGTTACCCCTTTTTTTGGACCACCCATTTGATGGGCAAGGTTCTTGAGATGGAGAAAATGCTCCTTTCTCCAGCGTGTTCGTCCATAGGGCGTGTCTTTTGTCGGGTTTTACCGGTTGTTTCGCTTTAAATCCACCAACTAAAAATACCCTCCAAAAAAGACATCCCCATATGACCGGAGGCCTATGGAGCATTGGTTCTTGGTTAGCCTTTTTTGGGGGACCCCCTGCCATGGCGTTCTCCTCTTGGTTCCCTGAACCGAAAAAAAAGCGCCTCTCTGGCGTAGCTGGACCCTGAAACTACCCATGAAATGGGTTATTGCCCCGAAAGCATGGGGTGAATTCCTCTTTTTGAAGGGTAGTTGGCGAGTCCAGGTGGCAGATTCGCCGATTCTCGCCCCGAACCCATTGGGACCCACCCATAAAAGCTTCTCGCGAGGGGGCGGACGGGGTCAGTGGACCACCTCTCGAGCGTCTCCTTTGACGGCGGCAGGCAGGCTTTAGGGACAGCCGCTATTAAGAATGCAGAACAGCCTGCACAAACCAGTGAATTCGGAAGGAAGGTAGATCCATTGGGGGGGTACCATAACCATAATAATTATATATAGAATATATACATGTATACACACATAAAGCAACTTATTTGTTTTGGTTAAGTGTCCTGCTCACCATGGTTTAGAGGGATACCCATGTAGTTTTTTTTTGGAAATTGGAGTAGGAACCTACTTAAGAAAGCAAACAAGTCAGGTTGACCGTTAGATTGGTGGTTTGGGGATTTGAAGCCCTCGCGTTGAGGGTCGGTGGGAAGCTACCCCACCTCCAAGCTTCTTTAAAGAGGGAAGCAGGAAAGGGATAAAGACGTTGATAAATCAAACCGTTTAAACCGTTTAAACATGAGCCAGTGACATTCTTGATGGGAAGCTGGTTGAGATCTTCTTCTTTGCAGGTTTCTTCAACTTCCATTCGGACCTTGCAACAAGTCCGAACCCGAGATGCAACTTCGATCAACTGTCTCCATTTGCTTGATTTTTCCCTTGTTGGGTTCAAATGGAATCAAATCACTACTGGAAATGACAGTTTCCCAAGATGGTGTCCAACGTTCACGCAGGGATGCGGGGTTTGTGAACTCGCACCCCCAACTACCGATTACAAAAGGCGGTTTTGTTTGGGGCGTGAGGGTCCAGGCAGTAGCAAGCTGGTGATGTTCAAAATGTGTATTTCGCAAAGCAGTCCTCAGACAGGCCGTCATGATTTTGCACACACACACACCAAAAGGGCCGTTTTAGGATGTGTTGCCACGACCCACGAGTCAATGGCTTTTGGGCACTCAATTGAATCTCAATTGAATGAGATTCGCAGAAGACCATTGGGAAAATGAGGGCCTTGGCCCATTTTCTGTGATTTCACGTGGATCCCCTTCAAAGCCAGAAGCGTGGTTTGCCCGGCCGGCGCAGCTCGTGTCACAGAAAACGATTATTGTCATTCATATTGACCATGCAAAAACAATCCAGGCTGACCAAGGATGCCCCGACACTGAGAAAGACCCTTGGTTCAGCGGTCAGACGGCCTCCTTAGGCCAAGTTAGTAATGTTGACCCCACATTAATGAACCCCAGTTTAGTAATAGGGGTCTCTGGGTTTAGGGGGGAATCATCACTTTTGGAGGGCAGCACCCCCTATTTATAAACTGCCATGGCGTTGATTAATATGGGTCAACACAAGTTGTTGGTAATCGTCCGATTATCAACCCACTTAAAAGTCCCCCGTTCAGCGTGGTTAACAACTTGTTATTGGGGGGTGTAGCCCAAATGGAGGACTACGTACCAACTTGGCGAATCGAACATCCAAGTCGGCATTGTTCGATCTGGTTTAAGGCCCTGCTCTTCTCAGGGCAACATGATCCGAAGATGGACAAGTGGAGACCTTTCAGATTCTAAGCTTAGCCCACTGCTAGAAGGCCGTAAAGTTTTGTGCAGCCCCCAGCCACTCCCCCTATGCCTGTTGCATTTTTTCCGTACTAAATGATCCGACTAGTTGTTCGTCTCCTATAAATGCAAACCATGTGGGATGGATTGTTTCTATTTTTTGGGACCCTAGAGATGAGGATGCGGCCAAGCTCACCCTGCTTTGTAGGGTTCTCACTGGCCCAAATTCAGCATTTGACCTTTTGGTTTTCCCGTGGTGCATGTTGATACTCAAGGCTCCAAGAGCTTCTGTTTGAGGTCAGGGCAAATGAGTTCGACAACAGGGGACCCAATGAGTGACCCATCACCATGCTTCATCCCTATCTCGAGATAGACCCTTGAGCCGCGGGCAGACTCTCAGACTGTGCCGGTCGGCAGTAACAACACATGAAGCAAGTGCTCACTCTCACCAGGATTTGTGGTATCCAGTAAAGGGGATGGATCATAGGCGTCCTTTTTAGGTGATTTTGGAGAGAAATAGATGGCACCGGTTTAGGTTGGTTTGATTCCATTGACCAGGGCCATCTGTTCTCCCACAAAGGACACCTATGAGATGGATGTGTTTGTTCTTATTTTTTCGAGACCGCTTTTGATCACCCAGCTCGCAAGCCCTTTTCGAAAGACTACCATCCTCCTTGAAAGGATTCTCGTGGACGTCCATGGTGCAGCTGGGTGAAAGTAGATGGCGCAATTCCCGCATGTTGGGTGTGTCATCCCTTCACCCGGGCTTCCTCCATCTCCCTTTTTGGAACCTCCAAAATTCGCGTTCGTTTGAATGGACAGCATGTTATGCCACAACTTGTGAATGGGAAATCGAGACCTTTTTGCTCACTTGCCCACCTAGGAGGAATTCCTTTTTTGACTCAACCTAACTGGTTGGGATTTGGTGGTTATGGTGGTTTGGATTTGGACTTGACCCCTGGTTTTTTTTTGTAGAGGGTAAAAGGCACACCACACACACCACCGCAGCCTCGAATCACCAAGCCACCAAGTGGAAAGCTGAAGCCCAGCAGGAACTTCCACCCGGTGGCCGCAGCCGGCTTGGCCTTCGCCCGGAAGCTCAGGGTGAGCGTGCTGGATGCCTTCAGAGTCCAACCGAGTTCCCAGCCCAAACCCAGTTGCCCAGTGGTGCCCTTTAAACTCAACCAAACAAAAAAGGGTGCCCTTTTTTTCGCATGGCCACTGGGCATTTGAGCAAATCACATGGCCATGGGTCAAAACCAGTGAACATCCCAGTCCCCACTAAACTAGACTAGAATGGGTGGTGAATTCACCTATCCCAAAATGGTACCATTGGTTTTGAACCATGGCCACATTAGGAGCGGCCATTTATGTAGTGATGTAGTGGTTGTTTACTCCATGTCTTGGATCCTTGACATGGTTTTGCCATTCGGGCTTTACTGAATATGAACCAGAATGAAACATCTGAGAGAGCGGGGTTGGGCAACTTCTGAGGTAGCAGAAGGGTTTCAATTCTTTCTTTGCATGGGGCAGTGAGCAAATCCGAGCCTATTGGATTGTTCGTAGTTTCACTTGCTTCAAAATCAAAAAGCCAACCTACGAGAGTGCTCATCAGTTTGCCAATCCAATGATCCCATCTACGCGTATAAACGTGGATCACCAACAAAAGCTGGCTCCTCTCCATGCATTCTTCCTTTGTAGGTGCAAGGCAAACCGTGTATGGAAGCAGGGCCCTACGTGCTCAGTGCGGTTGGGCTAATTGCGTGGACAATTGGGTTTAAGAAAGCTTTCTGTGATGTTCGCAATACCTGGCACTTCGCACTCTGCTCGAATGTGCACGGTGCCTGCATCACGGGAACCGGCTTTTGCAGTGATAAAAGCCATGGGATGGTTCACTTTGGTAGTACAAAAAAGATTCCCCTTCCTTTAAGAATCATGGAAGGCGACAGGGGAGCTTAAGACTGTCCTTTTGTGGGAGGTCGCTGTCCACTTCCATTTTCATATCCACTTGGTTCCCACGACGAGTAATCTCAGGTAACCTGATAGTTTGGCTTGCCAACGCTTCATGTGCAGTGAAATGACTCTTGCTGACGTTGATAACCCCCAGATTCAGTCAAAGTAGTGACCCTAGTCTAACTATTGATCTTGATGTGTGGTCTGCAGGTGGGTTTTACATTCTCTACAAGAACCGGTTCAAACAATCCAAACCGCGAACGGGTTCAAGGGGTCAAATTTGTCGTTGGCAAGCCAAACAAGCAACGAAGCTGTGAGTATTGCTGGGGCTTAGTATTCACTACTATAAGGCTTGGTAAGGCTTAGTATTCTTCACTAAGGTTGTTGACTGCCTTGGAAGACCAGAGTACAAGTAAACTCAGTAATGCCCAAATTATGCTCTTATTTTGCTCAGAGGCTTCAAGTAGTGTAGGCCTGAAGCAAACATAGATGGTGAACAAGAAGGTGATGGTGGCGACGATGTACGTCGCTCTGGAATTGAGAGCGTTTGTTTCTTGGCCTTGAAGTACTACCGTTTGTTTGAGCTGTGTTGCGACAACTTGTGTAAATGTTTCATCTTACAACCAACTAAGGGTCCTTTACCTTTGCACACTCTGATGCTGATGGGGAACTTCTCCAAAGAGTTGCTCATATGATGCTACCACAAGGGGGGAAACAAGAGCAAACCCTTTGGTTGCTGACGGGAATTGCGGATGCTTTTTTTCTTCCAAAAGTTCGAAAAGAGCTCGTCAAGCTTTGCGGGTCCAAAGCGGCAACGCGCGGGATTTTCACACGAAATTGTGGCCTGGTGTCGAAGCCCCTCAAGTGGTGGAGGGGTGTGATCAGCTTCGCACAGAGTTGAGTGAAGGGGCGGTCTCAACGAGCCGTCTCATGGCGTTTGCCACGCAATTCGTGTCTTTTGACAAAGGGCTTCCAGAATACAGACTGCAGGCTTATAGCTTCATCAAAGCTGTTGTTGGAAAGCTTTGCTCTCTTCAGCCTACTTTGAAGTTCTTGCATGCAAGCACAGCTGGTGAAATCAGATGGTATGCGCCTGCGCAATTCTTGAGAACACCTTCGGGTTGCCTACCCACACCAACTTCTTTGAGCAGTACTTGGCCTTTACCTGGAACAGCGACTATGCCTCGGAAGGGAAGCCATGGATTAGCAGTGTCGGTCGGGTCCACTTAGCAGACTTCATTGCTTCTGCGCCACTCGCTTCTCCCAACTAACCGCAACTTCGTAGCACAGGCCTAGTAAAGGAATCGTACTCCCGGAGCTCGAAACCACACTCCGGAGCATATGTTGGGAGCTTGGTGGAAAGCATGTGTAGTCTCAGGAGTTTAGTATTGGTTTAGTATTAGCCAGTTTAAATTTAGCATTGCCGATTTCTTGCCCGCGGCTCGGGGGAGTTTTATTATTGGGGGTAGGTTGATTAATAGGAAGAAGTGATTAGACATGCCACCACGGCTACGAAAAAAGGATCAGAGCAGCAATGCTGGGGCAAAACAAACCATAGAGCGAGCAGCATTGAGCTTGGTAAGTCAGGTGAGAGCCCCTTTCAGGTTTATCAGGATTGTGTTCGTTTCGGTAGCCTAAGGGAACCCTCCCTTTACTTGGATAACCCCCCCCCCCCGTGAGAGTGAGGGGATTCCCTAAATTTTGGCACTTTCCCGGGTAAATGACGCATAAGTCCATTTCCTATTTTGAGACACCCAGTTTTTTTGGGTTCCTTTGGGCAGCCTGGCCCCCTACCCCCCTCCTTACAGACTCCACAACATGTCGATCAGATGATTTGACCCCTGCGAGCCTTTCCGCTGTCCGCGAGACCATCCTGCACCGTGGCACTGCGCCGCTCGCTGAGCGCCTCGCGCCCACCTACGCGCGGGTGGGACGAGGCGGATCGAGGGCCGGGCCCAGGGAGGCGTGAACTCTCCGTTGTAGCCCTAGAAAGGGGTCATCACCCCATGTTTGTGGGCAGTAACCCATTTGTTAGGTGATTTTGGCGAAACATAGATGGGTTCCACTGGCTCAGATGGATTTATGCCCCATTTTCCAGGGAACCCCCTCTATTTTCAGAAAAGGACACCTATGACAGAGATTTGATGTCGGATTCCCTTGAACCTACCACTTGTGGATGGATATTTCATCCTGAACCACGTAAGAAACCCTATGGTGATTCCCTTGCAAATGCCAACAATGGTTTCAACCATGGTTTCAAAGTGGTGCAAGAGTTCGTCCCCCACAGTATGGGGTGACGTTGAGTGGCAACCTCCTGGGGATGGCTTTTGGGTGGTATGAAGGGGTCCCAAGTACCTCCTTTGAATGTGCCTGGATTTGTTGGGGGTCTGTCTCTAAATGGTGCAGCAGCCCAAATGGGTACCCTTGAAGAAGCACCTGCCCAACTATGGCTTGAAGTACCAAATGTGCGCCTTGAGTCTGCGTGATGTGTGTTCGTGTGGTGTTGAGGACCTTGGTTTAAGGGGAAGCCAGAAGCCGCGATTCGTTCAGGTCAAAAGCCCCACTTCGACACATACGCATTTGCTTGGACCTTCTAAGCTTTCAAATTTTGTAAATACTCGTATTTTGCGACAATTTGCGACAAGTTAAAGTTTATAGGGATTTTGGAAGACGTTTCTTTCGGTGCCTTGGATTTACGAGACGTTGCCACGGACGGCGCTCGTAGGGGCACCTGGGTGGTTTCCGATACAAATCGCCCGCTTCCGTTTCAGACTGGTGAGTTCAACTTTCATTGTGGGTCCCAATGAGCGAAGTAGCAATCAGCAAACAAAGGCACTCGGGAATGAGCATCTTAGGAATCCCATGTCTTGCATCTGCGAGCTACACGAGGGATTCACGGGTGAGTGGATGATAAATTTCTATATTGCTGAACACCCAAAGGGAAGCCAAGAGGGGATGGGTAGTGGTTTTAACTTTTCCAGATTTTGTTTTGGCACCCACACGGTTCGGCTCGTTTTGCGGCCGATGTGGCCAAGAAGGAAAATGGCAGGCGATACCATCTCCATCTTCGGCGGGGACTTCATGCCGATACAGCGGCCTGTGCCTCAACGGACCTTGTTGAAAGTGAAGCTGGTTTTCTAGGGTTTGATTCGCACCAGCAATGAATGTGATTGGGCTCCAAAAAAAGGCCAAACCTCCAGGGGATGAATCCTTTTCCATTCTGTTCAACCATGGTTCTTTTCTCATTGTCTGGGTTTATTGATGTTTTTTTAAAAGAAGGACCCTGGAAAGAATGGGGAAGGTACTCCTAGAGGATTGATGAGCTGGTGCTTGGAATTGAACTTGTCGTTTCCCAATGACTGTTTGAGTTTGGCGCAGAGTCCAAGGTGGGCTTTTCCTTCGGATGTCCTTTCTTGGGTTGTAAGCTCGCTTGCCCAAAGCGCATGGACCGGAGTTGACCTTTGGGGTTCCATGTTAGCATGTTTAGCGGCACGAAAACGTGATCACCTCTTATGCGGTCTTCTTTGTGGGTAGCCTTTTGCACTACAAATACAATACCATACCATACAACACAACACAACCTAACATAATACAATCAAATGCAATGCACATTGAAACAACCAAGCACGCAAACCCACACACAACCAAATACGCATTAAGCACGGAAAGCAAATACGTGCATACAAACAAGAAGGAACACATAAAGACGGACATAGTTACAGTGATACCAAACAAAATGAACAACTTATATAGATAAATACAAATGCACATATCATTTAGCACACATTAATAAATACATAAGGAACATACACACATACCTGAACAAATACATATCTAAACAACGATATGTGATAACTTGAAGAAACACATAAATCACTAACGAACAACCATCAAGCACGCAAAGAGGCCACCAACCAACAAAACCAAAACACGAAAATAATAAAACACAAAAAAGCAAAAGACACGGAATCGCACGGAGCACACAAGGCAACGAACCAAATTTCACAAAGGACACATATCGAATTTCTCACGGCAGACGCTTGGGGGCCTTGAGATAAGGCTCGCGCCCAGCTTCGGCTACTGCACCTTCTCCTGGCGCGGAAAGCTTCGGCTTCGGGTTTCGGGTTTCGAGAGGGGGTACGTGGCAGAAGGGTTGCTCGGAAGTGGGTTGGTTGTTTCCTGGTAGCTTCCCCAGAATTCGCTCCCCGTTTTTTTGTTTTTTTGTTTTTTCTTTTTTGGGGTCCCTTGGTTTTCCACTCACCAGGCAAAGAAAAAATAAAAATGCTGGGGTGCTAATTCCAGCCTAGAGATTGTTACTTTGGTGCATGTTGCCAAGGGATGTTAGGACTTTCACACTTTTTGCCAACTAATTGGTTTTCCCATGAAGACCACTAAAAGTGAAACTTGTAGCAGGGGAGCAGAAAGCAACCGAGGTTAGTTGCTGGGTCGGTTGTTTCCTTTCAGGTTGGTCGATGGTTTGTGGGTTGTTTGCTGGCTGGGTGAGTTGATGGGTTTAGTTGGTGGGTTTGGTTCACACATAAAGCGCGCGCCCTGATTTGTGTGTTTCCCATGTCCTGCTTTAGTCATGTGTACTAAGCGCAGGTCATGTGCGTGTCTCCCAAAATTGGGATCCTTTGCCAATTATCTCCCCCGCGATTCTCTGTAACCATCTAGGGAATTTCGATTTGCTCACGGCTCTCTGTTTGCTGAGTGGCAGCCAAATCAATTTTGCTCCAAATATCAGAGAACATATCCAGCAGATTGCGAGAATCATATTGAATTTGGTATGCTGTCATACTCTCGGGTCTCACCGAACCTATATTCAAAGAAAAAGGCAGAGTGGGACCATCCCACCTGGATAGTCGTTCTGGAAGGGCAGGGTACATGGCGAGCTGACAGATATGCAAGTAAACCTCCCTCCGAAGCCCAACGCATGCACTTCGGAGTTGAATCCGCTGCCTTGACACCGTTTAGTTTGTGCAGGGTGTGAATTATGATGGGCCTCGTTTTGGTGAACATCCGAATTTGTTGGGATGCATGTCCATCTTCTTTTCAAAAGTCACTGAGGAAAAACCGTGGTTTTCCTGTTCATTGTGTTCTCACTGGAGAACTTGGCCGGTGCTTTGTCATTTCAGCAAGCTACATGTCAAGCTTTCGCAGGGCACCACGGAGCGTGTCATAGAGAGTCGGGATAATTGGGAGCATCACTCCCTTAGAAGAAGGCGAACCCCGCTTCGGAGGACTTGGAGGTGGGTTATAACCTAGGTTACGAGCAACTTGCCAACTTGGCAACGAAGACCCAAGCCCGGTTTTTGGAGGGCAGCTGAAGGTAGGATGCTGAAACAGCAGTATCTTGGACATGTTTGAACAAGGCCATGACTTTCACAGTATACTCTGGGCTAGTCCAAACGGGTCGAGACCATCCCTGAAATGTCCTACCCTCTTTCTTCGAGTAAGGGCGTGCTTTCTCGAACGCGAGCTTGTTCGCTGAACAGAGTCCACTTGTTTAGCACTTGTTCCCCTTCAATTCGTCTACTGAGGGGCCAAAACCTTATTGTTTAAGGTCGTTGGGAGTGAAAGGCCCTCATATTTAGAGTCCAAGAGGCTCCTAGGCGTTGGTTCATTGACTTCCCATGGCGCAAGTCGCAGGAACGTGACCTACCCCACGGACCTCAGCAACGACACCGGCGCGGGTCCCAAACCTCGCCCGGCCAGCTGCGCGGGCCAAACAGGACACCATGATCCTGGAAAACGAGAGCCTGTTCTTTGGAGCTCTTCTCGTTTTGCTTGCGAAGATGACTAGGCCTTTCTCGCCAACTTTTTTGGGGGAGGGTTCCCCTACTAAAATATACTAAAATAGACTACAGAAAAAAGGGTACCCTTAGTTTAACATCTCTACTGGAGGACCTAGAAATGAGAAGCATGATGTCGAGTGAGAGAATGGCTCGCCACATTGGGTTTGGAGTTGCGAGGTTGGTGCTAGGTTCCAGAAATCACATTGGCCAACAACATTGAGACCTGTAGATGCTCACATGCCATTTGAGAGCAAAGCATATATAATGTTGATCACGTGAATTTGCGTGACACTGGATGAAGGGAGTGGAAATCAACCCTTGCCCAGTTTCAACTTGTTGTTGCATGTGAGTGTGCATCGACTTTAGATAGAGACCAATTCTCATGGAAGGCTTCGTTTGGCTGACTTGACTTGCTGGTGCTCAGCAGGGGATGAGAAATGAATGACTCCTATAAACCATCCAACTGGTGGTTTCCTTTAAGGGGACCAAAGCCTGGGTTCATTCCCTCACTCCATACTGAGCACCAGCAAGCTGATGTGTTGCGCCCGCCCCAAGGTGTGCGAGCATCTACCGCTGCGGAGGGCTGAGCCGGGCAAGTGCGTGCCAATTGCCGCAGAAAAAAAGAAACGTATCAAGATTGGTTTCCCTTTGGTTTCCAAATTTGGTTTCCAAATTTGGTTTCCAAATTCGGTTTTTCAATTTTGGTTTCCAAATTTGGTTTCCCTTTACAAACCACCAAAAGGGGCAGCCTGAGAAAAGACAAGCATTTAGGTCCGTGTGAAAACTGGGGACCCTTGCAGAGACGGTCGGATTGGTTGGCCGGCAGCTTCTTGAGAGCAATGAGCCCTTGGCGTTGAAGGGGGGGATAGTCATATAACTCACGAACGCTTGATGAATCGAGTCAAGGTTGCGCATATATCGTTGTGAATGTAGGGTGTGGCTCAAAACTCAAAATGTAAGGGCTGGGGTTACGCATTTCGCAGGTTTTGGTCTTTGTTTCCATCCAAGGGGCCCAAAAATGGGGTCCACTTTTTTGAGCCACGGCCAGGTGGCTGTTGGTTTGGTGGTCTGGTTGGGCAGCCCTGTGGTGGCTTGATGACTTGGGCAAGGGGTGATACAAAGCTTCTGGAGCATCGACAGGCCCTTCTCTTGCACATCTCAGCGTAACCAGCGCTCCCAGACTCATCGCGATCTTACCTTGGAAACCTGGAATCCGAATCAGAGCTTCACTCGTACCTTGGAAGCCTAATCTGAAACTCCAGAGCTTCACTTTGTGATCCCCGTCTCATAACTTCACCCCTCCAAAGTGAGCCCCCTTATTGTTTTTTGTTCGCAAGTGCCAACCATAGGTGTCCTTTTTAAGTTGTTTGGCAAGAACAGATGGGTTCCAACTGGTTTAGATGTTTTTTTTGCCAAACAAACCCATCGATTTTTCCGGTTCAGGTCCGCTATGTTCACAACCTACGCTCCTTGGCGTCACCGAGCTGAGGTCTACGTGTCTGGGCGCGAGGTCCGCTGCCAGGTGGGCTGCAGAACGCGGGCACAGGGACAAAAAGCAATGAGTCGGTCTCTTTTCAAGGGGAACCTACATCTAGGCCCCCCAGTAGTGCCCTTTTTCCCTTTTTTTGGGGAGGGTTCCCTTACTAAAATAGACTACAGAAAAAAGGGTACCCTTATTCTAACCTCTCCACTGCACAACCCTGACATGGTTGTCTTTGGAGGCCCTTTAAGAACCACCAAAAAGGGTTGATTTGCCACAAAAAGGCAGCACGCCCACAGCCTACATGGGTGTGGCTCAAATCTCGGGATCTAGGGTTAAGCAGGTTTAGTTTTTGGTTCCATTTGCCAAGGTACCTTTTTGGGTGCCGTTGTTGAGCCACAGCCACATGAGGATGTAGCAGCTAGTGTCCCTGACAACCATGCCCTCACCTGACCCTCTGTTGAACATCATTTAGTTGGGGAATGTGTCAAATAAAATAAGACTTAAAACAACAATCCCAATATTGTTGTTTCAGTTGGTTTCCGTTAACAGTCCAAAAGATGGCTTCGGTTTGCCATTAGTTCACGTTGAACACCATCCCAAGAAAGGGTACAATACAACCTCCAAAGACTCCCGAGACATTCCTAAATGGTTGTGGGTCAAAACCTAAGGTGCCAAAAATGGTTGGATGGTTGCCACTCCACCGTCTTTTTCGAAGGCTTTCCTCAGTTGTTCAGTGGCTCCATTTTTTTCCCCTTTTTTTTGGTGGCTGCCCCACCCAAAATTCGGTCTTCCTAAGAAAGGGTTCCCGCTTTTTTTCCAGGGTCGCTGAAGAACTGAGTTTCTGGGTGTTGTCAAAACCTCAGGTACCCAAAATGGTTGGATGGTTGCCACTCCACTTGTCTTGTTCGAAGGCTTTCTGGGTGTTCACCGGGGGGCTTCGACCCAACCGCCTTCACCGGCGCTTTAAAGTTGGCAGGTTCCCTTGGACTTGCCGCCGGCCACCCACGCCGTGCAGCTCTTCTTCACCCAGGGCCGCTACACCCTCGAGGCGCTGCTGGGGGGAAATCGCTTTGGTGGCGAAGCCGGCCATCCGGGTCCTTAGCAAGTTGGATTTAGCGGTTCCTTAGCCAGCCATCCTTAGATCCTTTTAGTGTTTGGTGGTTGGATTTCCAAATTTGCCCCACGAAAAGTTTCACTTTTGGGCGGGGGATCTGAGGACAGCCCAGTTTGTTTGAATTGTTTGGTGGTCCGTTTTGCTCGAAATGTGTTCCTGCACCCTCAAACTACCCTTAAAACACCCTTAAACCGTGGAATTCCCCCCACAGCTTGTTTTTTTTTGCAATGCCCCGTTTTGATGGGTGGTTGGAGCGTCCAGGTTGTTTTTTGACATGTCCAGGTTCACTCAATATGGTTTGTTTTGCTTGACATGTTCTGGCTCACCCGCTATGGACAATAATCAAACATGTTAGGTTGAGAAGCTGCGGTTTGTGGTTAGTCCAAACCAGACACCTAGAAGCAGGGGCGTTTTGCCCTTGTTATGCGCATGCTGGGCAGACTCCTTTCCACCATGGTACTATGGCACCACAGGGCTAGACCGGTGGGAGCAAGACTCGACTCCTTTCGCATCCAGGGCGACTTTCGGAATTGGTGAGCTCGGATTCATTTCAAACCGGTTGCTGAATTTACACTTGGGGAAATCATGTGGCTGTGAGTCAATTTGTATTGAGCAAGGCTGTTCTATACCTCTTTCAATAAGCATGGAACAGGTTGTTGGCTTGTCCTTCAATACCAGTCATTAAATACTCCTGGCTCATCAAATATTCGAGTGGATCATTCGACAGCTTTCTGATCGGTGCAAGTAGTCAACTGACACACACACACACACACAATGCGTCCCACTCCCAAGCAGCCACGTTTTGTTCCCCGGCCGCGGAAGACTTCGGTATGTGTGCTCAAAGCCTACCTCCCGCACGCTCCAAACATGTGTACCCCACCGACCTCGGGCGACATGAGAACTTGCGTAGTTCGGATACCGGAGGAGACTGCGAAGGACAGGTTGATAAACAACAAAAACAAGCGATCCGTGGATCATGGTGGACTTTAGCGGGCTTAGCGTGCAGCCCTCATCCCTGGGTGTTCGTTCACTACCCGTTCCACATGCGCTCCATACTCGTTCAACACCTCCCAATTGCCAGCGTGGACACTTGTGCCCGCGACGCCTTGAGCAACATGCATCGACCGAGGCTTAGCCCCATGCCCGGAGTCATGCCTTCAAATTATTTCAATGAGCGTGGAAGTGTGCTTCGTGCACTACTGGAGCTGCGAAAGCGCACTTCGCTTACAACGTGTGTATTACAAGGTTGCGCTTTTAAGCTGGAGCTGAGGAGGTGCACTCACGTAGTAATTGGTACTTCCTTTTGGGCAGTTTCCGGCCAATGTTTTGTAAGGTGTCACTGTCGTGGTGTGCGGCACTCCTTTCTCAACGCCCCCCCCTCTCCTGGAGCGGGAAACCCCAGCATGGGTGGAAAACTACTTCCTCGGGATCCTCTTGCGGCCTTTGTCGCAAAATATTTTGCTAGCACTTCTCTAGGCTTGGTTGCTTCCTATGAGTTTCATTTGTTTGACAGCGCCTTGGGAGCAAATGGAATTGTCATTTGATGTGGCTGGGCCTAAGCCTCAATGCCTGTTTCCTCAAGAGGTAGGGTCCTAGGGTCCTTGGCGTTCCTTGGGCCAATGAATTCTGTTTTCGAGACACCCAGCATCATCGGTTGGTCCAACGCCGGTGCGTTCTGCTGGCATCGGTGCTGTGTCTTTTCCATTTGTTGGTCCTTTTTGTGGCAAAAAGTTACCACACAGTATCAACTGTGCATGGCCGTAGGCCACCATTTGAGAGTCCATATCCATTTTGATCGCGTTACCCCTTACAGATCACATTCTGGGGGTTGAGACGTCACTCATGAAGGTTCTTTCATAGGAAGAAAAGGGGTTCTTGAAGGAGTTTCCGCTGTGTCCTTGAGGCGCGCTACGGCGCCAACGTGACCTCGCTTGACCTTATAGCGCCGGCCTAAGATCATGGCTCCGAACCGAATGACCAAGCTACAAGGGCCCGGCATTGGCTTCTTTAGTTTGTTGTTGTGGGGCCAAACCAAGTTTCTACCCGTGTGCAATTCGGGTCGTTGTACCCCGGATCATGCAAACAAGCTGTTTTCTTAGTTTGCCGCTGCTCTCAATCACAGGATTCGGGATCAAATCACCATCGTCTTGGTTCCTGAGATCAGTTTGAAGGATTGAATTCACTCAGATAGGACCACACCCAAAAATCCCTAGATTCTGTGACTCAAAGATGAGAGGCAACTAAACCAAAGGCGATGCTCAGGACCTCCGAAGGGAACATGTCCCTAGCACCCCCTGCCCCTTCTTGTGCCCCTTGGGCAATCCGGGAGCGGGGGTTTCAACACTCTAACACTCACTTAGCGAATCGACCGTTTGAGTAACCTTTTGGTTCCATGTGCTTTGTGCTAGTGAGAACCTACCCACAGTAGGGATCCGTTTCTGGACCCTGAAGTAGGGCATTCGCTCGAAGCTCACATTCGAGACAAGGCGAAGGTCACGTACCGGAGGATCACAAATATCGAGGTGACGTTTCGTCTTGAGCAACCGAATTTGGCCAAATGACCCAGGAGCAAAGTCCGTCCAGCGGTCAGGGCAATTTGATTGGGCAGTGAAGGAATGATACGCAGATCGTTCTGACCCAAAGTGGGATGGCTGCATCCGGAATTGCCCCGTTCTATCACAGAGCAGTGAAGCGACACTTGCCATTCCCTGAGACGTGCGCAGAACGAATCAAGGCCAAACGGGGCGAAGAATAGACCCACCCTGCAGACCTTTCTATTGAACTCCCTCTATATCAAATGAAGCGTCAAGGAGGGTTCAGCTAGCGACATGGAGTGGGACATGGATAAAAATCGTCCCTTCATGGTGTATAGTTGTCTTGGTCCCCCAGTAGTGCCCTTTTACCAACTTTTTTGGGGGAGGGTTCCCCTACTAAAATAGACTACAGAAAGAAGGGTACCCTTATTCTACCTCCCTACCGGAGGACCTAGTTGTATATATATACATTGCACGTGGTTTGAGGTGAACTGATACAAGATCGGTAGTTGAATTGGTTGCACAGTCCCCCAGCATCACGACATGTGAATGAAGGCCTCCATGCTACTGGAGCCGCTACCACTTGCAGCCTCCATTGACAAATCAATTTTTGCTCGAAATATTTCTGCTCGTGACAACCTGTTCTAAAATAAATGTACGATTCAACAAAAATCGCTCGAGTTGTCAGCAATCATGCGCCCGTCGGAACCCATTCCCTGTACCATGTTCGGGATTTTCGCTCGTTTGCAGTTTTTTTTGCACCTTTTTTTGCACTGATTTGCGCTCGTTTTGCACTTGTTTTGCGCTCGTTTCGTTGATGACTCTTCCCAAACCCGCCCCTGTGGACTCCGAACTTGACTTCTGCTCGAATCCGAAAAACATGCTCGAAAGCTATTGTGGAGGAAAAAGCGCGACAACGTGTCAATTTGTGTATCGAACCAGGGGGAGGCATTTTTGTTTGCTACGATGGAGGCTCCTGGCAGGAGGATTTCCATTCCCCCATTGTCGCGGGTAATTCGTAGGGTCCAGGTGCCTGCTGTTTGTCATTGAGTGGTTCTTTCACCGCGTGACCTCCTCAGTTATGATTGATCTGTGAGAAGGTGTTCGATCCTCAAGCTTATGGGTCCCTCGGTACATTGGTGTGAGGATGTACCAAATGACCCCTTTCAGCACCCGTGTCCCAACCACCGCTTGTCGGTGGCTTGGGACTTTGAGCCTGGGAAAAAGCAGAAAAGGAGAAGTTGCGGAGTGCCGGCTTTGTTTGTTTTTGTCCATCCTCAGGTTTCCTGTGGTACCCTCTGGGCAAACAAGCCGAGTTTTTTTCCCGGTGGCGCAGGGGTTTCGGGGCGGCGCCTCTCTGACTTGTCCTCGCCAGCCCGAGGTCTTCCCAGCGTTTGCCATCTACGACCCGATGCCACGTTGGGCCAGGGTCTGTCGGTTTGCCGCTGGACGTGGACCTCCTTGGGTTTGTCCTTCCGGATGAGAAGATAAGAAGCTAGGTCCCCCAGTAGTGCCCTTTACTCTTTTTTGGAGGAGGGTTCCCCTACTAAAATAGATCTCCCCAGAAGGACAAAACCAAAAGGACCAATTTGTGGAAACCTGGTTGAACATGTGGGAAAACCCGGAGAAAAAAAAACTCCGAGAAAAGGGTCTCCACACGTGGTCACGGTGGTGTTTTTTTTGCAAGGTCACCATTGTTTTCATTTAGGAGGGCGTTCATGTGTCTAAGGCGTGTCACACAGAAAGCCTGGCCGAAACTTGTCTCCCCTTTTTTGTTTAGGTGGCTTCCCAGTTAGGAAGCGGTCGCCTTCAAGGTGTCCAATCCGGAGACAACATGTCTCGTCAAACCCAGGCAACTTCCCGTCTTTCGTTCAACGATTCTGCCTCAGGAGAACGAGGGTTGGGGTGAAACCTGCCTCTCGGTCATGGGACATCTTCGTTTTGGCGAATCCCTTTTCCTGTGATCCCAAGAAATCCCCTTTAAAGTTGGCACATGGTGCTTGGCCGAGCGTTCTCAAGCAACGCAAAGCTGGGCCTTTAACCCACTAAAGGTTAAACGTTTAGCTGGGCAAGTGGCAGTCAAAGCAGGCCTCCCTTTTTCCACTACCCCCGAATTTGTACAATTGCAACACCAAGTGAACAATTTGCAAGATTCTGCCTGGATTGGATTTTTGTTGCACGCGTTCCGGTTTTCCAGCAGAAGATGTGCCGACCCGCCCGGTATGATGGCGGCAACCGTGGGACAACGCCGCCTCCTTTGTGGCAAAGGGCTACGTCCTGCGATGGTGACGATAAGAGGGCCATCGCGGTTCCGCGAACAACGGCATGAACAGTGAATCCCACTTTTCTCGCCACGTTTTTTTTGTCCTTTTCCTCGCCACGCTTTTTTCTTTTTTCTTTTTCTCGCAATCGTTGATCAAAAGGCTAGAAACAGCCTCCAGCTCGCATTTGCCTGGTTGGCTTCGGCGGCTGGCGGCTCATTGTCGCAGTATGTGCACTGGACAGATCGCAGCTGGGACCAGATGGTCAGCAGGAGCGTCGGTTGTCTGACCGCCTATGGAGTTGGAATGCTTGCTTTGCCTATGAGCGTGACCAGCGCGGCAAGTTGCGTTGCCCTTCTGGGCACTGCTTCGTAACTAAATTCGATATTACTACCAAAGTCATTGCCGCAACAGTACGATTCTGTACGGTTCCGAACGCTCTAGAACGACTTGCTAACGCTTTTTGGACGCCTGTTGAAAGCATTCTGGACGCTTTTTGGACTGAAAGGGCTTTGAACGGCTTGGAACGGTCGCGAACGGGCAAAGTATCGCAAAGCAGCAATTAATGATCAAATTGTGCATATTGTTCGTTTGGTGTTACCATTGGGCAGCTAGCGGGGGTAGCAGGTAGAACCTCTGGGCAATTGGGTGGCAGTGGCAGCGGGGCTGCAAGCATGCTTTGGATTGCAGAGGTTTCCACCACTATTCTGTTGAACAGCTATATAAAAACGTGGCGTTTGTGCAGGGGTCCTTGGGACCTCCTGACACGACCTGAAAAAGATCCCCTGACCACCAACAGGGACATAATATATACGAATATATATGCATCTCTTTTCGGTTCAGAATACTTCGCAGTGACACGGCTGGCAACGACTCCCCGGCAGATTAACACGGAACCTTAAAAGTATCGCCTTCCGGGAGATTCCTTTGCAAATTTTGGTTGGGTTCCAAGGCGTTTTTGTTTTTTGAGTGCACCCATTTCAGACAGGTTTTAGAGGGACACCAAAAGGAACTCAGCCTTTTTGGGGGGGTCCTCTTATTGTGACACATACCCATCCAGCACCCGGGTCCCTGCTTGTTTGCATTTCCCCAGGTCCAAAGTGGTTGGAGTGGATGTTCTCATGTTTCGCGCAGGCACCCCGCGGAGGCCAGTGGCAGGTGTCTTTGCCTGGGAGTCGGATCTTGCCGCTGGAGGACCATCTCGGGCTGGGTGCCAAACGTCGCGCTCGCACTGCGCGGAGTGTCTTTTCAGCAGGTTTGTTTGGAGAGGGGGAACTCCTCTAAAACTTGGTGGCTCCCAGCCATCCCCTTAGCCTTTTAGCTTTTTAGTGTTTAGTGGTGGTTTCCATTTACCCCACTAAAAGTTAAACTTTTAGCGGGGGATCTGAAGGCAGCCCAGAAAAGCAAGTGCCCCGAAACAGAGTGCTCTTTTTGCCAACTGTGTGTTTGGACGGGTGACCCCTGTAAAATCAATTACTTCCACTAACAACAATGCCCTTTGTCCCAACAAAAAGCAGCCATATCCCCAAGAAAAAGTGCCCTGTTTCTCGACTGTTCGGAGGGGGTGGAACCCCTCTAAAATCAACCACCACCCCCTCCGTAAATAAACACAAACAGAAACACGCACTGTGTTTGTGTCAAGTGTTTGTTTGGAGGGGGGAACCCTTTTGAAATCGACTACCCTCCTTACAAAAATACAGAAAGACAAGAAACAGGTTCCCTTTTGCATGTTTGTTGGATACCCTAAACAGGAGTGACCTTTCTCAACTCGTTTTTCTCAGGGGGAACCCATGCAAGACCCTTCCTAAAGACAACTTCAGACCAAAAAACGACTGCCAGTCCTTTTGTCCCGATCCACTGGGGGTTTGTGATGTCGACCTCAGCCCTGGCAAAGGGCTTCTTCACGTTATTCCTTTGGAAGCTTCGTTCAGCAAAGGATTGTCACCATATACTTTCCACAGACGGACACAAATCTTCCCCCGCTTCGCTCTTGGGATGGGTGAAGCCCACTGGGTACTTCATCTGGGCGCGTCTCCAAAAGCTCGAATAACAACGCTTTGCTGTTGATGTTCCTGCAAACACCAACCAAAAAAGGCTCCCACCGTCCGACATCCATTTTGAGAACCTGCCATTTTTCGCAGCCCAGGAGCAGTATAACTGCAGCTTCGGCACAGCGCCGGCCCAGCCAGCGCTGCGCATCTCGCTGAAGGAGGCGAGATGCTTTTTGCGCGCGCGTGCGCGCAGGCTATCTGAAGAACCTGGTCGCGTTTAGCGAAACTGTTCAAAGGAATCATTAATCCTTACATGCGGTTAGATCTACTGAATTCGGATTGGCCAACCCTCCATTTTGAACAGCCCAGTTAGTTTGGTGGATTCCACACTTCTTTCGTTTGACTTGAACCCTTAGCACTTCTGGACACACGATTTGCCAGCCAAGAACTCGGCTTGGTTCTGGTCCAATAGCAAGACGAGTTGTGCATTTGTTTTGTTTAGGATGGGGTCTCCCTCTAAGGTCAAATCAACAAAAGAGCCGTTGTCCCATGGTAGCAAAAACTTTTTGAACGGACAGGAGTACCATTCACAGATTCAGCAGATTCAACTCAGGGCGTCTTTTTGGCCTCAGGCTCCGTGCCAAGCACGATTGGCAATCTCAGCACAAGCCCTCATGAGGTCCTCTTGGCAAGGCGTTGTTTGCGTCTCAAAATATGATTGTTTATGTTCACCCCTTTTTTGGTACCAGGAATCTATAACTACTGGAAGTACGTGTGTTTGTTCGTCATTGGATGAAGCAATGGAGGAGCTCGAAGCCTGTGAAGGCAACTACTGTTGCTTCTTGTATGTTCTCTGGGACAGCCAACTTGAGAGCAATGTTCTAAGGTGGTGGCCTCTTGTGACTCATGCAGCCATGTCCCAAGCTCAAGCCGTGCTGTGCTGGACGCACTTATGCGAAGTTGCCGATTGGGTGCCACATGTGACGCAACAAAGCAACAACCCGCACGATCAGCAATGATGCGGCCGCGCAGTGACGTAAAACAATGCCAGCGATACTTCAGAATTTTCGACTGCAGATGATGTAGCGCGTAGTTCTCTTGGCTTCGGGGACGTGTCACTCACGTGTCTGAACATCCGAGCCACTGCACAGCTATGGGCGACCGAAGCGATCGGAGCCGCTCGCCGGTGGCGAAGGATCCGTTCGGCTTCAAGCTGCAGGCGAGCTCGGTGGTGTTTGTTAGATGAGGGTGAGGCATGTTTTGTGCGTGGAGTATTTTTTATTAGCATGTTTTTCAATCACACATAAACTGCATTGTGATTTCTCGATTCATTGATGTGTTTAGTGAACAAAATATTGATTTATGAATGGATTGTTGTTTACTTTGTTTGGAAAGGGGGAGGCTTTTTTGTTGGTCGCTTGTTTTGCGTTCATGAAGTAGAATTCGCTTGAGGGAGCCAGTCCACTGCTCCTTGCAAGCGGACCCCCCACCCCACCCCGCGAAGCGAGGGCTCATTCAAACCAACAGGCGCTTCCGGCTTTTGAATTCTGCCCCATGTCTTTTGGCTAGACCACATCAATCCGCAGCTCCCAGGTTTGGAGTTTGACTTCCCCGTTCTGCGAAGCTCCAAACTTCTTCGACCAAAACCAGCCCCACCCCTTCTGCCCAAAGCCACCCCCCCCCTGACACCACCCACCCACCCCCCAAAACCCACCCAAGACCAACCCAAAACCAACCCACCCAAGACCAACCCACCCAAAACCAACCCACCCAAAACCAACCACCCCAAAACCACCTCCCCCCCAAAACCTCCACCCCCCGTAGAGCCACCCGCAGGGCCGCAAGGCGCTGGTCACCGGGGGCTCCAAAGGCATCGGCCGCGCCTGCGCGGAGCAGCTGCTGCGCCTCGGCGCGGAGGTGCGCGACGTTCGCGACGCGGAGCCGTCGGAGCCATCGGATCCCGGGTGTCAGCGGTCTCGGGTCAGGGGTACCAAGGGCACTTGGGCGTGGCTCAAATTTTAACGATCGGAGGGGCAAACCGCAGGTTTTGGTCCATGTTTCCACTGACCAGGTTCCATTTTGGTACCGGTGTTTTGTTTTTTGAGCCACAGCCATTTCTTTGGGGTAGACTTGGGATACATTTGACATGTTAATGACTCCACGTGAAGCAAACAATAGAATATACTTTCTATAACTGGGCCTAACTCTAATCATGTTGTTGGTTCTAGTTGGTACCGAAAAAAGCAGAGAAGTTGGGGGGGGTGGTCTTGTGGGTGCTGGTCTTTGTCCTTCTTTTTGCGCTGGGGGGATGGGTGGCGGTTGACCTTCAGGTGGCATTTGCCTGGGTGTTTACCAGTTTACCCCTAAAGATAGTTGTTTCCTTTTGGTTTCCCTTCAATGTGAAACGTGGTGTCCAACATTTTGAGGCCTTTGGCGGGGTGAACAAGGCGTGCGCAAGTGGAATGAACGTGAGTATGATTTCCCCCCTCCCTCGCCCCCTACCCCATCCTCAACGTAACATCCGGCGCAAGTGGAATGAACGTTAACATGATCCCCCCATCCCCACCCCATCTTCAACCTTGCATCCAGCGCGTGCACAAGTGGAATGAACGTTAGTATGATTTCCCCCCACCCCCCACCCCATCCTCAATGTAACGTCCAGCGCATGCGCAGGTGGAATGAACCGTTAAGAGTTAAGATGATCTGCCCAACCCCCACCCCAACCCCATCTGCAACGTAACATCCAGGCGCATGCGCAAGTGGAATGAACCGTTAACATGATTTCTCCAACCCCCCCCCCAACCCCATCTTCAACGTAACATCCAGGCGCATGCGCAAGTGGAATGAACCGTGAACATGATTTCTCCAACCCCCCCACCCCAACTTCAACATAACATCCAGGCGCATGCAAAAGCGGAATGAACGTTAACATGATCTCCCCACCCCCCACCCCATTTTGAAAGTTGCATGCAGAGCGTGAGTTTCAGTTCACATGTGTTGCGTCCGTGATGCAAAACGCACAGGCGCCTGATCGCGTACCGGGGAACTACCCATAGCAAAGGGTGATTGCCCCCAACAAAATGGGATGTCTTCACTTCTTGATGGGTAGTTTGAGGATCCAGGTACCCATCTGGCTATGAATATTAAAAGGGTACTCCAAAGTGGTGAACATGGGATCCCTACCTAAATATGAGGTCCACCAGTTCGGGTCCCTAAAAAAGAAGATCAGACCCATGCGGGAAGCCACTGAGTGCGTCTTTTTTGGAAGACCATTTGGTGGACAACACAAAGGTTTGGACTTTTCTAGTGCTACATTCCCTTTTTTTCCCAGGTATCCTTCCTTCTAGAAAACCTCCAGAAACCCGCGGAAAACGGATCCGGTTTTCGAAACGAACAATGGTTGAAAAGAATGGGGAAACGACCCCTAGATTTATGTCATCATTTAGCGGAATCCGTCTCTTCCACTTAGGCATCAGGCTTCCGGATAGCAGGTCCTCAGGTCCTAAGGACCTCGGGCCCATCAACCTAGAACTTTTCCTTGGCCCGTCTAGTCGGCGGGCGTGGCCGGCCCGTCCACTCGGTCCTCCACGGATCCCGTGGCCAGGTCGCCATCTGCGCGCGTGGGGAGGCGGAGCTGCAGAAGGTGGCCCAGCAGCTCCTGGGCCGTTTTTTGGGGGCGTCTTTTCGCGGCCGGGTGGGGTGGGGTGGGGTCGGTGTGGGGGTGGGGTGGGGTGGTGGGTGGGGTGGGGTGGGCCTCAAAAATGGATGACACCGGGCGAGCGAGCAGTTCCGATTGTCTTGGTTCCCCAGCTAGGTGCCCTTTTGAACCCACTTTTTTGGGGGGAGGGTTCCCCTACTAATATAGACTACAGAAAGAAGTTGGTACCCTTATTCTAGCCTCTCTACTGCAGGACCTAGGTTACCATGGAGTTGAAACCCCATCGCGTGTCTTGGCATTTACCTTGGCATTTACCGGGCAAGTCGAATCAGACACCAGGGTTGCTTTGGCGTCCACTTGGAAAACACATGGTCGAAACCACAACGTTTCTTGGCATTTTCCGGGAAATCGAATCAGACATTTCTTCGGCTGCCACTTTGAAACCATGGTTGAAACCATTGTTTCTTGGTATTTACAAGGGACATCGAATGAGAAACCCAGGGTTTCTTGCGCGGTGCGAACGGATTTCCTCCGTGCACAGGGGCGCCCTATCCATTCTCGGGGTTGCTGCCCTTTGGCTTCGAAGACACCCCAAAAACGGTACCCGAGTTGAGATGTGGCTGTGGTTGTCAAAACCAATGGGATCCCATTTTGGGGTTTTCGGTGCACCACCCATTTTGGAACCTATTTTAGTGGAGATTGGGATGTTCATTGGGGGTACGTGATTTTGACCCATGGCCATGTCACGTTTTCTGTTATTTTTCTGTGGTTCAGTTGCAATTTTAGTGGCTTAGACAAACAGTGCGGTTACTTTTGTTGGTCAATCCACTCAGATGTGACTACATTGGGAAACCGACCCGTTGTTTTTTTGGGTGGTGTCCTTTAAGCTTCTCTGAGCCCACACGAAAACAAGATGCCCTCAAAACACAGACCCGTGGTCTATTGCCTCTTGGATTTTGCGACCTGAGTTTTGGAGATCCCTTTAAGCTTCCTTCAAGGCTTTAAAGGAATGCTGCCAAAGGGTTTTGCTTCGCATTTCTGTGAGTCGAGGCTTCAAGGTGAACCGCAACTTCTGACTTTTTTACTGTTGTGCTGGCCCGGAAGTCAAAAGGGATCTGTGAACAATGACACAAAATCTGGGCGTTTCCCAGCCGTCCAGTTCCTCAGGCTTTTGGGTGTTTGGAGTTTAGTGGGGATGTCCACTTTACCGCTGATGTGTTTTTTTTTTTTTTTTTTTTTTTTTTTTTTTTTTAAAAAAAAAAATGGGATGTGAGGACGAGGGTAGGGTGTATCGAGACGACCTAAAAGCTGTCCTCGCGACTTCTTTGGCAATACCTCGACAAGATTCCTTTCCTAAAACTGCGGAGCCCAGCTTTGACCTGTTTGCTTCCTTGAGGTCGTCTTGAACTTGGAGGCTTCAGTCCTCTGATACTTCTGACCTTTTTGGCCACTGATCGACTGGCACAGAGATGGAACCGTGGTTTCGCTTTGGTGTTTCGTGTATCTCTTCCAGCCTTTCCAGGTCCTAAGGACTTCAAGGTCCTCCGCTTTCCAGAGACCTTCACAACGGTTTTGTCCCTTCGGTTTTCCAACGAAAAGTGGATCCCCTTTTTGTCAGCAAGCCAATCCACTCCCCAAGTTACAAAGCCACGAGGTCCACTGGGTTGCATGAGTCCGTTCAATTGGTCGCATGTAGGTTCTCGAACTTGAGGTTCCGGTGGTTTCCCGTCAAGCACCACCGGTTTGCCCATGGAGTTAATTTGGAGGATGCAAGGGTCATTTTTGGCAAATGCAGGCTTCTCGAAATTAGACACCCCATCAGGTTAGTTGTTTTTCTACTTTCAGGAAACTTTCGGGATGTTTTTCTTAAAGCCACGGTTTTGCACCAGGGTGAATGGAGGGCTCAGTTTCCTGTGCAAGCCTATGCCTTGCTTCTGGACAAGAAACTCAAGAAGCGCAAGAAGCTGACTTGTCCCAAGCCAATCGACCAGATCTGACCTAAAGGCTTGCCCCTTTTGGTCCACGTACCCTTCCTCCAGCTAAGATGGGGAGGTACCTGGAAGGTTCAAATCCCTTTGAAGGGAGCCCCTGTCAGTTGCCATGTTAGTTGGAGGGTAAACTGTCAAGGTTCCAAAAGGCGATCGCCTTGTATTTCCAGATCCGAACTGGACAGGTGACTGCCAGCAGACTTAAGAGATAGTGTACCCCTTTGGGGGGGGGACAGGAGCGGAGCAGTCTCATTCGGTCGGTCAATTACTGGTCATTTGAGCGGCAAGCAAATTCCAGGGTTTTGGGTGGCCCTTTTTGTCAAGTCTTCATGTTGGGTTTGTTTCAAAGTAGAGGAGCCCTTTTTTTGCTTTTCGGGAAGCCCCTCTTGGTTTGGTTGCAAAGGGGCTATTACCACACCAAGGCTTTCGGGGTCCAGCCCTTAGACAAAACTTGGTGGCTCCCAGCCATCCCCTTAGCCTTTTAGCTTTTTAGGGTTTAGTGGTTGGATTTCCGTGTAACCTGCTAAAAGTTAGTCACTTTTAGCAGATCCGAAAAACGGGCAGCCCAGAAAAAAAAGGGGGGACAAACAAAATGCGTTTTGGAGCCCCAGAGTTTGAGGTTCCCGGAGAAGTGCCACGCCATTGTTGCGGACCTCTCCTCCGAGCAGGGCGTCAAGGCCAGGCCATAGGTGAGCTTGGTGGCCCAATGACTATGGCGAGCTCGCCGATTGGGGGGGGTTCACATGCACACAAGCCATGTGGCCATGGGTTGCACAACCTATGGCGATCCCATTTTGGGGTGGATGAACATCCATTTGCCACCTGTTTTGATGTTCACCAGGGGTTTCCTGGGTTTTGACCCACCATGGATCGGTCCTTCTTGCTTGTCCAAAACGAATCGACCTTTTGACCGGGTCGGTTTTCCCTTTGGGTCTGTTGAAAAGGCGTAGCTCCAAAGGTTAAGCTTTTGTTTCACGTGTTTTTTGGCCAAGTGAGCCTTTGCTTGGGGGATCCATGTCTAATTTCTTTGAAATTATGCGAACATGTAGACTGGCTTATGGCTTGAGTTCTTGGAGGTGATTTTTTGCTTTTTTGGGAAGGCCATGTTACTGGCCACCGACAAGCTTGGGCCAATTCACTCAGGAAGTGAGGCTTATTAGAGGCGTGCAGAAGAGTTGACCTATTTACACACACCGTTCTCCTCTGATGATGAAAGTTGTAAGAATCTCCAATGGAACTTGGAGTACCTGATTCATGGTTGCTTATACCCAGGAGCAACACACAGTTGACGCAAGCTATGTACGGTTTGTGCTTGTTGTGGCTGGCTTCTCATGATCAGTGCTTGCTGAAAGTGGGTTTGAGTTCGCAGCTGCGGTTGTTTGAAGTTCTAAGCTTCAGACGGATCCCTTGGGTTGCCACGGTTGGAGGCGAGGGAAGGTACTTGGAAGTGATTCTACTTCGTGGCTCTGGTTCAGGACATATTTGGCTGCCCACCAGTAGGTGCACCACCCATTTTCGTCTATTTTAGTGGGGATGGGGATGTTCACTGGGGGTACGGGATTTTGACCCATGGCCATTTGGGGTTCAGATTGACCAAGTGCCCTGGTTTCGGGTGCGGCCCAGGTCAACATAATCTTGCCAGTAGCGGCCAAGAGCAAGAACCGTTGCTGCGCATACAAGACCTGGGGTTACTGGGGATGGTCATTGTCATGCACCGGCAATTTAGACAAGCATTTGGGAGGGAGGTTCTCAAAATAGAGGCCCCTTCTTAGACTGTTTTAAAAAGGAACCATAAGGACCTTGTTGCACGTCCATTTGGCTTCCACCATCATGGGCCACAGTCATGGGAGTCTTGGCATATGTCGCTTTGCCCTTTCGAGAATGGGTGGTCTCGGATTCAGTGCGGAAATTCTCCGCTTGAGCGAAGAGTTGCATTGAGTTGAGTCCCGAAATTAGCAGACGTCTTCTTTTTGGATGGGGTTTCAGGGAAACCAACATTCGAAGCCACCCGTTTTCCGGACCCACGCAATTCCTCCCATGCCTTTGGGCAGAGAAATGGCTTCGCGCAGGACCTGATGTCCAAGTTGCCCTGGAAGGAGTTGGACATCTTGGTGAACAACTGCGGCACCAACATACGCAAAAAGGCAGGACATCTGCGGTCGAGTGAGTAACATGTGTGATGAATTATCTTAACTATGTGCCCTTACCAGCACCCTTCTTCGCATGTCCAAAAGCTCAAGTACTGTCCAACAAGCAGTCCATCTGTAAGCCATGCGGTGATGCCTCCGAGACACGGTTCCAAGGCTTTTGGAGACGCGGTCAAGACAAATTGCCTCAATGATTGGCCGTTTGGAACATGGCGAGGTTCTCTAGGCAAAGGTTTGTGCGTGTGTGGCTTCTGTCGAGCGGTTTGCAAGAGAAGTGAAGTGGACAACCCCATGCAGTAGACATATTCGGAGACATCCATTGTCATCCATCGAGCTGCACAGTAGTAGCAACTGGCAATGGAAGCGGTTGCTTGATCCGTAGCGATTTCACATCTCACTTCTGCCCAACTTTCAATTCCAACCTTTAAACCTATTGGTTTCCCTGATTTGGTTCATATTTAATCAACGTTTTATGTCCAGGTCCTTTGGGCAAGTGAGACATGGGTTGCCAACCTCAGACTTATACAAGAGGTACCTTTGGGGGCCGTTCTCATTCTGTGTCAGCAAGTCATTGTCCGTTTGAGCAACAGACAAACCATTACCAGGATATGGTGTGCACCTCATGTGGGCTTGTCTACACTGGTAACCTTACTCTTTCTTGGGAACCCCCTCTTGGTTTGGGTGCAGAGGGAGAATCATGAGACGAACCACTTTGGGGTTCACCATGTTCACCCCTTTGACAAGACCACTTGTGCATCGGTGGCCACCTCGCGATTGTCCTTTTCGAAGCACTCGTGACAGGCTGAAGAGTTTGAGAAAGAAGAGTTCGCCAAAGTCTTCGACACCAACTTCATGTCCTGCATGTGGCTTCTCACGCGGGTTTCGTTTCTTGCTTTGAGGGGTGCGTGCATGTCCTCCTAAGGTTTCTTAGGCCTCAGGTTGGTGTGGTTTGACATGGCCGGTTGACCGAGATTGCAATTGTTGCTGCTCAAGATCTTGGAGCCCGTTGCTTCTCGCTGGCGCTCTCCCATCAATTCGACCTACTTGGACAAGTGGGTGTGACTTTTTGTTGGAGGTGCTTTTCGTTTTGGGGTTGTTTCAAGAGCACACCACAAGAACACCGTTGCCATTTTAGGGACCCCTTTATTTTGAAACAAACCCACTTGGCGCACGTATTCCCAGTGGACACGGAGTGAGTTGAGCGCCTACGCTTTCAAGCAGGGCTGCGTCATTCAAGGACGGTCCTTTTAGCCCATGTTCCAGTCCAAAGTTGGGCACATGGTTTAGAGGCCCAGTCACGCTGAATCTGATGGGTAAGTGAGGTTTATCCGAAGGCAGAGACCCCTCCTTCCAGGGACCGGATGATTTTCCCCTAGTTGTCCGTACGCATGTTTTTTTTCTTTGAGGTGGAGTTTCTCCTGCTTCAAGTTGCCTACAGAGATTGCGTTCTTGTCTTACACGGCCATGCATGTTGGCTGAACTTCCGATGGACTTCCTCCGAACCACACTTTGTTTGGGATCTTTTTGAAGTTGCACTTGTAAGGCTGACGTAATATAGGCCGCAGACCATCAATTTTTAGTTGGGGAAAGGCAAAGTGGTCTTGGTCGGCTTTTGAAGCATGTCTGTTCCCCCACGAACCAAAGAGTCGCCGGCGCACTGCGGGCTGATCTGCAGAACTTTACACTCATTCCCACAGCTGAAACAAGTCATTTTCAAATACGGCGTCTTCGTCGTCGGTTTTCGTTCTTTTCATTCCCGAATCGGTGAGCTACAGGGAAATTGATCTTGGGTGGTTGGACTATGGGACACAGAAGATTGCACTTGGGACCCAAATATCCAGTACAAGGAAAGTGTCCAGGAGGCTTCCATGCATGGTTGGGGTCACACACCAACCCATCCAGACAGAATCCTCTTCACTTCTTTGGCTTAAGGTGGCCTATGAGACCCGACAAATGGGTGTGAAGGGTGGTTTCAAGGGAAGCCACCGGAAAAATCCCGTGAGCGGCGAGTCCAGGGCCAACAGAGACGTTGTATCGTCGAGTGAGTGACAAGAGTCTCTCGTAAACATGGGCGAACCACGAATCAAGGGGCTCAACATGTCTTGAAACAAGAGGATTTCCCAACAAATCAATGTGTTGTCTGGTGGTTTCCCTTTGAACCACACCATCCCCAAAAAAATCCATGCGCCCAAAACTTCAATGGGCAATGGATCTCCATAAGCCACAAATCACCCTCCACCCTCCCCCCAAGCAGCACACGACAAAAAGTCCAAACAACAACATTCCCACCAATCCCCCCAAAACAACAAGCAACAAGTCAATAAATCATTCTCACTTCTCAGATATCAACAACCCTCCACTCCAAATTTACCAAACAACGAGGCCCTTTGCTCAGGTGGTTGAGCCTCTCCGCTTTGCCGCTGCTGCGGGCCTCAGACAAGTCCCAGGGCCGCACCGCCGCAGTGGTGAACATCAGCTCTGTGGCAGGCGCTCGCCGGGGCCCGGGGCTGGTCGTCGGCTCTTTTTTGGGGGAGGACCGGGCCCCAAATGAGCCGCAATCAAAACCCGGGTAGATGAATGTTAGTAAGGGGCAGTCCCAGCCAGAAATAGTTGCAGCCGCCTTCTCAATTCTTTGCATGGTTCTGTAGACCATGTTTTTTACCGGGTTTTGATTGTGACTCAAATGGCTGTGGGTCAAACCCGTTTGGGATTTCACTTTGGGGTTGTCGGTGCACCAACCATTTTGGAACCTATTTTAGTGTGTTCACTGGGGGGTGCGGGATTTTGACCCACTGCCAAATTGTGTCATCTTGGTTTCCATTCAACCAAAAGGTACCCGGACCTTCTATTTTTTCCCTCACAAAATGGGAAATCACCCTCTTGTACCTGGAGAGTGCCTACTCTTGGTTGGTTTTGGACACCAAACAATGATGGCTTTCCTTTTGGCCGCCCTTTAAACCAACCAAAAAAAGGGCCTGGAGCGATTCTCAAACTCCCCTTAAAAAAGGGAGATCACACCATTTTCTTGGGGCAACAACCTATTTTTATGAGTAGTTGTTTGAGGGTCCCGGTACCCCCTTTTAGTTGGTTTCCAAGAGGAAACCCACCATTGGGGGGGGGGGTAGAGTTAGAATAGGCCAGGCGCAGTTAGATAAAAGCGCGAAATCTGAAGTCCGAAAATATTCTACCCAAAAATCTCGCGAAGGTAAGGCGCCCCTTGGAAATCCTACCTGCATCAAATCTTATGATAAATATTTTTGAGCATATTTATCGTAAAATTTCAGTTGAGTTATTCATTTTTTTCTTCTGATGTTCTAGAGTTGCACAATGCCTACCCCATAGAGAAGACATAACCCCGCTTTTACACTTATTGCATTTAAAATACTCCTTACCATCTTGAAAACGTATTCTGTCTGGTTTTTCTTCATTTTCAAATTCTTCTGGATGTTCCTTTCTTCTTAATCTGTCTTGATGATATAATGTTTGTTCGTGTTGGCTTTTCTTACACAATCTCAATTCATATTTACAGACTTCGCAGTAATAATTTCTTAATTTATATGTTATGGTCGGTTCTTTTACTTCCTTCGCTCTCTCAACCCCTTCCTTTTTACATCTACGATATTCCCTATTGTCTTCAATACATAGATTACATAATTTATTTGGTTCAGTGAATTCTTCAACAGCTTTTGATTTATTACATCTTGAACAATGTTTGAATACAATTTCCTCCATACTGTATTATGCTCTTATTTCTTTAAATACATTTTACAACAAATAATTACTCATTTTTCAAAATTTGGATATTCCGGAGTTGCGCATGGCCCGCCTTGTAGGATTTAGGGGTGCGACGCCTTAATCATCCACAGCAAGTGCCCTAAACTTCCACAGCAAGTGCCCTAAACTTCCATAGCAAGTGCCCTAAACTGCCCTAAACTTCCACAGCAACTGCCCTAAACTTCCACAGCAACTGCCTTAATCATCCACAGCAACTGCCCTAAACTTCCACAGCAACTGCCCTAAACTTCCACAGCAACTGCCCCACAGCAACTGCCTTAATCATCCACAGCAACTGCCCTAAACTTCCACAACAACTGACCTACCCCCAAACCTAAATCCTTAATCCGTCAAACTCACTAAGATTTCACAAATTAATTCGCTAGGTATTTTGTATAAATCTTCCTGTTTATGTATTGTTGGATTGTCTCCCCATTTTTCCTTGTTTCCATTTGGTAGTCTCTGCGCGGTTTCAATATGTTTATTATTCCTGATGTTGCCACAATCCTTTTTACATAATTCTCTAGGTTTCCAAGTTGTAATGTTGTTCCAGAGCCTAGTGCGTTTTCTGTAATTAAATCCATACTTACAGTAATCAACATCTTTAAATTCAAACTCATCCATAAACTCCTGATGTTTTAATAATCTAGTTTGTGGATGTTCGATTACAAAATATTTAGGATTGAAATATTTGATAATCTCAATAGTTTTTAAGACAATACTATTTGCATATTCGATATTCCTAATTCCCCTAGTTTTTGCTACGCTGTATTCAGTGCATGGGGGACTACTCCAAATAAAATCAAAATGGTTTCTGTCAAACTGTTTGTAATCCCACTCCAAAATATCAGTGTTGATATCAGCATTTTTCAAGTCTAATGATATTACATTAAATCCAAGCGACTTTGCTATGGTTCCGACGCTTTTTGTTCCGCTAAATAATTCTAATAAATTCATTTATTAGAATTATTTAGATATTAATTATTCAAATAATACATATACTCCATCATCATTTTTTGAAATTTTATAAAATTCTAATGTTTGTTGCTTTGGTTGTTTGATTTTTCCTGTATTCAACATATCACAGTATTTCTTTTGCTTTGTAGGATAATCACCCGTTGGTCTTCCTATAGATTTTGCTTGAAATATCTTTTCGATTTTTTCCTTCTCCTGCTGTTCGCTTTCAACTGGTTTCATTTTGTCATCAATGGATTTAATCATATCATTTAAGGTTTTAATATTTTTACCAATTAATGTTATCTTCTTCATTAAATCATTAATAGTATAATTCTCATTTTCAGACATTACTATATATTTATTTAGATAATTATTTATTTAATTATACAATTTACCTGAATAATTTAATGTTATATATATAAATAAATTATATTCTAAGAGTATTTCATCAATTTTATTTTTCATTTGTATTAAACCTTCATCGTTACCTGTAATTTCAAAAAACTTCAACATTTTATCAAATTTATCCGGTTTAGTTATACCTTTCATAAAATATTTATCATTAAATTTAGCATCTAACCAATAAAAATATTCTTCGCTCAATTGTCTAGCAAAGTTTTTATCACCATTGAATAGGTCTTTAATTTCTTCATCGTCAAAAGTTATAATTCTATGGTCTTCTCCATTCATTGTTGGCATTATGATTATATAAATAATTAGATATTTATTTATGTATTTAATTATATATATTTATAAAGTGCAATTATGTTAAATCTACTCTTTAAATACTAATTTTTCATCATTTGTTTAACAGTTTCCTGTGTTTCGTTTTCATTATTATCGGTTGGTGTTGCTTGCCTACCAAATTTAAAAGTTATACTATGGACATCAGTTTCTAAGTTGATACTGTCTTTAGTTTTATCAATATTCATTTTCTTATCATTTTTACTTATTTTGAAACTTGTTGGAATACATGAACATTTACATGTTTTATTTTTTATTTTTAATTTCTAATTCATTTTTAAGTTCTAACATCTTTTTGCACATAGGACAAGCAATCTCAAATACTGATGTTTCTTTAACAATTTCTCCGCTATCTTCATCTGTTGAAGAAATACTTAAACCTATCTTATTCTTTTTGGTTTTCTTTTTTGGCATTTATATTAATATTTATATTTTTAATATATTGTATCAAAAACTTAATTAGTTCTAAAATAAAATAACATATTTTTTTACATCTATTATCAGTTATGACAACCCGTTCTATATTTTCTACTTCATTTATTATATCAATATAATCCGAATAACTCATATTCATATAAATAATAAGATAAAATAGTTATTTAATCTTATTATTTTCATGCATAATAGAATATTGGTGGGGCTCAGCATTGGGGTTTTCTTTACAATGCATCAAACTAATTAGCTTCAATGCTTATTGATTGAAAACAATGGAAAGCCTGTTCCATTTTTATGATATTCACTGCCAGCATATCATAAAAAAGATGTTCCATTAATATTAAATAGAATATGTATTTAAACTATTTTCTTTACTAAGTTTCATTGCAGTTGATAGACTAACATCTTTAATATTAATATCAATAACTTCTTGTACACTATTTATCATGTCATTTGTAGATATATAGGAATAATCTTTCATAAAATTTACTAATTTATTATAATTTAGGGTATCCTCGTTTTCGATTGATGATTTAGATATTATAATATTTTGTTTTTTAATTATCGATAAAAACAATAAAATCGTATCATAATATACTTGGCCAGTATCTGGAACTAAAATATCACCAAATTTATATATAGTTCGAATACTATCTACTTCACTTAAATTAATAGATTCTCTTGGCATTATGATATAATTATATTATATTTTTTATTTTATAAGTATTTATAATATTATTTTTATTATGCCTGATGTAAAACCAATTGATGAAATCAAATATGACTTTAAGCAAAGTAAGCATGAGGTTGTCCCTAAATTGCCTATGAGAGCTATGATTGTCGGACCATCTGGAAGTGGAAAATCAACTTTACTTGTATCAATGATACTTGATATTTATAGAGGTGCATTTGAAAGAATTTTTATCTGGTCTCCATCAGTAAATTTGGATAGTATTTGGTTGCCAGTGAAGAAATACATTAAGGAAGGTTTGAAAGTAGATAATGATAAAGAACCGTGTTGGTGGGATGAGTTCAATGTTGAAGATTTAGAAAGAGTTATAGAAACTCAAAATAAAATAATTGAATATCAGAAAAAACAAGGAATGAAAAAGTTATTTAATATATTAGTTATATTGGATGATGTATCTGATAATCCAGCAATAACAAGAAATAACAAATTGTTAAATTCTTTATTTTGTAGAGGTCGTCATAGTGGAATATCGACACTTGTCAGTCTTCAAAAATCGTCAACCGTACCACCAATTATTAGGGTAAATATAAGTCATTTGTTTTATTATAAAGTTCGAAATTTTAAAGAGATAGAAATATTGCAAGATGAATTATCAGCAATTGTTAGAAGCGATAATTTACATGAAAGCAAGAAACTAATTTATAAAATATATGAGACTGCCACTGATGAACCGCATAGTTTTTTATATATTAACCTTTTAGAAAAGAACCCAGATAAAATGTTTATGAAAAAGTTTTCTCAATATTTGAAAATTACTAATTAAATAATTAAATAATTAAATAATTAAATAATTAAATATATTATATTATATTATATGATATTTTATGATTTACCAATAGAAATTAAAAACCTTGTATTATCTTATAATTTAGGTGATGTTAGATTATTAAAAATAAAAATAGTAATATTGTTAAAAAAATATATTAATAAATATAAACCAGTTTACAAGTCTTACAAAGTAAATAACATACATTATTTTGAAATTGATAATATTAATATTAATAATGGAATATCATATATTTTTTAATTTAAGTGAGTTAGATAAATTACATAAAAAATATAAACCATTAGAATTATTAATTGAATACAAGCTACTTGCTACATTTGCTTCATATAAATGTATGAGGCATGTCTGCGATCGCGCTTTAACATCAAATAATTTATTTGATATTTATTATTTTCTTAATAAAGACCTTCATGCAATTAAACTAATCTATAATAGTGATGATAGCTATAATATGATTAATGCTATTTCAGAACAAGTGAAAAAAATAACTATTAAAATCATTAATGATGATACACAAAGTCTTATTATGAGTAAATTTTATTCATATTTTTTACATTAATAGCATTAAACCATAGGCTTAATGTCATTAATTCAGAACAAACTATAACTACAAATTTGAACTGGTAATCTATATATTAATTTGTCACTTTTTACTTTCTCCAGTTTTTCTAATCTTTCACTCATTTGCTTAATTGCGTTCAACTGTAATTTATCAATATTACTTAAATCTAGTTGTTCTACATCAATATCATTAATTTTATCAATAGATGAAGTTTTAACGTTACTGTTCGAATTACCCATTATATATTATTATTTTAGATTATAATATAATACAATAATAAATATTCAAAGGAATTAGAATAGGCCAACAAAACCCCCACATAATAGGAGTACATAACATATCACACTTCCTTGCTCGTCTGTCGAATTTCTCTTCTCTTCTTTGTTTTTTTAATTCTTTAATATATTCATCAAATTTAGATTGACTAAAATTACATTCTTTATTATTACATTTATCTAATGTAAATTCATCTTTATTTAACTTAGAAATTTTACAACCGCAATAGCATACTTTTTCTCTCATACTATCATTCTTAAATAATACATATATTTTAACTTTCCTGTCAATGTCCATATATATATCTAGATATATTAATTATTTATTGATTTATTTATTTATATATTTATATATTTATTTATTTTTCTTTTTTAAATTCCTTAATTTCTTTTTCTAATTTTTCAACTTTATCTATTACTTCAAGTAAAGCTTTATGTAATAATATTGGTACTTTTGTATATTCAATACCTAAATATTCGCGACTGCTATGAACTACATTACTAACTTCTTTTGGAACTGCTTTTAATAAATCATCAGCAATGTAACCGATGTGGATTGCATCCTTATCTTCTCTATCTTTTCTTTTGAATTTTTTAGGTTTGAATTTCTTAATCATACTAATACAATTACTTTTAAGTAAATCTACATCATATTTTAATCTTGCATCAGAATTATCTATTAGACTTCCATTTATAGTTACAGTTCCAGCAGTAATATCAATAGCATCACCTGAAGCATCTTGAATATCATGAACAAATAATGTTTTTGTATTAACAACTGTTACATTTTCGTTAAAAGTTGATGGAGCATTATTTGTAAAACTGTTAGTATTTATTGCCGTTCCAAATGTCTTATCAATAGATAATAAAACTGAAGGTGTACTTGAAGCATCTGAAACTCTAAACGCAGTGTTTGATGTTCTGAATATTACATCAATTGTAGATAAATTAGTTCCATCATAATAAGTTGATATTTCCGATGTTCCCATTTTAATATCAGTTCCAGTAGTCATTGAAATATTATCCAAAAATGAAACCGTTGTTAAATCAAATGATTGAATGGTATTAGTTGCTAAATATGCGTTTTGAACTGCTAAGTTAGTATCAACAGTTACTAATGTTCCACCATTAGGTGCTATATGATTGCTTCTTAATGCTCCATTAGTTTTAACATAAACATCATCAGCAAATAAATTACCCATAAAATCAGCAGTAGCAGTATTAAAAGTCCATCCTGTAGAAATATTAACTGCTCCAACTATGTTAGATTGAGCAGCAGGGTCTCCACAGATAAACCTAATTGAAGAATTAGCATCACTATTCCTCATATCAAAAGATGAAAAAACACTAACATATTTATATAATTCACAATTTGTATCAATTGTTAATTTACCATCAGTATCAATATTAACATTATCACAATTAACAGCAGCATTTGTATAAATATTACCTAACACATCTATAGGTTTACTAAAAATAGTTTTATTAACTAATCCATCACACATCATATATTGGTTACTGGCATTAGTAATATCGCCAACAGAAAGAGAAACAAAATTAGGATGATGCATATAAAAACCTTCTATTGCATCTGGTGTATATGTTTCTAAATATGGTTCTAATCCATTTATTGAAGTATTGATATTATCTATTTTTGTTTTAATATCCGTTGAAAAATAATTATTTGTAAATAAATTCCCTTTCATATAAACAGCACCTTCGAAAAATGAAGTACCGTGCATCTGCGCAAAATTATATGAAGTATGAACATTACCGTTAATCGTAATTCTTGAAGCATTATTAGGTCTTCCAATAATAACATCTCCTGTATTCCATCCTAGCCATAATCGATAAGGAGTAGCACCTTCTAACCCTTGATAAGAGTCCAATTGACATCCGCGTTTAAACTCGAGTCTTTGGTTACTAACTGCGTCCTGGATTCTAAATATTGGATTAGTATTATCTGTTAAACTAAGTATTAATGGAGAGTTTACTGTCTGTAATGTTGTATTAACTTTGTCTAATTTTTGACTTATTACTGTATCTTGTGTGCTATCATTTGTAATTATTGAATTAATTGTATTTGTATTTCCTGTTATTAATCCACTTAATCCATCTGATTGTAAAACATATCTAGCGTCAGAACCTGCTATATCTAAAATAGATGAACACGAAAATAATCCTGATACTTGTAAATTAGATAATATTGTAGTATTATGATTTAATAATATTTTATCATTTTGAAAAGTTGAAGAATTATTCATTTCTACATCTCCAAAACCTCTTTGATTTAAAAACATAGTTGCTCCACTTAAATTTCCATAAACATAACTATCAAAATAATTATTATACATTTCAAAGAAAATATTATAATTTCCAAAATTTGCTATTTTGAAAATTGAAGTAGTTGTTATATTATGAATTAATGTATTATTTAATACTGATGTATTTAATTTATCTGTTAATAAATTATTAGTTGTTATTTTATTGTAATATAAATTACTATCAAATGAACCTGTTTGTAATTGAGATATTAAATGAGAATTTGATGAAATATTATTAAAATTAGTTGATACAGTAGAATTTAAATTATTTATTAAATGTGTATTTGATGAAATATTATTAAAGTTTGTATTAATTAAATTAGTATTTGAAGAAATATTATTAAAATTACTTGCCATAGTAGAATTTAAATTATTTATTAAATGTGTATTTAATGAAATATTATTAAAATTTGTATTAATTAAATTAGTATTTGAAGAAATATTATTAAAATTACTTGTCATAGTAGAATTTAAATTATTTATTAAATGTGTATTTAATGAAATATTATTAAAATTTGTATTTGAAGTTATTGTCAGATTACCTATTAAAAAATAATTTGAACTAATATTATTTGATAATACATTAATTTCTGTTTTGTCATATGTTTCAGTTATATCATAAAAATTAGCATTTATCTGCTCCTTTGTATAGGTGTCTGCTTGGTCTGCTTTACTATCTAATACTGTTTGAATGTCAGATTTACTCGCGTAAAGGTCTTCTATATCATTGACTGCTCCATCTTTTACTTGCCTAATTCTATTTGCTGTAATATCAAAGATATTCATTAAGTTTTTGCTCATAATATTATATTATTAATTAGAAAATTAATAATATCATATTTTTTATTTAATCATAAAATGTTACAGAATTTGAACGGATTTCAAGGATACATTCGTGCACCATTAGCATGTAAAGTCTCTCTGCCATGCAATTGTTATTATACAATGTTGAACTTTCCATCGCCTTTATTTTCACAACCATATTTGAGTTATTTTTTAAATTCATCCCAGTATAATTTGCCGATTCGAGTTTCTGCAAATTAAAACCGAACATAAAAGCGTGAGACCTATAATCTTCTGCACTAACTAACATGGGTTTGTCAGCACAATGCATCAAATGGACATATGCTTCACGAACACCTTGAATTTCTTGACTCGGAATAACTTGATTACCAATTATCAAAGAAGCAGACAGATCATATTCGGGGTCATAAAAACCTTTATCAAGTGATACAACACCTAACGGGTGATACATACGTAGATATTCTTTTAACAGTTCTCCATATCCTCCTGTATAGATTTTTGGTGTGGTATTTGAAAAAGAAATAAACAGTTTATTTAATTTAGATACATTGCGGACAATAGTTGTGAATATTTCAGTTGATGTTGATGCTGTTTGTTCTTGTAGGGTTTCAGTTTCAAAAGTAATAGGGAGAGAACCAGTTTCTAAAATTTTTGAATATTCGGCATATAGACTATCATCGATCGTATAAACGTTGCCTTTGAATAATGGCTTGGTCACAGACCACTCTATACTCGTATTTGTATCAGTAAAAAGTCCTGTTCTATTAACAATTGGTTTTAATACATCAGTTGTTAAATATAATTCAACTGTTATTGGACAATAAGATAAAGGTATCCAGTTTTCACAAGTCTTGAAACATTTTAAGTTTAAATCAAAATAGACATTGGCACTTTTACCTGCTTTAATTCCTCTATAATTACCATTGGTTACATTTCTAGTTACTGCTTGGGTAGTAGAAGTTCCAGTAGCATTACAAACTAAAAACCGTCCATCGTGATTGAGTAGACTATTTCCAAAACCCAATGCTTCATCAATTATTTTTTCTTCTGATGATTTTAATACATCTTTCATTGCACTCGCACGAGAAAGAGAATTTAAATCACATACAATGACATCACCCATTAACACACGCACCCTATCAAAGAAACCGGCTGTGTCAATTGGTCGAAGTTCGTGATTTGTTGTTTTATCAGTGTTGTTTAGAGTAAATCCTAATAATAGAGATGGTAAGGACAACCATTGGTTAGGTGGTCCAGTAATATTAAATATAATTACAGAATTTGTATCAGCGGTATAAGTAGAAACCGATGAAGGGTAAAAGTTTTTACTTTCTTTTGACCGAACATAAGAACCGCCATCTTTTAATTTAAATCTTAAATTCTTTTCAACAAGGACATCTTCAATATCTAATGTTTCCATAACTTATATATTTAATAATAGAAAAATATTAATTATTCTATTATTAAATTAATTTATTTTAAAGTGTGAATAATCTATAACTTCTTTTTTAATTAGGTTCATCCTCTACTATTTTCTTAATGTCATCATAACCGACTTTCTTTTTAGGATTTATAGTGTTTTTTATATCATTATTAGGCATTATATATAAGCCTATAAAATTTCCTTTACAGGTTCAATGCTTCTTGATACATCCTTGCCAGTATCACCATATAATGAGTGTTGATGATTTGTTAATGGGTTAAAACCTCCTCTATTTGATGTTATACTGCCTCTATCCAAAATACTGACTATATCTCCAAAATTTCGTATGCTTGTGTAGTTGTCATTGTTTTTGTTTGACATTGAAATAAAAGGAGCACCGTAAGTAGTTAATCTAATATTTCTATCAGGATTTTCTTTTAAATATTTAGCACTCGCACTACTACCCAATGAATGTGAAATAACTTCACTAATATTATGGTTTTCATCAAGTATATCACTAATATCTCTATACCTTTCACTGAATGAACTTAAACCAAATGGAATTGTAATATCACTTAAAATATCATTAATATTTGATATAATATTAGACTTACCAAATGTTCCAGCAACATATAGTTTATTATTATCTAAATAATAACCTTTACCATTTGTATATGCTTTGTTTAATCCTTCTGTGTCAGATAAATTATTATTATATTTAGGTTTGAATAATGATTTTTCTTGTTGAATTTCATTAATTATTTTTCTATACATTTCGCTATGACCTTGATGAAGTGGATTGTATGATTTTAATTTTCCTTCTTTTAAATAATATTTATATTTCATTATATTAAATACTGATATGTTTTTATCTAATTAATTAATATAACTATGGCAAGATTTAGAAAAATATACATTGATACACGACATAGAAATCTAAATGAAAGTTTAAGCACTTCTGACTTTGTTATAGATTTACCAGAAACACAAGAAACCGGAGCAAAGACAAAACTATACGTCCACGAATTATCACTACCTAATACTATTTATCCTATTGCAGAAAATGTAAATAATAGATTATATTTAACATTAGGAGGAATATTAACAGGAGCGCCAGTATATTATTTTATTGCAGCACCAGATATGGGTTCTTATGTTGGTAGTGAATTAGCAGCCGAATTACAAAATAAATTGAATACTGCTACTAATGGAACTGATGGAAATAGCGCTTTTTTAGTTGTAGTTATTCATTAAAAACAAATACTATAACTATAACTGTTAATTATGTTTCTTACTTTTTCATAATTCATACAGATAAAGAATTGCAAACTAACTACAGTTTTAGTGTTGATTATGACAGAAGCCACACAATGTCTATTAACAATGTTTTAGGAAACACTGTTGAAAAAATCAATTTTGCACCTGACCCTTTCGTTAGTGGGTTTGTTAATTTATTACCAATGAACAATATTTACTTAACCAGTGATAGTTTAACTAATGGAAATCAATTAGCACCTTATGGAGTTGCTCGTGTATTAAAGAAAATTCCTATTACCGCTGGATTTGGAAATGTAATCTATGATAATGAGATTTTAATGAATGACGCTAATGATGTTTCAATGAGACATTTAAGACGCTTACATTTTAAATATGTTGATAGTTTTGGTAAAACTGTAGATTTACATGGGGCAGACTCGTCCTTCTCCCTTACCTTTGTTGAGAGTTGAGAAGCATATATTAAATAGTTTAATATAAATATGTGTTATATACTAATTATATTAAAATATTTTAATATAAATATTTCTTATATACTAATTATATGGTTAAAAATATTGAAATAGTAGATGTAGGCAGTGAAAATAATGAAGCACCTAAAGAAGTAGAAGAAATTAAAGAAGAACCTATTATTAATGAAAAAAAGGAAGAAGTAGAAACTAATAATATTATAAATGAAGAAAATAATAAAGACAATACACCAGATAATAATATAGACGAACCACCAAAGCAAGAATTAAAATCTAAAACATACTCAACTGAAAAAGTGGAATGTCCAAAATGTAAAAAATATTTAACAAAATACACTTTCAGATATCGTCATAACTGTAATGGAATACCAGTTAAAAAAGAACCAGACCCTAACAAAGTTGTTCGAAGAAAAATTATGCATCCTGCACAAGCAAAAGAATTTGAGAATAATGTATATGAAAAGGTTAAAGATAATATTCCAAAAGTGGATGAACAAGAAATAGAAAGAAGAGTTGAAGAAAAGTTAAAACAACATATAGAAAGCACAGCAAATAAAGTATTTGAAACTGCGAAAGATAGATATAATAATATAAAACAACAAAAGTTGGTACAGAAGCAAGACCATATTAATAAATTAGTATCAAAAATTATTTGATAAATAAATTTATAATCTAATTTTTGTTATATAATGATTATTGATAAGAAACAATTGCTTATGCGTCGTAGAGAAATTTATGACAACGTTGTAAATAGAATAACAGAACCACAAAATAAAGACAAACCGAATATCAGTGATGTTATTGATAGAAAAGCAGTTTTTGAAACAAACAAACCAAAAAAGAAGAATAAATATAAATCAACTCAACATTACTATTATGAAGGAGACAACAAGGCACACCAACCTAATTACACATATTTGAAAGAATTACAAGAACAATTAGAACGTCATAGCGCTAAAAAAGATTATGCTGTATTTCAAAATAAAAGAAGATATCAAGAAGAAGCACAGGCGTATTTTAATGAAATCCAAAGGTTGGAAAGTGAAAAATTGAGACATCACCCATCAAGTGAAACAGGTAAATCATATTCAGAAATGATTAAGAAGAAGAAAGGAATAATCAATCAATTAAGACAAGATTTTGATTTTGAAAAAAAATTAATTAATTAATTAGATTAATAAATATAATCTAATTAATTTAATATACTAATGAGATTAGACAATGCACAGATGAAAACATTAAAATCTCAATTAAGATTAAGACCGTCTTATAATGAACTGATAAAGGAAATTACAAAGGAAGAATTTAAAAATAAGAATATAAGATATGTAATAGACAGAAACGCTTATTATTTTCGTGATAGTCCATTAGGAACAGTTTATGATAATAATACAGTAGATTTGAGACAACAACATTTTAAAAAAATGTTAGATGGAGAAAATCAAACAAAATATTTTGATATGGCAAGGGATGATGAAATGGATGATTTAAGAGACGGTTCAATACAAACACTAAGTGCCACAATGGATGATGCAGAGGAACAACACGAACGACAAATCAGTCAAATTTCAAAAAGACTTAGTAGTGAACAAATAGCAGACCTACACCAACGAGCACAACAAGCAAGACAATTAGATGAAGATGACTGGCAGTCAGTAGCAACCGCAAAGTCAAGTGATGATTTACCGCCATTGGACGATTTACAACCAAAAAGAGTTTCAAATTTACAAAAAGCAAGAGCAAGATTGCAATTGAAACGATTTATTGATGAAGATAAAGACAGTCCTGAACCAAAAAGAGTTTCAAATTTACAAAAAGCAAGAGTAATATTGAAACTTAAGCGATTTATTGACGAAGATAAAGACAGTCCTGAACCAATAGAAATAAAAGAAGCAGAAAAAAGAATAGAGCAAAAAATGGACACCGCTGGCAGTTCATCCACATTACCAGCAAGACAAACAAGAACACATAAGGAAACTATTGACTATTCAACTGATATAAACCATTGGAAGGGAAGCACAGTAAAAGAAGAATACATATTATTTCAATTACATTTAAGAGGAACAGGACTTACTGAAGAACAGGAACAACAATATTCAAACACAAAGAAAAAAGGCAAAGGTAAAACAGAAACCGGTAGAACTTATTTAGTTGGACTGGTGGAGAAGCTTATAAACAGCGGAAAATGGACAACAGAAGTAAATGATGAATTGTTAAGAAAAAGACTGAACGATTGGAAAGATATGAAAGGAAAAGGCAAGGCAACAAAGGAAAAATCGATAATTTTACATAATTTATCAATAATTATATAAAATGGTTAACAACCACAAGCAAGAGTTAAGGAAACGCCCTACATATGATGAAATGCTTAAACAAGCAATCACAAGCAAAATGAAAACAACAGTTATATTGAAGAAATACAAAAAAATATATGTTATTGAATAATGTTGATTTTGATAAAATGGGTTTAATGAATTATAAAAATAAAGAAAGATATATGAACGCTCAAGTTATGATGGCAGACAAGGCAACACAAACGCTTAACAAAGAAAACAAGGCAACACAAACAGACCTACCAAATGATAAAGAAACACAAACTTATAATTTTGATGATATGACAAAAATATTAGGCGGTTCTTCAAAGAGTTTCAAAAGCAAACTGATAACCAAGGCTGAAGCAGAAGCATTAGCATTTACATATGACCCTGATTTATATGATGACGACGATGATGATGATGATGATGATGATGATGATATTGATAAATATAGAAAGAAATTATTTATTTTGATGAGGATTATAGAATTTATGTTGAGGACGGGTTTTAGTATAGGACAAATAGTAGCACATTTAACATATCACACTACATTAACTACAATTCAAGGTTCTGAGTTATTAGTTAATTTAACAATGAATTCATTAGTAACATCATACGATATAGCAACTGCTATAATGAATTGGTTGAATACAAATGTTAGTGAGGAAGTTGAGTTAAACACAGAACCGCCTGTTAGTGTTCATAGTTCTCCACCTATCACTGTTAATAGTTATTCAACACATACTGTTCATTCATCATCGTCATCAGAAGAGAATGCTAATTATGAAATAGCACCGTTGACTGACATTCCTGTCCCTACTGATGCTGAAAGTGAAGATGAAGATAAGGATAAAGATAAGAATAAAGAAAAACAAAATCTAAACTAAATAAAAAAAATATTTAGTTTAAACATCTTGTAAAATGTATTTAAAGAAATATATAATATAATATAATATAATATATAATATAATGAGTATTAAACCTGAAGATATGACATTGGAACAAATTAAGGAACAACTGGCACTATATAATAGATTGTACTATCAAAGGAGACGAGTAGAAAAAGACTTTATGGAAACCAAGAGAGCAAGTGCTATCAGATATAATAGGAGAAAGAAATTAGACAAGATAGCATAAAACGGAGAAATTAATTTAAAAGATATTGATTATGAAAACAAACCAGAAGATTTACAGAATACAAAGCCAAGAAAATACAAGGAACAAACATATAAAATAATAAGCGTTGAATAAATAAAATATTAAAATATCACTTTTATTAATATGGCAAATATTAATAAAAATGATATAATTAGTAAAATATATTATGATAAGTCAGGATACGGAAGTATCACAACAACCTACAAGGATGCTAAACAAAAGGAACAAAGCATAACCTTAAATGATGTTAAAGAATGGTTTAAAAAGAACATAGAACAGAAGAAGCAATTAAGAGGCAAAAAATCATTTATTGCTCCACATCCATACTTTGAATTTCAATTAGATTTATTTTTTATTAATGACATACCCAATCAACAATTTAAAGTAGGGATGGTTTTAATTGATATATTTACCAGATACTCTACAGTAATACCTATTAAATCAAAACAACCACCAGACATATTAGCTGGAGTAATGGAAGGATTACAGAAAATGAAAGGCAAACCAGAAGGGATTTATAGCGACGAGGAAGGCAGTTTATATAATAAAACCGTTGAAGATTACTTCAAGGATGAAGGAATAGAATTATACCGCACAAGAGGACATCCTAATTTTGCAGAACGTTTTACACGCACCTACAAAGATATGTTATATAAAAGAGTTGAAAAAGATGAAAAAGAAGGAAAGGAACATATACAATGGATAGATTATAATTTTGAAATATTATTAACTTACAATAATAAAATGGAACATTCAAGTATAGGAATGACACCAAATGAAGCACTGAAAGAGAAAAACCACGCAACAGCAAAAATAAAAATGGCAGTAGACGCAATAAGAACCCGTAAATATCCCTTAATATCAATTGCCGACAAGGTTAAGATGTACAGACAGAAAGGAATAACTGAAAAGGAACGAACTAGCAATTGGATGCCTACGATTTATAAGGTTGAAAGGATTGAAAAAAAGTTAGGACAAACTTATTTTTATTTGGAACATAATACACGACCATTCTTAAGATTTGAATTATTGAAAGTTTAAAAATATATAGTTTTTGTTAAAAAAAAAAAAAAAAACAATTCTTGTAAAAAAATAGTTAAAGAAATATATTTATATAATAATATATATAGTATAATTATGTCCAAAGCTTTGGAACGAAACATTGGATATTTAACAGTGCTAAGGCGGAAGTCATCACGGACAGCAAAACATTCAGACCTTAAAAAGATAGATAGAGTAATTAATTTATATACCGAGAGGAAGATTTCAAATGTTACAACAGCTGAACATTTAATCAAGGGTTTAACTTCTACTGACACAAAAGTTTATGATAAAACATATCAAAAATACAAGGATAATATAAAGACATTCAAGGAAAATAAACCCTTAAACCAAAGAATGGCAGAAGCAAGGACAAATAAGGAGACGGGAGGGAAATTGAAGATAGATAACGACCCAGGACCAAGAGCAAGGGAAGGGAAAAATAAATATTTTGTTCAATTTGTGTTATACATATCAGAGCACAAAGACAGGAGAACCATAAAGTCCAACTATGCATTCAAACACAGACAACATTTTTTTTTGCGAAACAATATGATAATTTTACTGCTACAATTAAGGCCACTGCATTTTCTAAAGATATCGTAGGTAAAAAAGGTGACCCCAATACAGAATATGGCAAGCGAGGCGATATAGCAAATAATGAGTTTTTTGATACATTAAAACTATTACAAACTGACAAAGATTTTAAAAACAATTATGATTCTATGACGCAACATTATAACGATATAGAATGTATTAAAATATTATCAGTAGATATTGTAAATAAAGGCGGCGAACAATTTGACATTCTTACAGAAAATTTAAGGGATGCTACTAATGTTTCAATTTTTAATAGGTATATACATACACCTTTAAGGATGAACGAAGACACCATACATAAAGCAATTAGCAAGGGTAATTATATTGAAAACGAATGCTGGATTAATGCATTAACTGATTTTTACAGTGACACAATTATGAACGAAAGGACCCGTAATAGACTAACTAGGCAGAAAGTAATTGAAATTATAGGTAGAGATAACTTTGGCGAAACGGGAGCAACCATTCAGGAGATGGAGACTGTATTTAAACAGTTTAAAATTCCATGCAGAATTTATGATTGTTACAATAAATTAATTTACAAATGCGATCCTGATATAAATAGTAGGCACATCAAACCATTTTATGCAATGGTCAAAAACAGTCATATTTACGCAATGAATCACGACTTAAAAAGCATTCAACAGAAACAATTAATAACCAAGATACCAACTGTCAAAGCTTCAACCGACTACTATATTAATGAAAGAGAGGAACCACCGCTTTATAAAATGATAAAAATATTGACGATATACTAAATATCAAAGTTGATGAAAAAACAAAAGAGATATATTTAGTATCCGAAGACAATAAGTTATCTGAATTATTTTTCAATTTAGTTAATAGTGGCTACGAACCAAGAATTAGATTTCAAGCTGGTATTATATCTGAAATAAGAATATAATTTAACAAAACAATATATATAATAAAAACACAAAATTTAATAAAAGCTTCTGCAGATGGATGTATTGCAGTATGTGATGAAACCACATATAACAATATGAATAAAGCAATGTTTAATTTTAATAAGTCATTGTTTGAATTATCTCATAAATCGTTTTATAATGACATTGATATTCAAATTTTAGACGAAGCCAGAACAGTTGTTCCATCTGGCTTATTGTGCGATAGGGGCGATATCAAAAATGAAATCGAAATCGATATATCAAAAGCATTTACTCATGCGTTTATTACTATATCAGAAATACCAGTATTTAATCAATTCGACATATGGCGAGCGTTTGATGATACAACTGATATTTATGACCTACACGACTTAACGTTATATTATATAGAAAAGAAAACTACTATACTAAAACGGACAGGAAGAATGCTATTTAATAAAAAATATTGCTTAATATATGGTGTATTTTTGAAACAATTAGATAGCATGACAAGAGAACGAATTAATATTTTATACTTTAAACAACCTTCATTTATTCACAAAGTTGAATATAAAAATATTGTTAATGAACTTTGGAACACAAACGTTAGCGAAGACAATGAAGAAGATAAATGTATAAAAAAACTGATCGCACATGTTAATTATGGACTTTTAGAAAAAGGGGGAGCAACTGATCAGAAAAGCACAGTGTTTAAAAATATTAAGGAAGCTTTAAACTATCAGGCAGAGTATGGAGGTAAAATGCATAAATTAACACATTTCACGACAGAACAAATTACAGTAGATGAAGAACAATATACAGCAGAAGAAGAACAGGCGTCATATTATATACTTAATTTAAAGGATACATCACGCTTAAGGAATGGTTTTTTCGGTATGTAAAAGAATTACTACTTCAATATCATAATTTTAGAATGTATCAAGATTATTCTAAATTATATCAAAATTGCATTAATGTGTTCAGTGTCAAAACAGATGCATTTGTAATACAGCGATCGGATATAACAAAAGCAAGAGAGCTTTTAATCTTCAATAATGAAATAGGAGGATGGAGAATTTCAAACGACGAATATATTAAATTTCCTACTGTAGATTATGAAATTACACAAAACGAATTAATACAAATACCAGTTTATGAAAGTAAAACTATTGATATTGTAGATGAATATGACACAGATAATATTATTGAAATTATTAAAGAGCACAATATTATGATGATTAGGGGAGAAGTGCCCGGCACTGGCAAAAGTTATATATGTCAAAAAATGGTAGATAAGGGTTATAAAGTAATTTTTGTAACACCTACTAACAAATTACTGCAGGCATTTGAAGGAGAAGCAATGACGATAAATAAATTCTTTGGTATAAATTATGGAGATGCTAAATTAGAACCATTTGATTTTACAGATTCCGACGTTATAGTATTTGATGAAGTTTATTTTAGTAATTTAAATACATACTGGAGAATAAAACAATTTGTAGAACAGAACAAACACAATAAAATCATAATAGCAACAGGAGACGCCAAGCAATTAAAACCAGTTCAAGAAATAACCAACACTCAGGATTATGAAACATACACTGATAATATAGTTAATCATATTTTTGAATATAACATTTTGTTGAAAGAATGTAAAAGACTTAGCAATGCAGATGACAAAATCAAACTCAAAAACATTTACAATGATATTTTTATTTACAAATTACCTACTAAAACAATTATTGAAAAATATTTTACATATACAACAGATATTAGCGGGTCAAAAAATAATATAGCATGTTTAAATACAACTTGTAAACATGTATCAAATGAAATTAGAAAATTAGAAAATAGAAAAGATGAATATGAAGTAGGATAATTTTTAATTTGTAGAGAATATACAACAACTAAAACATCAGTGTTTAATGTAAATTTCAAATATAAAATTGTTCATATTGGAAGCGATGGAATATTTACGTTGAAAAATGTTAAAACTGAAATTCTACAGTCTTTGCCAGTTGATAAAATAAGAAGTAATTTCATATTTGCATATTGCTCGACTTGTCATTCTGCCCAAGGCAGTAGCATTGATGATACCATAACAATTTTTGATTATAACCATTTTTTGGTAAATAATTATCCAGAATGGATATGGACTGCAATTACAAGGTGTAGAGATTTAAACAAAGTCAAATTTTATAAATATACGAAAGATATTGATGATGTATTTAATCAAAAATGTATTATGAGTTATTTTGAAAGGAAAATATTAAATTACAAAGAACAAGACAGGAAAGCCAAAAGAACAATACCTAAAGAAGGTTATGTAAATGCTCAATGGTTTTTAAATAATATCACTAATCAATGTAATTACTGCGGATGCGGTTTTTCTATGGATATTAAAAACGGTAATATAATGACAAATCTGACAGCGCAACGTAAATCAAACGAGTTGTCGCACGAACTGAATAATATTATTCCTTACTGTGTTAGGTGCAATTGTAGCTGTAAATGATAATAATTTAAATAATATTTTAATATTTCTTGTAAAATGTATTTAAAGAAATAAACACTATATATATTATAATAGAAATGGAACTTAACAATTTACCATTAGAAATTAGATTGAATATTATGTCATATAACTGTTATGATATATGTCCTTACAGGTATAACGATATCATTAAACACCCTTTTCCAACTTGGGAAAAGGTAAAAAGAAATCCATTCTGGATAATGTCTTTGACTTAATATTTAGATGGTAAAAAATCTGAATATGAAATATACTTAGAATTAAAAACATTTTACGATTATTCTTACATATTTAATATTGAATATAAGGTTAAGCATCTATGGTTTATTAATAATATTGATGATATGAACATTAATGATAGAAAAATACTGACAAGTCAATATTATGACGCTATGAGAGCACTTTTATCAATGATGCCATTTAGAACAGAAGCAGAATGGCATATCCGGTTTTATCATATATTAGGCACTGAAGACTTCTACAAAAGCGAAGAAGAAGAGCGATAATGAAAGTTTTGGTAGCTATTATTAATTTCATAACCATACTATGATTATAACATTTATACCCTTACATGTTATAATTATAATGTAAGTATAGCGTTTTATATATTGAAGATAAAATCCTACAAGGCGGGCCATGCGCAACTCCGGAATATCCAAATTTTGAAAAATGAGTAATTATTTGTTGTAAAATGTATTTAAAGAAATAAGAGCATAATACAGTATGGAGGAAATTGTATTCAAACATTGTTCAAGATGTAATAAATCAAAAGCTGTTGAAGAATTCACTGAACCAAATAAATTATGTACTCTATGTATTGAAGACAATAGGGAATATCGTAGATGTAAAAAGGAAGGGGTTGAGAGAGCGAAGGAAGTAAAAGAACCGACCATAACATATAAATTAAGAAATTATTACTGCGAAGTCTGTAAATATGAATTGAGATTGTGTAAGAAAAGCCAACACGAACAAACATTATATCATCAAGACAGATTAAGAAGAAAGGAACATCCAGAAGAATTTGAAAATGAAGAAAAACCAGACAGAATACGTTTTCAAGATGGTAAGGAGTATTTTAAATGCAATAAGTGTAAAAGCGGGGTTATGTCTTCTCTATGGGGTAGGCATTGTGCAACTCTAGAACATCAGAAGAACAAAATGAATAACTCAACTGAAATGTTACGATAAATATGCTCAAAAATATTTATCATAAGATTTGATGCAGGTAGGATTTCCAAGGGGCGCCTTACCTTCGCGAGATTTTTGGGTAGAATATTTTCGGACTTCAGATTTCGCGCTTTTATCTAACTGCGCCTGGCCTATTCTAACTGGTAGACCCCCAAATTCAATCACGTCGAGCCGTGCTCGACAAAGTTGGCCATGATCAACAGGGTCAAGTGACCATGTGTGCCAAAGTCAAATGCCGCATGCTGCTTGTTTGCTCTTATTGGAGATGGTCAAGATGTCGACCCTTCCTTTCCGCACGCTTCGCGACGCGTGGGACGGGGTCAGGATTTTGACCATGGCACGCATGAACAACCTCTAATTGCCTTTTCTTTAATTTCCATGCACGTTTAACTGAGCACCTCATGTTTAGTCAGAGGTGGGATGCTATGGAGACGGCCCCGCGGAGCCTCTTTTTTTTTTAGCACGATGCACACGCGACGCGGATCCCAATGGGGCGAGTCCTTCGGGCCGCTTCAGTGGCGCTCTTTTTTTGGTTTGTTTTTTGTAAGTTCGGACTGGGCGACCACTGGAACACCCCCTTCTACCCCAAAGAAGCTCGGGGGTTACCATTGGTTGACGCGTTTTTCATTGCAGGTGGGCGTCCTTTTCAATTCAAAAGCAGGTCCGGTCCCTCGCAATGCGCAGGTTATACCCACATTCCCTCGGGCTTCCCATACGCCGCCTCCAAGGCTGCAATGAGCCTTGGCTAATTATTTCGGCTGTTTTCTTCACCGCCAAAGCCTGGCTGTCAATGAAATTTTGAACTGGTATTGAAGGGAAACCTAGAGGTATCTCTTGGTGTTCAGTCCAAGGTTCTGATTTTGGAACATAGCTACTGTGGATGGACGAACTCCGTTCGCGCCACTTTGAACCCATTTGAAACCATTGATTGTTGTCAGCTACAGGGGAATCATAATCAGAAACCAGGGGTTTTCTGAGTTCGGTGGTGCGAAGAGGATGTCGCACCCATCCACAGTACGGCACATGCAGTCGTTTCTGTTTTGGGGGTGGCCAGAGGCCCGGAATCCCGAAAAAAGCTCGGTGGCAGCGCGGCGTTTTTTCGCCGCTTTAGGTACCTCTGAATTGCTGGCTTGGACTGGTGGTTTGGGGAGTTGAACCCTGGTTCGTTTGGGGCCAAGTGGGGTTTTGGTACCCCGAATTGTTCCACCAAAGCAAAATCCACCAACTAGAGGTAACTGGGCGGTCCAATTCCTCTTTGGGGTCGGTCCCAAAAGCTTAACCTACGATTTCCACGTCCGAGCTGGGCATGTGAGCGTCCGCAGGAACCAAATGACGAAGAACCTGTCGGTGGAATGGGCCCGCTTTGGCATCCGCGTGAATG